>OY757541.1:21058818-21066818 GCA_963584105.1 Alviniconcha strummeri | reverse complement strand
ACAAAAAAGGTCTTACCCTAAAGATAATTATAAATATAAAACAATAGAACAAACTATGACGTCATCATAAAATAGTAATGAACTTACGATCACATACTTGTTATTTATTACAAGGTAACATAATTAAAATAATTAACTAAAGTACCACACACAGCAATTAAAACAATATCACACACACACACACACACACACACACACACACACACACACACACCACACACACACACACACACACACACACACACACACACACACACAAACACACGCTTGCTTGCTTGCCGGTGCGGACTGTGTGCGTATATCAATGTGCGTATCTGTATGGGTTTGAATGTATAGTGTGCGGGCGCGCGTGTGTGTATGTATGTGTGTGTGTGTGTGTGTGTGTGTGTGTGTGTGTGTGTGTGTGTGTGTGTGTGTGTGTGTGTGTGTGTGTGTGTGTGTGTGTGTGTGTGTGTGTGTTCAGATGTGCGACTTGAGGTTCCACGCGCATAATCACACGTAGCAAGCAATAATTATCCTAGCGGGATGTCTGTAGGACCTCTCAAAATATCTAAGTCAGCAGAGACAATAACCTACTTTGCAGTGTAGAACATGAGAAAAGAAAATCAAACACACTTTACTCACTGGTAATACTCAGCTCTGTTCTTGGGTTCAGGAGCAAGTTTCCCGCACAAGTCGGCCAGGTAGAGGCATATGGCTGAGGACTCTAAAATCGTCCGGCCCCCCTCAGTCTCCAGTGCCGGCACCGTACCGTGTGGATTCACAGTTTTGCGGAACTCCTCCAGTTCAGGTGGGGGTCCGATGGCCACGTACTTGTACTCTACCTTGTCATCCAGTCCCAGCTTTGGACAGACAGCGTCATCATCATTTTCATTATTATTGTTAGTGAATATCATTTGAAAATTGTTTACAGTGATCGATAGATTCTCTACACATCAAGATTCATTATTCAGTTACTTTCAGATAGTATAAGACTACATCCGAAGCAGCATTTTTGCAGGGCCTTTTTTTTTCAGAGAATCCAGAACCATCAAATGCTTGCATGATTTCATTAGTAGAATCAGAAATCACGCCAATTTGTCCTTTTGGAAAAAGTGATACTTCCGTCGACTACAATCGAAATGCAGATATTCGCACGTGCATGTTGATGACCGTTTTTCGACTTGACTGGGTTTTTTGGTGTGTTTTTTTGCTGTTGCCCGAGTTGTGTCCAAAGCTATGGTCCAGGTTTTTAGTTAATGATCTGGTGATTTGTGTTTTGGTCTAAAAGAATTTGGAATGTGTGAGTTTTCCTGAGGTGACCCTATGCGGTTAACAGGTGTTACAATCGAAGAGCTAACTGAATTTCCTTGAGAACATGCCAGTGTCAGGAATGGTATGATCTGTCTAGCCGTTTAAACTTATACTGACTTACTGTAAGGTAAAGATTGTGGACACAGACGCTCGCACATGAGTATCGTCACACACACACACACACACACACACACACACACACACACACACACACACACACACACACACACACACACACACACACACACACACACACACACACACACACACACACACACACACACACACACACACACACACACACAGAGGCAATCGCAACACTCCTTCAGGAACTGGCCGGTGAGCTACCGTGCTGAACAACAGCAGAGTGACCTACCTTTTATGATCCAGGCGCAGCGTGTCGACAAGTAGTTTGGGTAATACCACAGCTTCATCTTGGGAATGTCCGCTGCCATTGTGCCGGATACCTTAATTGGGACACTTCACTGACCGGAACCGCTCGCAGTTTCAACACAGCCAACAGCTACAGGCGTCTTCAGCGTCTCGGAGCTGATATCTGCTGAAAAGAAGAGCTAACTGTAAAGGTACTTGAACACAACGATACTGAAAGACCTGAATCGCCCACTGTAACTCTCGTCTGGCATGCGAGTAAGTACAAGGTACATGTACTCCTCCAGAGGTACATCTGATACATAAACTCCATTGAATGTACATCTGAGGATGTAAAGTGAGTAAAGATGTTGCTTTACGTCCACAGAAGCGATGTGGCTTAATAGGGTCGGGGACGGGGGTGGGTGGTGGCGGGGGGGTGGGGGGGGGCAGTCGGTGGGGGGGGGGGGGGCGGATGGGGGGGGGGGGGAGAGAACGAATGAGTAGCTGGTCCGCGCGCTTCGACCCGGAAAGACAAAGGAGGATGTGGACCACCGCCAGAACAACAGCAATGTTAAGGCAGTGGGGACCTCGCCATTACGTAGCAACTGGTATACTACGCGATTGCTGTTTCAACTGCTGTGCAAAAAAGAGTCGCAAGGACAATGTCCGTAGCTCCGCTGTTGAGAAACAACTTGAAGCAAAAGGCGGTGCAACTTTTTAGTTTTCAGAGTCCAGTTCCACTCCCTGCTCTTGATCTCTTCTGGGCTTTGTTGAGAGTCCAGCTTACCTCCCTCCTCTTGATCTCGCCTGACGACTGAGGATGTTCCTTGGGCGGAGTTTATATACCTTTTTATTTTATTTTATTGAATTGCATGCCAGTGAGTCATGCCTTTGTACTTGTGTTCGTGTGACGTCTTTCGAGCACTAGTCAGTTAACTCCCTTGTTAATTTGATATTGCACGTGACCGGCGCCTTTTTGGGCCTCGTTATGTTTCAGATTGTAAACGTTATTTATAGACTTTTTTTTCAGTTGTCATCTAATTCACTCCAAATCGAAATTTAAGAAATATTAATTTTAGAACATACAGTTTTCTGACAGAGTAGACTGTTTTGACTTAAACTGAATTCTAGTCATAGCTGTTGAACAAGAGCAATGCGCAGATGTGTTGTGCTTCACAACTGACTGACCTCCGTTTACTCTGCTTGTCTTCTGTGTCACGCTGACATAATTCGTTATGTTTTGCCTCTGGGTGGCTATTTTAATTCCTCAATGTTTATTGCCTAGCCGACGCCACGGGCAATGGAAAGCCGAATCCGGTTGAATATGTTTTTCAGTCTGTCAGCTTACAACTGGTACAAGACAAGGACAGAATTAACAAAGCTAGTTGTGTTCGTTAACTCAGTGTCGTTACATTGATAAACTGGAGTCAGCTGTAAGACTGCTTTAATTTTGTACCCCTAGGGGACATATCAGGGACAAGCTGAGACCAATGCCGAAGCATGGTTCAATATAGCTTTACGTCCACGGAAACCAGAAGGCTCGTTAGGACGGACAGCCCAGGACGGCCACCTCGACTCTCACACAGCTCCTGAACTATGGGGTAACAGTGATGATGAGTTGATGCTTAATGTCCACAGATGTCAGTTGACATATTAGGGACAAGTTGTGACCAGTGCCGAAGCACGGTTCAATAAATCGTTACGTCCACGGAAACGAGAAGGCTCGTTAGGACGGACAGCCCAGGACGTCCACCTCGACTCTCACGCAGCTCCTGAACTATGATGGTAACAGTGATGATGATGAATTGATGCTTAATGTCCTCAGATGTCATTTGACATATTAGGGACAAGTTGTGACCAATGCCGAAGCACGGTTCAATAAAATCCACATACGTAAGGTGTATGCGTGTTTAGCTGTAACCTGCCACCTGCACTTTTTGGCAGAATGACCGGGATTTTTTACGTGCTACTGCGGTAACACGGGGGTGGAACGGATACCGAAATAAGAGTCAGCACAGAAAGTCGACCCTGGAGAAGAAAATTCTCCCGCCGTTCCAGCAGGGATTCGAACCCGCGACCTTTCAATCACGAGTCCGGTGCTCTAACCACTGAGCTATCCCCGCCCCCTATGGTAACAGTGACATGCTGTAGCCCTTTTGTACACGCGTTGAGTAACGAGGCTGGAGATGGTCAGTTTATGACTGACTTCATCCCGCTCACGGCATGGTCCCAAGTGCCACCCGTGTCAATGTCCGTCTCGTTGGAACTGCTGTAACAGTTACCTCACTCTTCCTGTTTAGTTCAGAATGATCTTGGTAATCCGTATTTTTCACTGTTACTTTATTGTATACTATTATATACTGTGAGTTCACCATTTAATTGACTGGCCGTCTCTTGTATACTCACCATGAGATAGGGTTTTAAGTGCAAGTCATGCACACAATTTCTGTACTTGATTATTAATCATTTTGTCATAGTTACCATCATGTATTATAGTAACCTACAGGTAAACTACATGGTTACTGTATTTATTAGATAATTGCTGTTGTTTAGACTTTACATTTGCTTTCATGTTCTAAATGTTTTGTTTGCTTGTGTCTTTTCCAACACAGACACTGTTTCCTGGTTGGTACAAATGAAAGTTATGTTATAGCAACCTCTGATTTGTGACTCTTCATTCCCGCTTCCCTCACTTCCCATCCCGCTCCCCTACAAATGAATGAATGATTTTTTTTTATGTAGCGCATAAAATACTTCCACACAAAACCTTGCGTGTTGACAGCGCCAGATACACACAGTGCATACATGTAAGCTCTTGCAAGCTAAAACTACCAAAGACACTCATACCAAAAAGTACAAACAGCTCCTACCCATCCACCCCTTCCCAAAAGTGGAACTACAGACCATTGCCATGAGAGGAAATTTTAGAGTGCTCTGCCCCTGCGTAAGGCGGAAGTTTGTTGACTGGGAAGTTCCGGCGGCTATGTTAGGCCTACTGGGTGTCGCCTGAGCGAAGGCAGTTTCGATCAACCGCAATACTAAAAAATAACTACCATGGGGAAGGATACTGTGTGTGCTGTTTGAACTACAAAAGAAAGGAGGTGGAGGGACGTGAATTAAAGTTGCACAGATTAGCTGCCGACAAAAAGCTGCGGAAAGTTAGGTGGTCGCCACTCAGTGACACTGGCAAAAAAGTGACAGCTTGCTTGCCAATATAATCCGCACAGCTTTGTTTAAAACTATTTTATTTATTTCGGACAGTTTCTTTCAGTATCCTGATTCTTTTAAAAATTGGGATGGGCGGTGTATATTTAAAGAGGATTCACAACAAAATCACCAAGGCTATGTGCTATCATTACTGTTTCTACGCTACAGACACTGAGACATGCGGCCTAATCCTAGCCCTAACCCTATCAGCAGCGTGCGTTTATTTTGTAATCTTTAATTTTTCATTCCTGACCAGTCTTCTTTTGGCGCATGTATGCCACCTGTGTTTGTGCCTTTATATGGCAGATTGTAAATACTGGGCGATTCTGGCGAGGTTGTTAACTCCCTTGACTTTTGCCCGGCATCGCTTAAGTCCCTTGGCTGCTTTTACTTCCGGTGCGTACTCTCTTCTCAGTGGAAGGCGGTGACAGTGAATTTGCGAATTTTACACTCCCAACTTTAAAGGCATTTTTCGAGACCCGTAGTCATAATGTGTCTGGCAATAAGAAATAACTTGTTACTCGTGCTATAGGATGCCCCAAAACGCATTTCTTCTACGAACTCGCGATCTCCTGGTCAGCCTAAAAACGACGCCAAAGACACTTTTTATTCCACCCTCTATCCCCTTTCCACGGTAATTTTTGCAACTGCAGCAGTCAGCAGTATTGGCATTTGTACTGCTTCGCGATTCTAGGTTCAACTTCGACTGTTATACACAGCGTGAAGCAACGTCTACTCAGAAATCGGCCCGGAAGTGCGCTGCGACCTCTTGCGACTTCTTTCTCGAAAGCTTACAAAGCGCATTCACTCTAGCAAACCAGCTTCGCTAAATCGCCCAATAAGGTTTGAGTGAGACAGTGGTGTTGATGACATTTGCTTTCCACTGACAATTGTACCACATTTAATTATTTTTTTCTGTCTAAAAAGCCTGGAGTAGTTCAGAATACAGCTTTTCATATTGCACCCACTGCTACTTACTAACTTAGTGTAAAGAATGTGGCTTGAGTTTTACCTTTTGGCTTCTCACTTCATGAAAAAAACAAAACCAAAAAACAGTCAAATTATCAAAATGTCTTTAAACTTAAAAGAGATCTGAATCACAACAGTGTACATTACAGCAATATACAATTTATATCTCTACATATACTGCTTTTTTAGAATCAGGAATATTCATTTGTCTTCTGTAAACACAGGAAATTCAAATTATGGCCACAAGCAAAATAAACAAACATAAATTATAACAAATAGTGTAGGCCTAGTGCATTATCTATTGATTACACACACACACACACACACACACACACACACACACACACACACACACACACACACACACACACACACACACACACACACACACACACACACTATTAGTATTACTGTACAGCTCTCTCGCTCTCTCTCTCTCTACTCTGCTAAAATATGCAAGTCAGTTTAGATACAGATTAAAAATACAGCTCTTAAGACACATGCACACCCATACATCTATCTCTTTCTCTCGCTTAGACACCCATAAAACAACACCTCCCCAACCCGCCCCACACCCTCCCCCTCCCACACACACACATATATATATATATACATACATACACACAACCGGTATGTATGTATTCTACTTATTTAAATAAAAGAAAAAAAAAATACAGCTATAGATTAAGAGTACAACAATTAAAACTGTGTTCTGAGAGGAAAATAACACTGACAAGTAACTGTGAATAAATCATTAAATGTCTGTTTGATTTTTATTACCATTTACGAAACGTTTTGTTAAATAAGCAAATAAATAGATTGACTTGAACTGATTCTGCTTACTCTTAAAACACCTGCTCAAAAATATTTTTTAACCTCTTGCTCAGTCTCTTCATTTTCTTTATCATTTAACTGTGTGTGTGTGTGTGTGTGTGTGTGTGTGTGTGTGTGTGTGTGTGTGTGTGTGTGTGTGTGTGTGTGTGTGTGTGTGTGTGTGTGTGTGTGTGTGTTTTGTAAATCACCTTTTACAGGTAAAAAGCACCTCTTGTGGAAATCTGTTTCACATACGGTGAGTATTGCTTTCGGACCATCAGTGACAACAACACCACCCGAATAACGGCCTTGGTGAGATAGTTTTTTTCGCTATGGCAGTGTAAATACAGTAGTCATTGAATAGGTCTGATTCAAATGAAGCTGCAATGAAGGATTCTGTTAGACACACAAAATCATGAGAAGTTATCTACTGAATAAGGTGAGAATTGTCTATCTTTTGTAGCAAGCCATTAATATTATAATTTAGAAATTTCACACTTTTTTCCACTTCACCAGAACAGAACGCGGGGACACACTTATTCCGCGGACTTGACTGCACTTTAGTCCACGTATCTCGTTGATTAAAGTTTTGATCTTTACATGAGGCCCGGCCGATGTCCTATCTGTTGGAGGCACTCGCAGACCTGTCCTGTGTGCCCCCTCTTCTTGCCTGGTAATCCTTGGTTCGGTCGCTGGACTGCATTCTCCGGAAAGAGTCCACAATGCTGCTCTGACTCTGTGAACGTCCTTTCTGGGTATCCCGGCCTGATCGTAGTGTCCGTGCAGTGCTTGCGGGTTGGCTGACCCGTTCCTGTTCGACTGGACTAGGTGTTGCCTCTACATCTGCCTCTTGGGACTGCCCGTGCGATCCGTTGGTTTTGCTGTCACTTTCTGCCCCGGGTTGGTGGCCTTGATCAACCTCTCTCTCGGTAGCTTCGAGTTGTTCATTGCTGGCCTGGTTTCGCTCTGTTGCGACGGTATCTTCGCTAGTTGTCCGTGTTGTGTATGTATCTTGGCTGCTAGAAGGTCTTCCAGGTTCTTGTCTCAGTATGGTGTCTTCCTCTTGTTCTTTGTCTTCGGTGTGACCTCTGGTGCAGTCTCTGTTGGAAGCACTGTCTTCTGCATCGTTGACAATGCCTTGGTTGTTGTCATCTTCATCGCTGCTGTTCTGTGTGTCTATGTGGCCTGTTTGTTGGTCTTCTTCCGGTGTGTCTTGTATGAGGTCTGTTGTCTCCTTTCTTTTTTTAGTTGCTGTCGGCGTGGCTCCAGATCCGATAACGTCATCATAGGGGGGAGTGCCGGGAGCAACAGGTCTCGGTCTTGCACCTTTAGGTTCGCCAGGAGAT
>OY757541.1:21016168-21053618 GCA_963584105.1 Alviniconcha strummeri | reverse complement strand
AGTCGATCCGATGTTTCATGCATTCTCAGCAGTCAAGTGTAGTGTAGCCGTGTAGTTACAAATGGAACATTTCTGTTCAGTCAGTCATACAGAACTCGGCAGGAGCTGTGTGAAAGTCGAGGTGGACGTCCTGGGCTCCCGTCCCTAATAGACCAACGATTTCTGTGGACGTAAAGCAACACTTCAACCACCAACTTTCAGTCATTGTCACATTCGTCAGTCAGAGCTCAGGAGCTGTGTGAAAGTCGAGGTGGCCGTCCTGGACTCCACGTCTCTAAAGATAGGCCTCGTGGTTTCTGTGCCGGACGTAACTGAAGCAACAATTAAATCAGAATCAGTCACTGTGCGGTCCGGCCGTAGAAGAGCTAACCCAAACTCCAAGCAGAGGTTTACGAGATCCCTCCTTGGAGGAAGGTGCCGGAAAGCGATGCTCGGAGTGTGGACCTAACCGAGAGTCTTTGAGTCTATCTCACAGTTCAAAACTTCTCTCAGTAAAACCTTTCTCTTTACTTCTGCCTACTTTGAGCTACTCTAACCCTTTCACAGGCACTGGATGCTGTACTTGATTTGTTGTTGTTGTTGTTATTGTTGTCCTTTGTCTTCATTGGCTGATTATTTTGGGAGCGGGGGAGGGAGTGACTATGGGAGAGAGAGTAGGAAGCGAGGGGTTGCGATATTGTGTAGGCCTATGTGTGTGTATGGGGGGGGGGGGGGGGGGGGGGGGGGAGGGGGTGCGTGTAGGCGCGTGTGGATGAGAGGAGAGTGAGATATGTAATGCACAATTGAATTAGATTGTGTATTGTTGTAATGGTTCATGTATGACGCTTTGAGCTTCACACATGTATGGCGGCCACAGAGGGATTCGGCACATTAGAAATGCATTTAGTAGTAGAAGTAGCAGCAGCAGAAGCAGTAGCAGCAGCAGTAGCAGCAGCAGTAGCAGCAGCAGCAGCAGTAGCAGTAGTAGCAGCAGCAGCAGGCAGCAGCAGCAGCAGCAGTAGTAGTAGTAGCAGCAGCAGTAGCAGCAGTAGCAGCAGCAGTAGCAGTAGTAGTCGCAGCAGCAGCAGTAGCAGCAGCAGCAGCAGCAGCAGAAGCAGCAGTAGCAGCAGCAGTAGCAGTAGCAGTAGTAGTCGCAGCAGCAGCAGTAGCAGCAGCAGCAGCAGTAGTAGTCGCAGCAGCAGCAGTAGCAGCAGCAGCAGCAGCAGCAGTAGTAGTAGCAGCAGCAGCAGCAGCAGCAGTAGTAGTAGCAGCAGTAGCAGCAGCAGCAGAAGTAGTAGTAGTAGCAGCAGCAGCAGCAACAGCAGCAGCAGTAGCAGTAGTAGTAGTAGCAGTAGTCTTGCCGGAAGGAACTCGCTCGGTTGAGACCAGTTTCCTACAAATTCGTAGTAGGACTGAAAGGCTGTTAGAGTAAAACGTTTTTTACAAAGAACTTTGAAGACGCGGCTCGGCAAAAACATTTTGCCATTTTAAAAGTGACTCTGACTCAGCCCGTGAGAAGACTGAAGAGTAAGTAAACATAGTGCTTTAACGTCCACACAAATCATAAGGCTTATTAGGGACGGGGAGAAGGGGTGAAAGGGGGTATGGAGGTGAGGGAAGAGGTAGATTATATATCTATCGCTACGCTGTCACCACCTCGGAATGACTCGACTCCTGCGATGAGGACCATTTTAATGTTTTATTAATTGTGAGGGACAAAGTCACCAGACAGTGTCCACAGACCACGACGACTTCTGAAGAGAAAGGAGAGCCGAAGCAGATTCGAACCGAGGTCCCTTTGCTTACCAGCCTAACGCCTTACCGATAGGCCAAACCGGCTCACAGTATGGAGGTGAAGTAAACATGACGCTTAACGTCCACAGAAACCATAAGGCTTATTAGGGACGGGAAAAATGGGGGGAAGGGGGTATGGAGGTGGGGGGAGAGGGAGAGTGGAGGTGGGGGAAGAGGGAGATTATATACCTATCGCTACAATGTCACCACCAGAATGACTCCTGCATTAAGACTGGCAGCGATGAGAGCCATTTTAATGTTTTATTAATTGTGAGGGACAAAGTCACAAGACAGTGTCCACAGACCACAACTGTTAAAGAGAAAGGAGAGCCGAAGCGGATTCGAACCGAGGTTCCTCTGCCCAGCCCGAAAGCCTTACCGCTAGGCCAAACTGGCTCACAGTATGGAGGTGGGGGAAGAGGGAGATTATATACCTATCTCTACACTGTCACGTCACCACCAGAATGACTCCTGCATTAAGATGGGCCGCGGATGAGAGCCATTTTAACGTTTCATTAATTGTGAGGGACAAAGTCACAAGACCATCAGCGTCCACAGACCACAATTGCTGAAGAGAAAGGACGGCCACAGCGGATTCAAACCGAGGTCCCTCTGCTTAGCAGCCTCGTAACGCCTTACCGCTAGGCCAAACCGGCTCACCAGAGAGACTCGAAGAGTACTGCATGTCCCATGACAAGGACGGCCTGACTCAACTGACTCAACTGACAAGAACGTGGCCCTTTAAATTTACGCTCTCGTCACAAGCCTGAACATTTCTGTAACATCGCTCTGTAGCGATGTTCAGAAGTAATTATAAACTACTGCGCATGCTTTTCTTTTTCTCGAGTGAATCCGAGTCTGACGAGCGACTCTTTCAAGTTTCGCGGACCAGCACTAAACCATGAGATTAAAACACGAACATTATTACGTTCCGCTTTTTGTTTCGGTGAGAACAAACAGTTTGCCAGTACAACTGCCATTGTCGCCAAGAGACAGTTATAGGTTATTAAATGTTGATCAAAGACTCAGTGGTGAATTATTCAGGCTGGATTCTGGAATACAAATAAATGGCAGATGGATCGTGGCACCAGCTTGACTAAAGTGAAGATCAAAGGGAGAGCACCAAGCTGGAATTTACGGTGAGCCCGAGTGCACCAATCCCACAGACCTTTGGCCGTCCTAGCTACGATCATCCTAGCTACGATCAGTCCACACCCAGGCGCGCGCCGGCCGGGCCCAGGGACAATTAAACTGTGGAAAATCCCTCCTGGTCTGAGCTATCTCTTGATGCTTTCATTGCCCGAGCGGAGAACAAGCAGAATAATACATGCGCACGGCCGGTTAGTCTTAATTCACTGACAGCCTCAGCCGTCACATCACAGCAACTGAACAATAATGATTATTATCAGTGACAGTGCAAGAATTTCAGTGAAGGTCGCGTGCACTGCCGGAGAGTTCAACAACAACGATTATTATCAGTGACAGTGCAGACATTTCAGTGAAATTCGAGTGCACTGCGCCGGGCCGGACAGTTTAATTTCAGTAATGAGTACCTCGTCGGCTGCGTAAGTTGTTATCCATTCACCAGCACCATTCTTCTTCTTCTTTACGTTCACAGAGACCAAAAGGACTATTATGCAGGGACGGTGAGCCCAGGACAGCCACCCCGACGTTTATTATAACACAGCTCCTGAGCTCTGACTGGTGGAATCTTTTAAGTTTAATCTTAATGTTGCTTTACGTTCACAGACACAATTGCTCCGTTACGTCTACACAGGCCACAAGGACTATTAGGGACGGCCGGGAGCCCAGGACGGCCACCTCGACTTTCACACAGCTCCTGAGCTCTGATGAAAACAGAAACAAGGAGACCGAAATGGCATCACGACCACAGGGAACGAAGATCCAGCCGCTAAAGATATGGCCTCATATATATATTGCCGGATGGATGGTGATCAGGATGACAACTGACGAAGCTGTGAAGTCCACTTTGGTTGAGACTACTTGACGGAGCCACGGACAACGAATGCACTTAGCAAGAAAACATGGTGCTTAACGTCCACAGAAACCATATGGCTTATTATGGACGGGGAGAAGGGGGGAAGGGGGCAAGGAGGTGGTGGTAGAGGGATATATATATATATACCTATCGCTACACTGTCACCACCAGAATGACTTCTGCATTAAGATGGGCAGCAATGAGACCAATTTTAATGTTTCATTAATTGTGAGGGACAAAGTCACCGTAACCTTTTTGAAGAGAAAAGAGAGCCGAAGCGGAATCGAACCGAGGTCCTTCTGCTTACCAGCCTCAGTAACGCCTTACCGCTAGGCCAAACCGGCTTACACCCAGTACTTCAAGTACTCCCCATGTTTCTCTTGGTGTTAACCAGGCCGGCCTAGGATGGCGGCACCAGTAAGCCGGTTTGGCCTAGCGGTAAGGCGTCACTGGTAAGCACAGGGACCTCGGTTCGAATCCGCTTCTGCTCTCCTTTCTCTTCAAACGCTGTGGTCTGTGGACATTGTCTTGTGACTCTGTCCCTCACAATTAATGAAACATTAAAATGGCCCTCATCGCTGTCCATCTTAATGCAGGAGTCATTCTTGTTGTGACAGTGTAGCGATATGTATATAATTTCCCTCCGTCTTCCCCCACCCCCATACCCCCTTCTCCTCGTCCCTAATAAGCCTTATGGTTTCTCTGGACGTTAAGTCCCATGTTTACTTACTTATTTCTCCGGCACCTTCAGTGACCATCAAAGAGACCTAGGCCTACACAAACTCCAAGCACTGGTTTACGACATCTTTCCTCGATGCTCGGAGTGTTGAGGCCTACACTTACCCTTGAAGTCGGCCAAGCTGGGCTGTGTGATCTCGGCCCAAACTCCAAGCACTGGTTTACGACATCCTTCCGGAGGAAGGTGCCGGAAAGCGATGCTCGGAGTGTGATCTCGGCCTTGTTCCCACTGGGCCCCGTAAACACCCCCAGCAAACTCTAAGCACTGGCGATTTACATCCTTCATCCGAAAGCGAGATTTGGAGTGTGTTCGCCCATGCTGCTTTTGATGCTTTACCCACAGAGCTTAGCAGCTGTCACACTCCGAGCATCGCTTTCCGGCACCTTCCTCCAAAGGAAGGATGTCGTAAACCAGCAGCTGTGTGTCAGAGCTCAGGAGCTGTGTGAAAGTCGAGGTGGCCATCCTGGGGTCCCCGTCCCTATAGTCAGTACGGCCTCTGTGGACGTCAAACGACATTGAACCAAACTGAGCTGTGTCAGAGCTCAGGAGCTGTGCCGCGAAAGTCGAGGTGGTCCTCCTGGGCTCTCCGTCCCTAATAGTCTAAGATCTCTGTGGACGCAAAGCAGTATTGAACTCGAGCTAGTGAAAGATGAGGTGGATGTCTTGGGCTCCCCGTCCTTAATAGTCCCTACGGTCTCTGTGAGTGAAAAGCAACATGGAAGAAGTATAAACACCCCCAGCTCTGATACTTTACACAGCATACCTGGGAAAACCGCAGCTGCTCGCACTTCAAAGTGTCTATACACCCAGTTAGGCCGGGACTCTCCCTAGCAAAGATTAATTATTTTTTTTTAAAGCAGATGAATGCAGTTTGGGTAGCAAAATCAATGTGTGGAACTGAGTGTGCAAGGTGTTGCTGTTACAGTCACTTTCATTGTTGCTCCAGGTGTGTATGTGAGTACATGCATGCATTAATGCATGTGCATGTGTAGAAGATTGTGTTTGTGTGTGTGTGTGTGTGTGTGTGTGTGTGTGTGTGTGTGTGCGTGAGCAGAAGACTCTGTGTGTGTGTGTAGAAGACTGTGTATGTGAGGGAGTCGAGTGTGTGTGCAGAAAACTGCAGATCACCGAAGGATCTAGTCTTCTGAAAACATGTTTCATCCACCTGACAGATACAACAATTAAAAATAATAAAGAAATAAACTGTTAAAATTAGGGGTTTTACTTTAAAATGTTCCACTGAGTTTATGTCCAAAGTAGAAAATGAGTTTTCTCAACAAACAAAATCCTTCATATTAGGTTTTCACTTTGATCTATCTCTTCTCTGTGTTGGACATGTTTTGAGAAGACTAGCTCCTTTAAAGATGCTGATTACAAACAAACAAAAAGAAACCAAACCACCACAACAACTAGAACAAAGAGAGTAAGATCTGAATGCAAACTTATAAGCCATTGTTTATTATTATTTCTCTGTGATCATATGAAATTTCACAAACAGCAGGAATTATGGAGCATAAAAGAACACTTTAACTGCAAAACATGAGCTACATTCCTATAAATAAAATAAAAGAGAGAGAGAGAGAGAGAGAGAGAGAGAGAGAGAGAGAGAGAGAGAGAGAGAGAGAGAGAGATTAAACAATAATAATAACAAGCAAAATCGGTCCACAATTATTAGCACAGCTTACTATTTAAATAGCTTGTATAAATTTAGTAGAACAATGACAAAAAACAACAACAAAAACAAAGATTCTTTTGGTTAAACTTTTAATCAGCAAGAAAATGGTCTAAATATACATTGTAAACTTTGTGCAGTGGACAAAGTCATCACTAGCTAAAAGTCAGGCAAAACAATAAATAATAAAAAAATGAAAATCTACATGCACTACAGTCTTTTGGTAATACACACATGCACACCACCCTAATCACACATGACACACATTTCCAAAATATGAGGAATGCAGTTATGAAGACACAAACACACTTCTTTTATAGCTGAGCAAAATACAAAACAAAGGGTACATAGTTACACTGTTTCAGGCAATATGTAGAGAATCAGAAATGTAACAAATGTATATGACAATATATATATAATTCTATAGATCAGGTGCGAAAGACTTCACACAATAATCACGCACGTTATGTAAATTGTACGGAAGCTGAAAAGAGCAATACAGGTATGCAAAGTAAAAATTAAATTCCAAACAAAATTGTGAGTAATTTGTGAGCAACATCCAACCCATTCAATCCACAAAAGAACAGGTGGAAATATAAACAGGACAATAATAAAGCAATATGCCATCAACATGTACAAACAAAAACGCAAAAAAAAAAAAAAAAAAAAAATGTAGATGAAATACACCAGCAATTTCAGATACGGATATGAAATACACCTACAAAAGTCTACACAACAGATAACACATCACACCTGGGGGTAAACAGCCATACAAACAGGTATTCTTATAACCCTGACACTAAATAAACCTCACACAAAATAACTGGACACAACACCAGCAAGGGTAACAGCAACAGACACAATGATGATGGGGGGAGGAGGGGGGGGGGGGGGGCAATAATGAGGAAACATCCAAATATAACAAATTCATGTCAGACTTTTGAAAACAATACCAATGCTGCATACAAATAATACTTAAAAAAGAAGAAAAAAGAAGAAGTTGTATTACATGTACCACTTATGGCCCACTCACAGATTTGCGCTACTATGCATTTTCTTGTTTTTTCCCCCTTATTTTTTCCCTTCTAAATTTAGTTAGCTTCTGTACAGTTAGCTTCTGTAGCTTCTGTACAGTTCTGTCCAGACATACGACGGCATATTTCACAAAATGTGGATTGGACAGTGCAAAAGAGCTACTTTATATATATTTTTAAACAGAGTTTTTAAACACAGGACCAAAAGGATGCAGGTTAGAATCCCAGCCTAGTCCTTCACCCTCTCTCTAGTGTGAGCTAAGTGTCAAGTCTTTCTGGATGAAATAGGCGAAAACAAAGAAACCGAGGGCTCCTGGCTGTGCAGAGGAAAATATTGCCCTGGCAAAATTCTGTAACAGTTTCATCAGTGTGGGATCCACCAGGCTTCTCCTCTCCTTGCATTGGCAGCAACTGTGACCATTGTAACGATTACTCATTCTGCTACAGTTACGCATTTTCACTGTGTGTCCATGCTGCTGGCCATCACTTGTCGAAAGGTGGACAGGGGATCTTCCTTAAGTCTGCAGATGAGGAAGTCCTTCGGCTGAGGACAGTCCTTTGCATGAGGAAAGTCCTTTGGATGAGGACAGTCCTTTGGATGAGACTATCAACCAAGCCCCCCCTCCCCCCCCCCCCCCCTTTTGTGTGCATACACAGGCAAAATGATCACATAAGCACATTAAACATCCTGAAGTCCATGTCTGTGTTAACTGAATTATAGATACACCAGTAGGGACAGTTCAATTGCTAGAGCATCTGACAGAAAAGCCAGGCACAATACTGACACAGGTTTGAGTCCCCGGAGTGGCAAGGGATTTTTCTCCCACAGTCAATTTTCAGTGCAGACTCTCTTACAGTGTTCAGACAGTCCCTGTGGGCAGTCGCATGCATCAGCGTATGTGCAGGTGTTCAAAATCCCAAACAGTGGCACCCAAAAATTAAAGGAATGCGTAACGCTGCCCTTGCGGCTGCTGTGCCATACCCATGTAAGGCGGCACAAATTTCCCACAACGGACAAAGAATACTTTTTTTCAAACCTAAAACCCCCCAGAGTGTGCAAGTTTTCAATCTGTTAAAAATGGACACTATAGAGAAGAAGACAAAAGAGAAGAAAAACATGCACAATGATCTTAGTGCGGGCTGTGCACATGACGGCGAGACGGGCAATGACGATACTGCGCAAATGCTGACTAAAAAACAACAACAGAAAAGTCTCTCATACCCTGCTGCAACTAGCAGTTCAGAACCCTGGCCACTGGACTTACAGTCCAGCACATTACCCAACTGCTCACAGAACCCTCGCGGTAGCAGAAATACAGTACCAGCATAATGCACGTGCAGCTGGCTTTACCAGTGGAAGGCCCACTGGAGTTTCCTGTGGGACAGAGCCAAAAACTCAGGCAATAAAGTGCATGCATGTGAAACAGTTTGAAGCCTCATTTATTCTCAAAAACTCTGGAATGAGAAAAACTGCTCGCATTCTAAAACAAGACCCAATCACATAAAATGTTAAAAAGAACACTACTTATTATGACACAGCACAATGTGCACTTTTAATTTTTTTTAAATTAGTGTTCTTTTTATCCATTTATGTGTTTGGATACTATTTATCCCCCCTCTCCCCACCACCCACACACACATACACACACAGCAATGTTGTACATGTAATAATCAGAGCAGGCAGATAGATCACAGCACCTCTCGACAAGCACCTGCTCAAAGATTCATGTAAGTATTCACCATTCCATTTGGGCAAGCACACGCCAGAACAATGTCCATGGTCTTGAAAACATGACAGGGGAGAGAACTTGATCTTGAAAACATGACAGGGGAGAGAACAAGAGGAGGGCAAAAAATATCTGTCAACTGTCATCCATCTTTCATCCACTCTCACACAGCTGATATTCAGTTCACATGGACAGTAGGAATATTAGCATGGTATAACTGTATCGACACAACTCACTGGTCTCCAGATGGGCAGCGTCTGTTCCCAAGGCAAGCAAAACCAGAGGATTGAAGCATACACACGATTAGATTTGAGACTTGAGCAATCACTTGAGGGAACCACTGACTGGTTTGGGAAGAAATATGAATCGGTTATGAAAATACACTTCTTTCAGTTACACTCTACAACACATCTGTCTTTTTTTCTTCTTTCTTTTTTCTTTGTCCTCATTTCTTTACTTCTTTTTACCCCCCCCCCCCCCCCTTTTTTTTCCTCTCCAGGTGTTAACATTACACTGAACGAGTAATAATAAAAAAGACTTTTTTTAAAATCATCATAATTTACAGATGCTGTATATCTTTGGTAACAGGTGACTGGTTAAATCACAGGTCAAGCTGAGGTCACAAGGTCATGATACACAACCATTTAACTCACACCAAGACTCTGGGCATGTTTTAACCCACGTGTCACCTGAAATCTGCAATCCAGCAAAAACTGTGTTTGATCACCAATGCAAAATGTGCACAGCTTTGCTGTTGCTGGTGGAGGCATGTGTGAGATAAATGGGAAAGAAATCTACAGTGTTTGTTTCATGTAGTAGCATCTGCCACGGAGGCAGTGCAAGAATACATATGCCCAGCAAGGAAAAGAAGAAATTACACATTTGCATCCACACTTATTTGATTCCCTTGTTGTTATTTATAGAGAGAGGCAATGGTGGCAACCGCAAATGCCACACTCCACAGACTTTGTCACATATAAATATTTGTTTGCATTCCTAGATGAGGCAATGCAGCAAAATCCCTGCGCAGCAGAGAAAGCTGGAAATCATACATTTAAATCAAACTTGTTTTATACATTAGTCCCCACTCCCAAAACAAAGTTGTACAGCTACTTGCACAACAGTATGCCCGAGTGACGGTGGTACAATGTATCAGGGCATATAAATATTATATATTCCATTAGTAGAGGAATTACAAAGAAGAAATGCCCCTTTTCCCCCTGGAGTTCAAAGCACACAGACTGACTTTTCACACATAAGCAGGTGCTCTTGGGCCAGTTTTAAGTTGGTGCACGTAGGTTGAAAAATACTCAAAAATGGAATTTTGTTCAATCACATAACTCAATGATATGTAAATTCATTATATAATAATGAATTATATAATAATTATATAATAATGAATTATACAATAATTATATAATCATCTAATAATGAATTAGGGCCAGATTAATTCCAAAATTACTTTTTCTTTGAACATTTGTTCTGCCATTCAGTAAACCAAACAGTTTACAAAACAAAGCTAAAAATATCTACAGAAACGTCTAGGCGCCAAGCGCTGAATGAAATCATCCAGCTTCCAGGTATTCATACATTTTTCTGCTGCTGACATATTATTTCGCTCAGATACACAAATCAACACCATCATAACACAACTGTGGGGCTTCGTGGATTGAGGCCAAAGACTGACCAACTGACTTGCTATTTAACACCCAGTCAACCATGAAGGTTGTATCAGGGCAAAGCATGAGTCATCAAACTATGAATGAAGGTCTCAGTCACTATTTATGAAACATGTCACCTTATCTTGGAAGAGGATTGTGAAAAAAATCATGCTGAATGAAACAGCAAGGCAAAATTTCTGGCAGCACGTCAAACATGCAAAGCTATATTCTGGTCTCCTCCAGGCTTAGCAGGAAGGAAGATTCCTCCACAGCTCCAGACTCCCACCAGTCAGAAAAATAGACAATTGGCTTTTAACGTCTCGTCAACCATGACAAGGTTTTTAACATCTAGTCAAACACGACGTTTAAAACAAATGTCTAGTCAACCATGACAGTTATATCAGGGTGAAGCACGTTTTGTCTGGACTCCCATCAGGGAGACCCTAACAAATTTGTGCGTCTGCAGTTCCCCATCATAGGGTGAGACCAAGGAGCATACAGAGGACTTTTTGTACATGTATACAGACTACACGTTCATCGGTGCCGAGACCAAGTTTCATCCACCTTTTTTTAAGAATGATCACACAGTGCAGAACAAAGTGCAATGCAATCTCCAAGTACTGGTTTACGACATCCTTCCTTCAACCACTGCCGTATTTAGTTATGTCATAGGTTCTTGAAAACTGTCAGCTAATGAGCAGTCTTTCGTTGGTGCTCAAACAGTAGTAAGTTTGTTACAAACAACTCAAATAAAACAAGGCGTGTCATTTATAGCCCTCAACAAAGTTTACACCAGCACAAATAAAACCACATTTTTTTTTAACCCAGGGTGGATGCGTCTCATGTTCATGTCGGAGCTTGGGTGTTAGACTGCTTCCAGTCATATTAGTACTCAAACCTTTTGGAGGGCACTGACCGCATCGGTGGACAGCTGTGCGGAGATAAAGAGTGCCTCTTCAGTGGCGTAACCAAATCTGGCAGAGTTTAGAGGCAGGTGCTCAGAGTGTGAGTGCAATCCGCAGACAGTCTTGCCACATGCCAAAACTGAGCAATATTTAAAAAAAGTATTTAAAATATTTAAAGAAATCAACAATGGGAACTGCAGTTAAAGTAGCTGCTTCACTATAATCATAATTCCATAACATATCGCATCATTATCTGAAGTGTTGGCACAATGCAATTACACAGCCTCTGAATATTCAGGATAGAATGTCTTTTCTCTGACTGGCAAAAATGGAATCAAGTGCCATCAGTGTAAAAGCAAACCTCCACGTGCGCATAACTAAAATCAAGGACCACAATTAAATGGCTCGTGAACCTTTCTGACCTTGACTACCAGCGTTCATTCAAACTGGACCACAACAAAATGGGTCATGAACCCTTCTGGTCTTGACTACGAGTGCTCATTCAAACTGAAGTTCTTGAGGTGCTACACCTTGACAAGGGAGACAATCTTTGGGGGACACCGCAGCCACCAATGCTTCCCGAGTTGTCCATCATGCTTCCCGAATTGTCCATCACCCGCTTATCAGTGTCGTCTCCAAAACCATTTCCAGAAACTGAAAAACACACAAACAATGTGAGGCAAAATTGTGGAACACACATACACACACACACATGCACGTACACAGACACACACACACACTCTCACATGTGTGCATCCACATCACCCAACACACATTACACAGCATTCACACAACAACAACAAATCAAAACAAACACGACAAAAATGACAAAAACATGCCAATATAAGCAAATTTGACTATGGCACAACAATTCTTCAGCAATGTACTATGTAGAATAAATAACATATTCCTCATGCACAGAGCTCATCAAAACTCAAAGACAGCAAGCAACACAGAAACATACTTCCACTGAAACTTCAGCACAACAGTATCACACATGCACACACATGCACTGAAACTTGACACATTAAACAAGCAACAACAACAATACAAAGCTGACAGAACAAACACCCTAAATCTGCTTCCTTTGTACAGAAGCAAAACAAAAGGGAAGGAAAATGTTGCAAATAAATCCCACAAGAGGGAGTGTCCCAGACCAGTGTGAGGTCACAATCACTGAAAGATCATTTGGAGCAAAATATTTTACTTCAGCTCGATAGCACAAAAATACTGATCTATTTCACAAAGGGAAAAACAACTGCTTGCCCTTTGCAAACAGACCCAGTGGCAATCACACTTTAAGGCATGCATGCACGCACACACACACACACTCTCTCTCTCTCTCTCTCTTTAACACACACACACTCTCTCTCTCCCCCCCCCCCCCCATCACACACACACACAAAACAACAACAACAACAACTGAAGTCAGCAACACTGACACAACCATGTGGCTGATACAATGACCAGCTTCGCAATGTGTACTGTTACATTCTAATACATCTAGTTCAAATCATAATATGCATCTGATTGAAAGACGGGTTGGAAGTTTAGCGCATTAAGCCTTATCATAGTGCATCAGACATGCATGATTGTGTGTAATGATTAACAATGAGACCTAAATCAACAGATAATCTAAATCAATTTGTAGACAGAAGGAAGTTGACACAACCACCTCAGTGCATCTCTCTACCATGCCACTGAGAGTTAACCTTGGATGGTGTCTGTTAATCTAACACGTAAAGCTATTGTAAAACACTGCACAAGCATGTACATGTTCATAATTACGCTACAACTAGATTAACAGGTGCACCCCAGTGTGGCAACTGTAAATTTAACCATTTTTTTGGCTCCTGTTTCATGCAAACTGACAATATACATCCAGCACGGTCCCTTCTTCAGTAACGTGAAGATTGTATTCAAAGATCCTTTCATAAGAAGAGCAAATGCTATTTTGACTCACAGGTTGTTGAAAACATGGGATATTTTCCCTTTTTTATCTTCAAATTTTCATACAACGTTAAAAATGGACATCCATCAAAGCTGCTATGAACACACTAAACTCAACAGAGGCCACTAGACTGTATTATCAAATCCTTTCCATCAAAATACAAACAAGTCCAAAAATACGTGATGTATCTTCTGTTAACTGTCTAAAACTGATCTCAGAGGTAAACATTTTACATCAACAACATGTTATTTTTTTAGGAGTGGGGGTAGTGGCTTCAAAACTGCTACTCAGGTGTGTGCGTATGTGTGTGTGTGGGGGGGGGGGGGGGGGGGCGCATGCGCACACGCGCACATGTATTGTGTGTGTGCTCGCACATGCACTGTGTGTGCACACATACTGTGCATGCATCATGTGTAATAATGTCAAACTGTACTATTTCCAATATTACTGAAGCTTTTTGTATGTATATCTCTCATAACTGTCATTGCTCAGTGTCTGAAAACTGCCATTGTGAAAAATTTGGGCACACCTTGAGTGCTCAATAAGTGCTCAGCTGGTGGCCTGAATGAACACAATTGCCACTGGCCATTACTTAGAGTTAGACATAGACATGTACACAACTTTTTTTAATTTCAGCCCCCCCCCCCACCCCCCCAAAAACAAAAAAAAAACAGGTCCAGCTTTTCTCTGGAAAACATGGGTTGGCACAGACAAATAGCTGGCTGGTTGGAAGCCTAAATGAACACCACTGACCATTACATAGACACACATTTTTTCCCTCCATTTTATATGTAAGTCAAAAAGAACCAAGCATGCCTCCCCTCCCCCCCATGCCACACTGTGGTTCACTCACGTGTTACATGTACAACACTCTACAATACATGCATTTGACGTGGTGCTGTCAATCACTTGTCTTCAAATTGACTTAGGTTACCTGTGCCTTCAGTTCCCCAGCCTTGCTAGTGTTGTGTCCAGAACCATGTCTAGAAACTGAGACAAAGATATAATCGAGCGATTGAGCAAAAATGCATGGATGCAAGTCAAGGCTACCTACATTTTCACTCACAAGCAGAGAACTGAGAGGACAGACCTCTCCCCTTCTCTGATAAATCTTTATAAAAACTGCATGGATTGAAAAACAACACCCCAATAATACACACACGCACACAGAGTCAGAGAGGACCTCACCCTTAAAAGCGCAAATGCTTCTCTCTCAAATCTTTATAAAAACTGCAAGGATTTAAAAAAAAAAAAAAAAAAAATTGCAGTGGACTGCTCCCTCAAAACTGGGAATGATTCTATCTAAATCTTCATAATTACTGCATGGATTGCTTCTTTTTTTTTTAAAGCAAAAAAACAACAACAACAGCAGAGTGGACCGCTTCCTTGAAAATGGAAATGCTTCTTTCTCAAAAACTGCATGGGCTGAAAGCAAATACTCTGGACAGGACCTCTTCCAAAAGTAAATGCTTCTCTCCCAAATTTGTGTAACTGCTTGGATTGAAAAAAATGAAAAAATAAAAGAAAAAAATGTAGAGAACCTCTTCCTTGAAAATGTAACTGCTTCTCTATCGTTATAAAAACCACATGAACTGAACCTCCCCTCCCCCAAAAGAACTGTAGAGAAACTCTCACTTAAAAATGTAAACATTTCTGTCACAAATCTGCATGAAAACTGATTGAAAGAAGAAGAAAAAGACACACTGGGAACCACTAATTAAAATCACCCTAAAATGCACAATTTTAAAATTTTAATATGTTTCAAGTGATGAAGTGCACGCATGTGTCTGAGTGTGTGTGTGTGTTCGTGCGCATGTGTTACACGTGTTGCACATGAGGGGATGCACATGTGTTTTGAACATTATACATGTGTTTGCAGGTGTATGTCAGTGGAAGAAGCCAGGGCAGGCGAGAGGGGGAGAGAATGTGATATATAATATATATAGGTAGATAGCTATATAACATGTATTAATTTTATATCTATTGTATTTTAAATGCACCTTCTTGAGCCTATGTGTCAAAGGAAAATTTTCATTTTTATGCTTTGTATATTGATGAATAATAGATATTTATTTGATCTGAAAAAATCAGGCAAAGGTGATTTTAAAGACGGGTGGTCCTCCGTCATGGATTCATAGTGACACCAAACCATAAAGGCAACAGTTTCTCAAAAAGTGGCCTTAAAAGAAGGGCAGTCACTCATCAGGGCAGAATTTCCATGCTATGACACGATACCATGTACATTTTTGAGTCAAGTTCTGAATGTGATCCACCAGTTAGTATGTGACTGTTGACATCACTTTACTTCTGTCACTTTAAAATTTTCAAGCTGTACAAAAAAAAAAAAAAAAAATTAAGGAAAAAAAAAAGTTTAAACAAAATCTTGTTCCCCTACATATGTTTCAGAAATAAAAGGTATAAGCTTTCCATTGTCACTTGCTGTAGTACAATACCCACATAATGATATTAATATTCTCTGGTTATTATTGTTAGATCTGAATTCTCCTAAATGACACATTCACTTTCTAGATTTTATCTGAAAACAGAACTTGACCCAAAGTCGATCAGGTGGACCAGAAGAGAAATAATCCTGAGATAAAATTTGATAAAAGTATGGGCTAGGCAAAATGTTCTGTAATGAATCAAAGCGCACTTTAAATTCTCAAAGATATTTGTTTATAATCAGTCTTCTTTGTGTTGTTTTTGTTTTGTTCTGTTGGCTCTGCTGCCTTTTCAAAAAATTCTTTAAGGTTGCTTGGCTGCACTAGTCCCACTCACGTCTTCATAGCTGATGTTGATGATCCCTCGCTGCTGTGTATCTTTGTTGCGGAATTTGTCCGTGAAAGTCTTCAGCATCACACACGCCTGGATGAAATCGTCAAAGTTGATGCTGCGTGTACCTCGGCGATCAAACACCTGAACCACCAGCTGGGAAAACTGAGGTGACCTGCACATCAGCAATAACAGAAAAACATGAACTGCCAAGTCCCCATTACCTCTTGCCTCAGTGCAAACTTCAGCAATCAAACACTAAGAGATCGGTCTCTGACCATACTGTGGTTCAATACTAGCAACCACAAAATGCTGACTGCAGTTTAAGCACGGAACAACTTTCACCCATGATCTGCATGGATTTTCATGTACCCATGTGTCACAGCAGGTGCATGTGTACCGGTATTCTTTGATAGAAGCGCTGACTGGAAGTTAAGCAGTACAGTATATACTCACAAGTTGTACCCAAAGGTGCGGAATGCATTAGCGAGCTCATTGGCATCAATGCTTCCAGACCGATCCACGTCAAACCTGCAAACAAAGGCAACATTTCAAACCTGTGCACAAAGGTAAAAACACACACAGACATGGACATGGACATACACACACACACACACACACACACACAGTCAAGAGGAATTATCAGCCATTTGCAGATCTGACCAATTCTAGCTGCTTCTACAGCAGCCAGCTAGCAATACGCTCCCTGCCTACAGTGTCAACATCAACGTCCACAACATATTGTGCAGTCCAAGTTTTGTGTCAATTTTGTGTTCATGTCAAACTTCTGTGCCTGTCAAATTTGTGTACCCATCAATTTTGTGTGTCTGTCAATTTTTTAATGTCTACTGGTTATATTTGTGTACCTGTCGAAACAACCCTTCCAGTCCTGTATGTACTTCCACAGAGCAGCAAACTCATGAACATCAATGGTGCCATTTCTGCAACAGTAAAACCAACATTGTCAGGTTAGTGGTAATACTAATAGTGCAGGGTTCTGAACTGAACTCAACGCCCTGCCTCCTACCTCAGAAGCTTTCACCGGGTTAGCAGTAATACTAATAGTACAGGGTTCTGCACTGAACTCAAAGCCTTGCCTCCTACCTCAGAAGCTTTCAGTCTGAAAGTTTGTACCATGATAATGTGGTACTGTGTTGACTGGTGGAATGCATGATAATGAGTCCTCATTCAAATGATCATAATCTGCCTCATATTGTTGCAGCTGACATCTATTATCATCAATGGACATGCATCATTACATATTTGGAAGGCTGTGTTCAGAATCAACCTTTCTTTGTTGTTGCTCCACTGCTAGGCTTGAGCTTGTAAGAAAAACACACACTAACTCCATGGTGGCCACTCTTCATGCCCATCACAGTTCGCGCTGAATACTATTTTTGACATTCTGCCAGGCTGAAGTGCTCAGACTTGCAGCCCAGATCCTGCAAGAACCTGGCAGGAAACATGCTGGATCCGATTCACATCAAATCTGGATCGGCTTGGATTTTGGAATCATTGGCCCAAAGCAGGCTGGATGATTCCTGCATACCAGCTTGCTTCCAGACTGGTTCCATTTGCCCCCAAAATTTGAAAATTCCCATCTGACTGTGATGATGTTTGAACTGAAACCATGATCTTCTGATCCAGTGAAAAATCCTGTCTGACTGTGATGGAGTCTGAATTGAAACCATGATCTTCTGATCAGCAGTTACGAAATTGCAAGCAAACAGCACCATAGGAACATCACCATTATTATTTAATTTCATAGAATTAGTGTCCACCAGCCATGTACCACTCCTGAGATCAAAGTGCAGGGTAATCTACTTAAATTATGACAGTACGGGTCATTTACCCTTCAGTATAGCTCTGTGACTCATTCTGGGTTTTTTAATATAATTATGTATGTTTTTCTTCGGAATACTCTGAAAGACTGGGCACTTACCCCAGTGCCTGCAGACCTAGAAACAGCATTTTTTCCCCACCATGATCTAATCACTTACCGATCCCTGTCAAACATGCCAATCATAAGTCTACACGTTTCGTTGTTGAAGGGGGACCAGTTGCCATTCATCAAGGCTTGCTGCAGTTCTTGTGCAGTTATCTTCCCTGAGTGGTCCTGATCAACTGTCTGTCAAAACAAAAGGGCAAAGTGTGCACCAAGACAAAGAAGTCTTAGTCAACTGATCATCAAAACAGGCAAAGTATGCACCGAGACACAGCGGTCTTAGTCAACTGATCACCAAAACAAAAGGCAAAGTGTGTGCCAAGACAAAGAAGACTTAGTCAACCAACCATCAAAACAAAAGGCAAGTCTTAATCAACCGATCATCAAAACAAAACGCAAAATGTGCACCAAAACAAAGAAGCCTTAGTCAACCAACCATCAAAACAAAAGGCAGAGTGTGTACCAAGACAGAGAAGTCTTAGTCAACCAACCATCCACCCCCAAAAAAACCCATTACAGGGCAAGTTTACACTTACATATAATATATATATATTTATCAACCTTCAAATGAATCAACTCCTCACCTGAAACCAGCCCCACAAAATTTTATATACATGTATACAGCAGGGCAAGTTTACACTTAGGTATTTATCAACCTGCAAGTGAATCAACTCCTCACCTGAAACCAGCCCCACAAAATATATATATATAGACAGGACAAGTTTACACTGAGGTATTTATCAACCATCAAGTGAATCGGCTCCTAACCTGAAACCAGCCCCACACATGCAGCACATTTTTTTTTTTTTTTTTTTTTGCAGGGCAAGTTTACAATTAGGTATAATTTATCAAACTTCAAGCGCACCAACCCCTCACCTGAAACCAGCCCCACAAGTCTGCACTCACACCCGGAGGAGGTGCAGGAGCACCACCGCCAAAGCCTCCCATAGGTGGTGCACTGCCATAGCCAGGTGGACCCTGTGGGGGGGCCCCGTAGGAGGGCGGGGCACTCCCTGCGGGCTGCTGGTAGCCAGTAGGAGCTCCGAACTGTCCCGCTGGCCTCTGCTGCTGTCCATACGCTGGCTGCTGTCCGTACTGAGGCTGGCCGTACTGAGGCTGGCCGTGCTGCTGCTGGGGCTGGCCGTACTGCTGCTGGGGCTGGCCGTACTGCTGCTGGGGCTGACCATACTGCGGCTGACCATACTGCGGTTGGCCGTACTGTGGCTGGTTCTGCTGCGGCGGAGGCTGGCCATATCCACCCTGCACAATGAACATGGCAAGGGAGGTGTGAAGGTTGATGTGTTGCTTTACATCCACGGAAACTGTGGGTTTATTAGGGACGGGAGCCCAGGATGTCCACCTCAACTTTCACACAGCTCCTGAGCTCTGGGGTGTGAAGGAAGAACAAAACAGGTGTCACTGTGCCAGCCTTGAGGAAGGGCAACCCTTAGTGAAGGAAGGGCAACCTTTAGTGAACTTCAACAAAAAGTGGTCCTGGACCTGGAAGTGATCTTTTGGGTCTGGTGAGGTGTTTATTTCCAAATTCCATGGAGGTATGAAGAGTTAGATTTCAAGAAAAGTGGTCTCATGAAAGCCCTGTTGACTTGATGGCAATTGGCACTGTAAGATGTGGGCACTTCAACTGTATTATATCACTATCAACTAGCCTTCCCATGTGTACATTAGAGTCTTCAAACCTGCACCTGCTATGGGCAGTTTGTGAAACCTCACCCATTTTTGTACTACCTTATTAGCTTTTTTGACAGTCTCACTCTCAGTCTCACTTATGAAGTTATGTGCTGTTCAACTCTTTTAAGTGATGTAACTTTGTAAGTCATCAGTCAACAAAAACTCCAAGACCTCTCTCTACCTCTGTACATTCTAGCTCTCTGCCATCTAACTGACAGGAATAATAATTAATAAAATGTAAATTTATGCTCTCTGAATTATTCTTTCCAGTTTCCTTAATGTAGAAATTTATATCTAACATTACTAAATTTTATCTGCCAGGCCTCTGTCTGTGTGCAGCACTGTGCTATTTTGCAACAATTTTCTATGTTCATCAGTCTCAGTTAGTATGACAGCAATTGCGGCAGACATTTTTCACACTGGTGTGATAACAGTATGAGGTGGCAGAAGTGGTTCACACAAACCAATCAGACAATGACTGTAACTGGTCAGATACACGGTGTCTAAACCACATCTACAGTACTACTACTAGAGCTCTACTATCAAAGACTCTGCTCCCTTCTGCATCTAGAACACATATATACTATACACACATGTATGCAGACACTACTCATGCATATAATTATACACTCTCTCTCTCTCTCTCTCTCTCTCTCTCTCTCTCTCTCTCTCTCTCTCTCTCTCTCTCTCTCTGTGCTGCATTAATTTTATTTTTATTTTTATTGTTTACACTTTACAGTTGTTGCTGTTTTTGTTCTTGATCTTGATCTTGATACACACTGTAAGTGTAAAGCCCGTTCTTAATTGGGCGAATGTTTCTTCGCGAACCTAGTTGGAAGTATTCGGCGAAGCTAGTTGGTTCTTAATTGGGCCAACTTTTCTTCGCGAACCTAGTTGGAAGTATTCGTCCAAGCTATATTCGGGGTCCAAAAACCTTCGCTCAACATGTTCTGGGAACATTCGTCCTATTGGACGATCATTGCCTCTGATTGGCTGAGAGCAGAGCTCTCCTGTAAATGGAGAAAAAACAAAAATAAAAATGGATGACGGTGTCGCTAGGTTCTTCACTCGCTTCGAAGGGAATTTGTTTATTTGTTGACTTGTGTTGACTTGTGGAAGGCGCAGCCTTGTCTCGGAGAACCCAGAATGAGATAGTAGTTAGTTGAATTACCCTGTGAGGGATGATTAAAGTATACTGACTTGACTTTAGCCTACATTTTCGATCATGCTGTCTGCTGCGCGTCTGCCGCAAGTTCAGGCCGAAGCTTGCATCTCACTACAAGCCAGTTGAGAATGAAGTAAAGTCTGGACTGTCCGAACCATATTCGGCGAACTAAATGTTCAATTAAGAAACGAATCATAGTTCGTCGAAGTGTCCGAAGTATGTTCGGGCGAACAAACATTCGTCCAGTTAAGAACAGGCATAACACTAACAGCTTGTGCCAACAGGACCCAATCTTGGGTAGAGAGTCAGCAGACAATAAGGGAGCACTTGATGTTTCAGGGGCAGTGAGAGGTTTGTTTCTTAAAACTTTCTACTGTTTTGCTACTAACTACTTCCTGTTCTAAGTTTGTTTTTTGAGAATCAGTAAAACAAAATAATACTTTTAATAGCTGGCATGTCTGACAAATTGCAGATTTTTCCGCACAGTATATCATTATATGCTGATTTTAACTGGTAAAATACAAGAAACTACCAGTTAATGCGAACCTTGAGTATAAGCAGAGTGTGTCCGTACTCCTTGATCAGCAAACTATAGTCTATCTTGATAAAGCATTCTTCATTCTTGCAATGACTGTCTCGAATAACATCACGTGGTGAGTCTACACACACACGGCTCACAGAGATCATCAAAACGGAAACATGTCTAAACAGCCCAAAATTCGTTCAAATAATACATGCTTTTTCATTATATGGTTTGTTAATATCCGGGCAAACCAAGTAACGCTAAGCTGACTAACAGTAACACTAGTTAGTAACCCTTAACAGTAACCTCGACCTCACACTTACGATAGGCCAGCATAGACAGTATTCACATAGTCACACTAAAACCGGCTTAATACTTACGTATGGTTGCTGTTGTCCTCCCCACGACATGACGTTAACACAGAATAAAGAAAGAAACCTACAAAATACTAAATCGTTTGAAGCCCGTAATCAGAATAATTGCGGAAATGTTGTCAGGTGAAATTGAAGCAGGTTCGCATCGCGGCAAGGGAAGTCACACTGACACAACAATGACGAAGGGAGGCAACTCGCGTCTGTCTAACTAGATCATAATAGGCTTAATCACGTTCACATTCAGGTCGCATGAAACAGTGCGTTCAGGCAATTTTAAATTATGGGTGTGCCAAAGGAAGAACTGGAGAAAAAATTAAAAGCTGAGCTGGAAGCAACGCACCTGGTAAGTGTGAACAAGAATGGGAGGCTGTGAATCTTCGATGTGTGCGCACATGACACTGACATAGTGACGGCACACAATGACTAAGCAGGCACACAACAAAGTGACTAAAACATTTACCTAGGCCATTGTGGTCCAGCAGGAAACTAGAAAATAGAGGTTTATACACTTTCCTTGTCTACTTTTATAATGTTCCCTCGGCTGCTAGATCACTTCAACCTTGAACGAAGGAGGGGCATATATATATAATAGTACATATCAGCATCATGCACTCAACAGACCCCCCCCCCCCCCCCCCAAAAAAAAAAAGCAGAAAAAAACACAAAACAAACTGCACGGTCAGTGATAGACCAGATGGATGAATGAAAATTGCACATTTTCTGGTAACATAAAAATACTAATGTTGGAGAGTTAGTTCACATCTTCAACAACACTGCAAGTACCTAATAAACCACTGTTCAGTGGCCTCCTACCCACTCCCTTTCATGCCTTATCTAAAGTTATTTTAGCACTTGTAAGTTATCAGTTCCACATGATTACATGGGCAGTTTGGGCTACCTCACCTGAGACAGTGTCTCATGTGCACACCAAAGATGACTTATTTCCCTGTGTGTCCATGGTGATGTATAAATTTATAAATATATAACCCAATCATCGACTCAGCAATGAGGTTGCATCATGCATGTGCAGCAGAGTAAAAGATTATTTAATTAATTGAAAACCAATAGAAGGGTTGTTCTTCAGTGCTGGTGAATCTGAGACTGTTCTACTTCAACTTAGTTCAAGTCAAGATGGAAATGAATAAAAACAGTGAAAACAATTTGAGCTTTATTCAGATGGCTTGTTGTGTTCTGTCATGCAATGATTCGCTCAATGTTTGTTGTGTAATGTTACAATGATTCGTTAAGCAGTGCAACTATAAGCAACAAAATGGAACTGGAAGATGGGTGTGGTATTGGTAAGTCTTTTTGTTATTTTAGATTAATAACCATGCGTCACACAAAAATGGTGACCAGAAATGGGAACCTTCACACCCAGTCTCTTGATGGGCTGACAATGTGGCGCTCAGTAGAAATCAGCACTTTTTTTCTCATTTTTTTTGTGTGAAACACTGAAAGCTTGTACATGAAGGATAAAACTACAAGCACTTTACTTTAAATGATGCACGGGCCATAACCGACTCAATGCCCACATGTTCAAGAAAATGAAGCTGGCACCATCACCAGTCTGCAACTGTGGTATTGAAGACCAGATGGCCAAATATATACTGCAGAGATGCCCACTTCTGCAGACAGCAAGAACAGATGTGTGGCCAACGGCAGTCCAGCTACACACCAAACTCTACGGCAGCAAGGAGGAACTGGAGAAGACAGCCACAGTCATCTTGCAGACTGGACTCAGTGTTGCAGCGATCAAGAAGAAGAAGAACTTTAAATGACACACAATGAGTCATTTGGATGCTTAACAATATTCGAGCGGGGCAACATTTTGGTAATGCTCAGGACAATGTGTATAACACTGTCCCAAGCACTCCTTTTCATCTGGTGCAGTGCAGTGCAGGCTCTTGGCTCAGGAAATGCATGTGCAGTGAATAGCTCAACTAATTCATAATTGCCTTCAGTGGGTCTTCTTGATCTTGTGTGGAAGAGAATATTATTGCATTTTTGCGGATGGAATTCATCATCTTTCCCGCCCCACTAAGGTGTTCAGATGGTTCAGGAGATGTTGGACAACTTTGGAACAAAAAGTTAGAAACTTTGACACTCCCAAGATGAGGGTGCCATGGGAGGTAGCACACAGCGAGTTACTGAGGTATTTTTTCAGTGTGTCCCAGAGGACAATGCTAGGGAGGGAAGGACGTCCAGTATAGTGTAAGCAGGGAGCAGGGAAGAGACAGAGGGGTGCGAGACCAGGGAAAAAAGGTTGAAGCTTATGTACACACCGGCCTCCAGGGTTCCAGACTAGAACAGGCCCATGAAATCAGGCCTCATTGCCTTGGCTATAAGTATAACTGTGACTACTGGTTATAACAGTAGTCTGAACTGTCTTTTGAGGAAAGTCATTTCCTTACGCTTACAGTTCTTGGGGAAAAAAACAGACAAGCGAGCTACCTGACTGTGCTCTGTTCAGCAAAAGGAATGTCTGTAGTTCTGGTCGTCAAGCTGGGAATTGTGGTCAGTCCAACTTCATGCTGTAGCTCAGGCCAGGGCTGTGTATCACTGTATGTGTTGATGATGATGATAATATTGATAACAATGATGGATGGTCCCTCTTATAATTATATATAATACTGGTTCTACTTCTAGTTCTATTGTCATTATTATACATTTTTAATGAAGTATGCATACCATGACTATACCATGAGATGCTGAATGTTTTGTTGGTGCACACATATGATAATGTGTTCCCTGCAGGAAGTGGAAGACCTGTCTGATGGATGTGGAGCCAAGTACCAGGTGCTGATAGTCTCACCAAAATTTGATGGAGTCAAGCCCACCATCAAGAGGCATAGGTAAGAGTAATGATGTTCAGAATATTCATGTACATGACTGCCTACTCAAAGACTCCACAACTGATATGCCCTTAGGCCACATGCCCAGAGCTGCAGGGCTTGGGGGAGGAAGGGGTGCGGGGGGTGAGGTGTGGGGTGATCTGCCTGGGAAAGGCAAATACACACTTTCGACAGAGTTGATTGATGGAGTGATGTATGAAAATATTCAGATATATGTCATCCGACAAAATATTTGAGATTTTACTAATAACATTGTCTTCTCAACACTGCTCCATTTCCTTCTTTTCACATTTCTCTGCAGGTATAATTATGCTTCCCGTGTCCCAGATTGGTCCAGCTGTTCAGTTTGCTGACTCCAGTTGTAACTGATAAATATGTCTTGTACCACTGTCTTTGGCAGTGAAACTGGTACGCTGGTACTGAACTGCTTAAATTGCACCATTTCTTGGCTGAGCTGTTATCTTTAGGGTCAGGCTGAACCCAAGGTGTGTGCGTGTGTGTGTGTGTATGTGTGTGTGTGTGTGTGTGTGTGTGTGTGTGTGTGTGTGTGTGTGTGTGTGTGTGCTGTGTTTAGTTCTGGTTGCTTTGTTTGTATTTCAGGTGCTCAATACCAGCCTTATGTTTTTGTTGTTGTTGTTTTTGCATGTGTGTGTGTGTGTGTGTGTGTGTGTGTGTGTGTGTGTGTGTGTGTGTGTGTGTGTGTGTGCATGTGTGTGTGCGAGACACAAATTCCAGAAGAACTTCCATGTAGATTGAGTTTTTTCATGTTGTGGACTTTTTTCTTTACATGTTTAAGCTTCCACATTTTTTTGTTTTAAACAGCTTAATTCACAGGGTGTTGTACTGTGCATGTATTTGCAGAATGGTCCATGGAGTAATAGAGGAAGAAATGAAATCAATCCATGCCATCCAGCTGAAAACACTGACACCTGAGGAATGGGAAAAACTCCAACAGTCCTGACCATATGGAGCAAGCGAGCGAGCGAGAGAGAGAGAGAGAGAGAGGATTTGTTTGCATTATCATACTTTCATGTAGTAATGTACCTATCAGTGTCATTCGACTTCTAATATACAAAAAATTGTAATGACACATTAAGTTCATGAACTTATGTTAGCTTCTTTTCACGGATTACAAAAGCAAGATTACAAAAAAATGCGTTTGTCAAATTGTAAGGTCATGAACTTACTTGTTTTCACTGATTATGAAAGTGACATCTTTCACATTATTAGTACTGCACAGCCACATTAATTGTAACCTTCACTGACCTAAAGTTACAGTTTCAGACCAGTTTGGCAACCTTGATCTTGTTTCAGATATAACCACAAATGCATGTAAAAATATAAGGGTTGACAGTTTCTAATCATTCCATTTTGTCACGTGTTGCTGAAAAAAAATCATGAAAGCAAGTTCTTGTGGACAATTTCGGTGACTAGGAACAAATTATCGATTCATTGTTAGCTGTTAACATTTCATGATGCAATAATAATCTTAAGAAAATCTTGTAAAATGCTTTATTTGAATAAAGTCTGGTCACATATTTGGTGAGCTTGTCTTTTATTATCAAAGTTCACAGGTTTTGCAGCAGTTGTTGTATTTGTATCATTAAAGTGGTTACACATTTTTTATTTATTTCATTTTGGCATCTTTCTGCTTCTGGATTTCATGACTTTGTTAACACAGCAAAACCCCTGACAGAACACTTATCTTAGAAGGCTGTCTATTCAAAACAGTACACAAATACTGGTAAATAACAGTAAATAAATTCCCCACCAAGTGTTTTTTACATTTCCGCTACATTATAGTTATAGTAGATAGTACCTTATTGAGCTTTTCATAGTTCAGGAGCTGTGTGAGAATCAAGGTGGCCGTCCTGGGCTGTCCGTCCTAATGAGCCTTCTGGTTTTCGTGGACGTAAAGATATATTGAACCATGCCTCGGCATTGGTCTCAGCTTGTCCCTAATATGACAACTGACATCTGAGGACATTAAGCAACACTACCTACCTACCTACCTTATTGAGTAATGTCTTTTGCTTCAGAACAAGATATTCTGCTCTGGCACACAACAGTCTGTAGATTCCTTCCCAAGCGATCCTTGTTGCTTCAAAACTATTTGTTTTTCTAGAACATTACAGACATGATTAACTTTCCCCCCAAACTGTGTTTTATTATTGTTTCAATTAAAACAATAAACAAGAATTAATATTCCTGAAAATTGTGTTTATTGTCTCAAACAATTCTTGTAGGACATAAGGGTAAGTTTCCCCTCTAAATGTTGTTTATGGATTTCAAACTGTCTTTCTGGTACAAGTGCACAACAGTGCAAATTAAGTGTTCAGCAGCTGCACTCTAACAATTTCGGTATAGCTCCAAACACAAAAGGTTTAAAAGAATACTCTTTATTAGGACAAAGCACAAATGCAAATTTTTACTGGACATGAAAACAACATAGTTCAACCAAAACCAAGTAAGCGTTTTAGTTCTACATCTCATTTTTCATTGTTTTCCACTGTTGAACTGTTGTTTAAGTGTCATTTTGTAGCTTGATAAAGGAGACTAACCCAAAAATTCACCTTGTGTTTTGTCCTAATAAATAGTGTTCATTTGAACCTTTTACATGTTTGGATCATGCTGTGTATTAGGACAAAACACAACATGCAAATTTTCACTGACACAAAAACAACAATAGCTCAACCAAAAGCAGATAAGCGTCTTAGCCCTATATCTCATTTTTAACCATTTAAATGTTAAGTGTCGTTTTGTAGCTTGATAAAGGGGCTTACCCTGAAAATGTACATGTTGTGTTTTGTCCTAAAGTTCTTCATGTGTTTGGATCTTGTTTTAGAACACTAGCAGTCATTTTTACTTCAGGTTTGTTTTTCTGTATTTTAATTTTTGTTTGTTTTTATCTTTATGTTTTATTTTGGTACACTCAATAACTCACCCATGTACATGGACACAGACCCACACGCAGAGACATAGCATGACAGAATGACACCAGTATTCTTGCTTGTCTTTAATCACACAAGATTTTTAGTGCACAACATTCAATCACAGATGAGTATAATAAAACAGAACACAGACTTGGAAGATGTGTATATCTTCTGTGTGCAATGAGTGCCACAAAAACAGGCAATTACGCTTTAAAATTGAATTGCCATTGAAAAAAGTTTCTTTAAAATCTAGGCTACTTTCAGAGTATGCTACAAATACTACACTACTTTTGGAGTACTTAAAGAGTACTTGGTTGACAAATTTGAAAACTACTTTCTCCGAGTCATGTTTTACGACTTCTTTAACAGACCTTTTTAAAAACTTTTATTTTTTTATTTTACTTCTGTTTAAAGTTGCATAATGTAACAGCAAGGTATGCGGAACACAAAATCTCTTCCCGGTCCTTCTAACACAATGTCATGACATTCTTCCACAATGACCCCACAATCCAATGATGAGTTCATCTGCAGGTAATTTAACATACCTCTGCAAAACACTCATGTTCCACTGATGAAATGTAAACCCTTCTCTTGATACTATGGCATTCATCAGTGATGAAACGTTAGCCAATCTGGTGAAGTAAACTCGTGTTTCTCTTAGTACCGTGGATGAAACGTAATCATTTGGGTGAAATAGAATATTTCTCTTCTTTTTTGCTCCGCTGCGGAAAGGGTTCACCTACAGCCAGGTGAGATTTTGTGTGCGCAGCTGTTGCTTAATATTTAAAGTAATACTTAACACCCACATGAGCACGAAGGTCACATGAAGGTGAAACACATTTAATCAAATCATAAGCTAAAGTCTAATTCACTGTTTTTGACGTGGCACTGTGTGCAACCACTGTCCTGCACATACAAAAATACATGCTTTTATCCTGTGTGCAACCACTGTCCTGCACATACAAAAATACATGCCTATATCCACTGTTCCCCCACCGTGCTGGCAGCTGCGTGACAACTTGGAGGCTGTCCTGCTGAAAAAGATCTAAAAACACAGTACTTGGTTGTATCAGCAAAATTGCGTCACAAAGTCTTTTGATTTTTCTAGGAACACCCAACTGTTTTGTACCAAAAGTTTGGAGAGCTGTTTTTCTGCTAGGCAGTGCTAATATAAATCTGAAAAGAAATGCTGCAGAAAAAGTAGGCTATGCTTGCTCATAAAACAAAAAATGAGTTTAGGTGCCAATGGAACGGCAGAGAAACAGGTTGTTCATCTTTTTCATCACATCTGAGCAAATACACACATTCAACATTCTAAGTCTCATCACAGACTTTGACTCTGCACAGGGCAAAGTAAAATGCTAACACAATGACTACTGTCCACAACAGTTTCCAAACATTCAAAACAAGTAAGCTTGTTCAGGGTTTTCCGGGTGATTTTCTTCGCTGAGTGCACTGGTAATAACTGAGTTTGGAACAAAACCAATGAGTTGTGTGTTAACAAGAGACATTGTGAAACAAGGATTTCAGCAGTGTTTGTGGTCAAGATTAATCGGCATATGCATGCCAAGGCTGCATATAAATTCCATATTTTAGAGCTTGGAATGTACAACTCTTTAACATGTCAAACAGCACTCTCTCACACAAAGGCAAGTATTGCCCACTCTTAATTTGCATGCAAATTAAAACATCAAAACAAGTCTGTAATACAGCAAAAAAACTATACATGTGTTGTTCAAAGCAATACAGATTTTAATTAAAATATCAAGTCCACTTTGAAAAGTAAGGATGAACAATATGCTGGTAAAATTAGTTTAAAAGATACGGTAGTGAAATTAACTGAAGATACTTAATTCATTTAACTCATAAATTCACACATTTAAGAGCTTTGTTACAACAGATAAAGGTATGCTGCACACACTTCACATGAACACCTGAACTGTTTCAAATTGCCCACAAACACGCACTTTCACGCCAACACGCTCGCTTATTCCCCCTCACAAACAAGTCACACCAACACACACAAATTGTCAGCAGCTAACATACACAACAATTTGATCACCCTCCCCCCCCCAAAAAAAGAAGAAATGTGTTGTATATAATGAAAATTTCATACTGTACAGTATACAAATATTATCATAAAAATAAGTCTTCGAAAGGCAAACCGAGTAGTAGCAAACATCACAAAGCCTTCCATGTCAAGAAGGGGAGGGTCACAAAACACTACACTACAAAACAGCAACCCACACTTCAATCATAAGCAGAAAATCCATGCCAACCAAGCCCATACCTTGGCTTCACACTTCAGCACTGTTCCCAAACAGGCTAGCATCCATCTCGCGTCAAAAGCACACATTTTCCCAGCAGAGTAACCAGCAAGGCAATGCCTAGTGATCATTTGAGCCTGCAATTTTCAGGGTACAGCTAACTGGATGCCACCATAATTCAAATAAGTAAATGCTCAGGGGTTGGGGTGGGGTGGTGGGGGTGGGGGGGGTGGTGAGAGAGGGGCTCCAAACCAAATAGTTCTGTCTCATGATTGAAAACAGCATCACATATATCTATATATATAGATAATATACAAGCACAAAGTCAAGGAGGGTGGGAGGTGGGGCGGAGGGGGGGGGGGGGGTTGATGGGGGCAGGGGGGAGGGGCCAAGGGGTAAATCAAAGGAAGAGTCAACATCACAACCTCTTGGTAGATCAATCAATGTACATAATTTTCTCTTTCAACAAATAAACGTACTACTTTCTTGCCATTTTAAGCTTGAAATATCAAACTGCCACAGATAAATCTATCAACAATGGTATCACACTGAAATGGACTGCAAACCCAGCTGAGCAGTCCAAGCAGAAATGAGTGTTTATTAGAGAATTTAAAATATTTTCTGAATATAAAACTCTATCTAGGAAGGTGTTTGAATAAAGAGAATAAAATTCAAATGAGCCAAGTGTAGAAGAACAGGTAATATTTCAAATGAGAGTACACACAATAAGGGACCAAAACATGCATGTGAAGGGAAGGAGAGGGTGCGTGGTGATGTTTCAATGGTTCCAAGCAATATCAACTCTTCACAATACAAAGGATAAAACTCAGACAAATAGTGTTAGTAGGGACGCAAAGTGTCTGAAAAATCAGATCGCTGAAACTGAAACTGATTGCAATCCAAATAACATTTGTCACATTACATCACCCCCCCCCCCCCCCCCCCCAACCTACCCCCAAAACAAAAATCCTCTTACAGAAGAACTCTTATTTAAGACAGACAGGCACCATAGACGTTTCGGTAGAATTTAATTATATTCAATATGCATTATGAACAAAACCCAGTCATGTAGCTTTTACTTTAAATCATGCTCGTAAAAATAAAAATAAAAAAAATCTTTAAAGTATCTCTTCATTTCTGGAACAGAAATTATTAATGATTTGGATGCTAAAAAAAAAAAAAAGAAGAAGAAAATGTGGGAGGTGATGGAAAAGACTGCTTCAGCTATATATTCAGGTGGATGAAGCTTTTAAACAGGCATCACTTCTGGAAAAAATCAATGGCAAGTAGTTCAAAAAAGCCTCCCCTGTGTTTGTTGCAACAAAATGAAAAAAGTGTGTCCAAAACTCCGAGATATGTTCTGTCATCATCTTTGGTTACTACTGTAAGACACATCAAACTCCTCAGTACCGTAATGCCTATATCACTGTGATGGTTTCGACAAAGTTGTCAATATGACAAGAACATCAGTGTCAGCCACAGCAACATCACTTTTGATCATAGGGGTTGCGGAGCACAGTGGCTGGACTACACAATCAAATCTTGGGCAACTTTGGTGCACTGACGACGGGATTGCTTTGTTCCAGCAGTTTGCGGCCTTCACTCTTGTAGTCAAAGGTACAATCATGGGACTCTGCATATCGATGGGTGGCACAGAAGTTGTTTCCACATCTGAGCAAAGACAACAACAAAAAATGTAGGATATCATTACAATATACATCATTTGCATTTGACTAAGTATTTAAACAAAGAAATCATTTAAATAAGTAAACATTTTGCTTTACGTCCATAGAAGTGAGGTGGCTTATTGGGGGGTTCAGGCAGGGTTGCTAACTCTCTTGACTTTTGCCCAGCATCGCTCAAGTCCCTTGGCTGATTTTACTTCTGGTGCATACTTTCTTCACAATGGAAAGTGGTAACAGTGAATTTGCTAATTTTACACTGGCAACTTTAAAGGCATTTTTGGAGGCCCATGGTCAGAATGTGTCTGGCAACAAGCAGTAACTTGTTGTTTGTGCTATAGGATGCCCCAAAATGCATTTTTTTCATGAACTTGCGATCTTCTGATCAGCAAAAAACAACAACGACACACTTTCTTTCCACCCTCCATCCCCTTTCCCCTGTAATTTTTGCAACTGCAACAGTGGTGACATTTGTATTGCTTCGCAAGTCTAGGTTCAACTTCCATTGTTATCCACAGCATGAAGCAATGCCTTCTCAGAAATTGGCCTGGAAGTGACACTCTGACCTCTTGTGACTTCTTGTGCGAAAGATTACAAGGGCATTCACTCTGCAAACCAGCTTCACTGAACCGCCCAACAGGATGCCCCAAAATGATTTTTTTCCTCGAAATTACAGTCTTCTGGTCAGCAAAAAATGATGCAAAGACACTTTTTTCCACCCTCCATCCCCTTTCCCCAGTAATTTTTGCAACTGCAACAATGGTGGTATTTGTACTACTTCACAATTCTAGGTTCAGCTTCCATTGTTATACACAGTGTGAAGCAATGCCTACTCAGAAATCGGCCTGGAAGTGGCGCTGCAACCTCTCGTGACTTCTTGCGCGAAAGATTACAAAGGGCATTCACTTGTGCAAACCAACTTCACTGAACCGCCCAATAAGGGACAGGGACAGGGGTGAAAGTGGGTGAAAGAGAGAAGGCTTGACTGCACACTCCAACCCAGAAGACCAAGGAGGCCATGGGCTGCCGCCAGAACAACAAAAATGTTAAGGCAGTGTCCCCTTGCAACTAATGTACTAGGGTAATTGTTGTTTCATTTGATAAACTTCTGCTTTCTGTAGTCCAAGCCATAGGTTTATGCTACAAATTTGATTCAATTAAAAAAAGAGCACCAATTTAATTTTTTTTTTAGGACTAAGACCCCCCCCCCCCCCCCCCAAACAAACAAACAAAACAACAACAACAGTAAAGCAATTTACATGTGATTAGAATACATTATGTGTATACCAAACAGCTGGATCTACCAGAGATCATGCTTGGTCTATGGTTGATACCAAACAGGAATTTAAGACAAAGTCAAGTCAATGCACGAACAGTTAAATATCACTGGATGAACCTATTGTAAGATCAAGCTAAGCACCTACTGCACAATTTCTCCCTAAACTCTCAGATGACTCACAATGAAAAAAAAGGAAAATAAAACTTTTAAATGTGACTTCAAACTCTCCCCTGACCTTAAAAATGAGTCACGGTCATAAAGGTTGGTAAGAAGAGGTAAAAGCAAAGTGAGGTTAGTACTGCTACTTACTACCTTGATCAAGTGAAGTTTGAAATATGAAAGTGTTTGCCCAAAGATAAGAAATATGTACACACACACACACACACACACACACACACACACACACACACACACACACTCTCTCTCTCTCTCTCACACACACACACACAGACATCAGGGTGTAATCTTTGTGAAACCATTGTGACTTGAAGTTTAACCTGGGTCATCAAAATGGGCATCAAAGCGTAAAGTGATGGTGATTATCATCACTGCCGAGTGAAAGCTCAATCAGTCTCCATGACAGAAGGTCCAATGTTTTGTGGAATTCAGAAATACGTAACTCATCCTCTTCAAACACAAACCAAACTCATGAGAAATCACCATGTGCATGATCTCCAGTCTACATATTTAACAATCATGCAAAGTTTACCTATGAGCTGTGTGAGAATTCTGATCTGACTTTTCAATACACAGACCTTGCCATTGTGTATTTGCCTAAGTACACACTGTCTGCTTCCTTCTCTGGTCACAAAAATGAAAACAAAATAAACGTGTGAAGGGCTGACACTTTCTACCAAAACGTTTCCATGGTCAAGAAAGGCCTGGAATCTGAAGACAGAAAAATGTTTCTCCAAAAGTGGAAAAAGTAAATCTGTATGGCTGATTTATACTGAAAAACTGGGCATTATGAAATGCTCCACTGGTTCAAAGCAAAAACTGTAGTCAGAGATATTGGCTGGATCAAATAATTTAAAAAAAAAAAAAATGCAGTTTGCACACAGCAGAAGTAGAATTATGTCCAGTTTACTGATAAAAAAAACACCTGATCGTCAAGGCCAGAGGAGAAGGACGATAAGGACACAGGCAGTCTCCTGTTCAAATTATTCAAATACATTGTGGCAAAAGAAGAGCTGGCTTTTATCAAGCCATACTAGAAATTTGGTATAACATACACAGTCACATGCACCTGAACACACACACACACACACACACACACACACACACACACACACACACACACACACACACACACAATTCTGACAGACATCACTACATACATTTGTTTAAACACTGTACTGCCAGCCCCTTGTTTACAAATTACAGTCATGCTGGTGTCACAATCATGGGATACATGAACATTGGATGGTACTTTGACAGTATGACTTGAAAACAGATTCATAATGCCTGTTTCAGTGTGTGTGTGAAAATGTTTCTAGTAGTAGCAGTATGACTATACCTTCCCCACCCACCCCCTTTTTTTTTCTTTTTTGTTTTTCTGGCTACCAAATTATGAAGCATGTAAGCCAAAGGCCAGTAAGCAAAATATCTGACTTTCAGGGATGGCAAAGCACTGACACTGGGATCCATACATATACAAAGCATACAGGTGTTGTTGTTTTTGTTGTTGTTGTTTTTGTTTTTTTAAATACATGGGATGGAATAAGTAGGACAGTTATCTGAACTTCCCATACAAAAAACTCTGCAATGGAGGGGGGCTGGGGGGGGACTGACAAAACACAAAATTCTGACAAACCTGCACTGGTAACTGGTAGCCAACCCTGTCTTCTTGCCACAAACATAGCAACGTTTGGTGGCTTTCTTTTTGGCTTTGACTGGTGGCAGTCGATGTGTAGGTGACATAATACGGCTGTCACGGTTTGCAGACACTCGCAGTCGAGCAGACTGCACACACAACAGGTTACACTTCAATATATCTATATATGTATCTGTCTATCTATATATATGAAACGATCATTCAAAACATAATAACCCAATAATACTTAAAATGGCAGAAACAATTCAATGCTTAAAAAATGCAAACCACCAAGCTCTATGTATTTCTTCATCTCCAAAAACATTCAGTTCATCCACCCAATTTGACTGAGAATCACAGTTGTACGACATAGCCTGCAACCTGTCAATAATCCCATGCAAAATGAAAACATTCTTTGGTAATTGGTATATACCTCAGTTCATAAACCTTTACAGTCACACAAGAAAACCAGATAAACTCTCCTGTTGGTGATGTGCATTTAGCTCAAACTTTCACTAGAGAAACAAAACAAGTATGCTCCCTTGTTGATTCTATTGATAATAGACACAGACATTATTAAGCAAAGGAATTTCTCTGTCAACTCCAAAAGGAAATACACACATTTAGTAGAAACTAGATAATGCTTAAAATAACTGTGACGATCACTTTGCCTAATAAACTCACATTCAAAAGGGGCTGTTACTTCTTCATTTATTTCATAATAAACAGTCACTTCTTCATTTATTTCATGATAATAAACAGTAGAATGATCAATCACTGACTTACAAACACTGAACCTGAGAACAATTTATAATGCCAACTATGTAGGTTATTCCCTGGCAATTGACAAGACACTTACAAGGAAGTGTATCTTTGTTTTTTTTCTGTTTCTTTCTTTCTTTTGCATACTTTACCCTACTGCTCTGGTTCTGAAATGATGTCATTGCAATCAAAATGGTATGCATGGGTAAAGCTAAACAGATGGTGTCATCATGCAAAGTTTGAAAGATCTAACTTAAACAGTGTGCAAGAAAAGGCCTGCCTGCTCAAGAACCATGCTGATTATCTCCAGTAAGTTACTTCATTTTTTCCCTCTTCTTTTCTTTCTAGTAAACTGTAAGTCATAATTAGTAACCATATGCATTACAGTCTACAGCCATGTAGTAAAGTACAAAGTGTCAACTGAGTCAGATAAAAACTAAAGTAGAACTGGGATTCACATTTCTAATGCTGTAGTGACCATGAAATAAGATCAAGATAACCCAAACTGGTGCAGCTCCACTGAAGTAATATGGATGCAAATTTTTAAACATCTTGCTTCAACAGTGTGAAAAAAGGGGAAAAGTTCAATGTTTTAGCACAAGCAGGAAACCTGTCAGCTATTTCCGTTGAATACAAGTGAAACTCAGAAAAACACATGAACATGACCATGTGCATGTACATAACAATCATACAAAATCTGAATTCAAACAACCCCAAAATGAATGCACTGGGTGGTACAACTTTCAGATTCACATTTTTCAGTTACAGCACTGTGATCTTAAATGTGGTCAGGATTGCCAAGCTTGACACTACTATCCTCCACCATCTGAAAGTTATCGCATAATTTATGATGTCTGAGAAAATCGCCAAATTAAAAGCTGCCCAAAGACAGAATGTTTAAAGCAACATGGTTACCAAACTGACAAACTCACAAGACGACTTTCTGGTGTTGGAATGCGTGCATCCTGAATACAGTAGCTGCCCATGCGTGACTTGCTGGCGCTGGACACCAGACTGCCGATGTGCGAGGTTCCGAGCTTTTCTATGGAGGCCTGACGCAAGATGCCGGACATGGTGCGAGCCTCTCCCGTGGATAGGCTCTCCAGGGCAAACTCTTTGCGGCGGTCCAGTCCATGGAAACGAGTGGAGGTGGTGGGGCGGGAGAACCCACCCCCCACCGTCATCTCCTTGCGGGCACTGAGCGGAGACCGCTTGAGAACTTCACCTAGCGTTTCCAGAATGCCCGTGGCCTCCACCTTGTCTCCCGGCAGTGGCAGCAGGGTCTCCTCAGCTGCCACGGGGCTCAAGTCTTTCTTTGGCACTGAGACAGGGGGGCTCGGACTGGAATCAGAGCCAGCAGCCGGGGTGACGTTGGACTTTGGCACATCCTCCCCACTGCTGGCCTCCTCCCCGGAGGGGCAGGGGCGTAGGATGGGGGTGGTGGTGGACAGGAGACTGGTCACAGACGCTGGGTCACGCCGGCACTCAGAGGGTGTTGCGGAGGCTGCGGCTGCTGCTTCTGCCAACTGTTCAGCAGCCAAGGTGTGCGAGGAAGAGGCTGCAGCTGGAGACACTGCTGCCAGGGCCGCAGCCACTGTGGACGTGGCGGTGGTGGTGAGAGAGCCTGGGTGTGTGCTGAATGTGTGCCCTACCGGAGGTAGGCAGGTGTTTTTGTTGAGTGTGCGGCTGAATGGCCGGCCACTGTTGGACAACTGACGTAGCCGCATGCGAGTCCCTGAGCGACTTCCTGAGTGTGATGACCCTCGACCAGACGTTGACCCCCGACCGGACGTGGGAGGCTTTGGACGCTTCTGAGACACATGGCAACAAAAGGGAAGCTCATTTAGCTATGTCAGCAGACCTTTCCTTTGTACAGCAAATAAGCATTTGCACTGGGACTCTTACAACAAAGTACATGAAAACCTGTCAATGC
>OY757541.1:20998668-21011168 GCA_963584105.1 Alviniconcha strummeri | reverse complement strand
GACTTTCTTGGAAGTGATGTCTGTCTGGGGAGTCAGTGCGGTTGCCATCTTAGATGGCTCATTGAATGTGTATGCGTGTGGTCGACAAAAACTCTATCCATGCCAGCCTACTGTGTTGCAGCAAACTGTAACAACTCACAAGCAACCCAAAGCATAACTATGCACGAGTTCCCGAGTTCCCGTAGAATTGACCCACTGTGAGGCGAAAATGGGTCAAATTTGTACAATTCAAATGAGCAGACTTTGTTGCTGTGCCTCAGTCATGCACATTTGTGTAGCGAGCACTTCGCTGAGTGCGTTTTTGTAAACTTTATGGCGGAATACCAAATGGGGTTTGCTTCAAAGCGGAATTTGCAGGGCTGTCCACAGGGTAACTGACTTGGAAAAAAATCCAGCTCAATTCTCCAAGGATGAAGATGACAAGCAGCAAGCGCACAGCATTGTGATACCAAAAACTGAGAGATACACTGATACCCTGTAACAAGTACTAACAAGGCAAAGACAGAAACTCTAACATGAATGCCTACAGCAGAAAAGGCCATAAAAGAAAGAAAGAACAGACCACAAATACCTGTGGCAAAGACCAAACCACAAATGCTGGTAGCAAACAAAAAATGGCTGCCCTAATCAGGCAAGCAAACAGCTGACACCAAATGAAAGAAACGAAACAACTCAAACCACCTCAAAACCCCAAACGGTTGCCTACCTGCAAGCATAAGGTGGAAAAAGAAAAGAAAAAAACACACACAAAAAACACCGCCAAATCACAACAGTCTAATAGACTACTGTCTGCAACAAAGGAGTCGACAACTACAGTCATAAGAGCACAGAGCAAAAATAACTGTGCCAGTGACAAACAGATGGAAAGCAAACCATACCTAATTCTAAACTAACCCCTCACTAACCAGGCTTCCATCTAGAAAAACAAAGGCTGCAGACTCATAAAGCAAAACGCTGATCAGGACTACCAAGCATTAGGATGTAAACAAATGCAGACGACAAGAGAAATACAAAATGGCTGCCCTAATCAGGCAAGCTAACAAGCGGGTACGAAATGGCCAATAAACCAACGATAAAAAAGAAAGAACACATGGTGAAAAAGAAGGGGGAAAGAGAGAGAAAACAACAACAACAATTTCTAAAAAGAAAGAGGAGGCAAGTAATGTCAGCAAGCAATGGAACAAAGGCTGGATACACATAATCTGTGTACATGATACAACCCACTTAGCAGTGACAACAACACGGCAGGACAACAGACGCTTGTGAACTACCCCACACAAAGAAAGAATGAGAGGTCTCATTAAACATCGAGACTACTCCCCTCACTCATACATCGTAAATGAACGATATAACTCAAGAAACAAAAGGGCAAGCCAAGGGTAAAAACAGTGAATGGCAAGAACCAGTAACTAGCCCAACTCCAAACCCTAACCAAGGGAGGCCATGAAATCGCTAGTCTATTGAACTAGAATTAACAAAACTTTTTCATTTTTACATATGATGAAACAAACAAGGATAAATTGGGGAGGAGGGGGGGGGAACAATAAAAGGCAGACTCCCTGATGAGGTCTAGCCTGTTGTGAAAGCTAGAGTAAACAGAACGAAAAAGACTGAAACGCCACGCACCTAAAAGGGCTTGAGAGAGATGAAATAACAAGGAGGAAATAAACAAAGGCCCAACTACTGACAATGGCGTCGGAGCTTCATCCTTGGAGATTCGAACTGGAATTTTTTCCAAGTCAGTTACCCTGTGGCTACTAGCCATTTTGAAGCAACTACCCAGTGACATAGTGCGCATACGTGCAACAGAAAATGCCTGTTTTTGTGCATTTATAACCCTCAGATCACTATTTCCCCTACATCATTGTTCTCAGTGAATTTTAACGAAAATTGTGTCAAAAATTACCCCAAACCTTGGATTTGTCCTTTAAATTTACTTTTAATAAGGATGTGAGAATACAGAAGAAATTACATATATATATTCAAATGTATGACAGCTGACAATAAATAAGTTCTATGGCTAGATGAAAGACAGAGAGAGAGCTTCAATGACAGCATTTGCAAGAATAATTAGCACATTTAAAAACAAACATGAAAACTGTCATTTGGAGTTCAGTCTCCTGGCAAAACTGCACTTTAAATAAGATAAAGGTTCTGATTCTGTAAGCCAAGTGAAAGATGGTGGTAAATAACACTCAGCTAGATCCTGGAACCTACTGACAGCTCTCACTGCTGGATGTCTCAGATCTAGCTCCCAGATCATTTGCTTCTTTCCTTGTCTCAAATTTCCCTTACATTATATGTTGTGCAAATCTACCACTCTACCTTTACCTCTTCTTCCTGCATCACTTGCGTTAAGTAAACACACCAGATGTGGTCACATGCAGCAAGAAAACGGCACACAATACAAACAGAAAGAGAGAGGGTGTGCATGCACATGTGTGTGTGTGTGTGTGTGTGTGTGTGTGTGTGTGTGTGTGTGTGTGTGTGTGTGTGTGTGTGTGTGTGTGTGTGTGTGTGTGTGTGTGTGTGTGCATGCATGCGTGCACATGTCTCTCTGTCTCTCCCTGTGTGTGTGTGTGTGTGCATGCATGCATGTGTGTGCGCGTGCATGTGTGTGTGTGTGTGTGCGCATGTGTCCGAAATGAAATGCTAACACTGAAAACAAAAACAAAATACTGCACTGAAGTGGGATTTAATATATATACTGGTCACTTCTGAAAGCAATGCATGCTTTGTCAGACCCAAACACACGGCACAAAGCAACAAAGCTTGGACCGCTCTAGTTTGCTGATAATAAGCACGAGTCAGAGATACTGTCTGTATGCAGTATACATACATGACATAAAGGGATTAAACCCTTCGGTTCCATAAGGTGATTACCCACGCGGCTGTGGATCACCTTACTCACTTCACGTGGGTCTCTCTTCGCATGCAAGGCATTGCTGCCCTCTGCTTGGATAGCAACCCGTTAGAAGTTAGTCCAAAGGCGGCAGTCACTCAAGCAAGCTACAACAACCAGCAACAGCTCTAACCCCAGGGTTAAAATAGCCCTGCCTGGATTTGCAAGGATAAGCCTTGGTGCCCAAACAATGGCATATCAAGAACAGTAAAGGAAACAATTACAGATTACATGTACGTGCAAGCACACAACCAATTCTTGCATAGGTGGACATGACAGATATTGTCAGTGAAAGAGAGAGGCAGACAGACAGAGAGAGGGACAGAGACAGGCAGAAACAGAGAGCACAAGAGGGAGAGAACAGACAGACAGGAGGGAGGGAGCAAGTGAGACAGAGAGCAGACCGATAGAGAGTGTGTGTGCGTGCTTGTGTGTTGTGTGGCCTTTTGTCACACTCGTATGCATCTTGAGTTTATGATTGTGAATGTGTATTTTTATGTAATGTACAGCGTGCAGGTATGTTTTTGGTCACACCATTTCTATATGAGCAACATTCCTAGATATATATATAACAATACCAACCGGAGCAACAGCAGCAATGACCACATCACAAAAAAATCAGTATTTTATTTTAAGCAGACCTCTGAATGCATGTTTTTGTCTAGGTTAATGAAGTGATCATGTCAACAGGCATCAGTGATCCTGACTAAATTGCATCATATTTAAAATAAGTGTGCAGAGCTGCAGAGCTACCCTGCCATCTGTAGTAAACTCTGAATGGTTGTTTGTACACACACACACACACACACACACACATACACACACACACACACACACACACACACACACACACACACACACACACACAGTTTGCTGCTAACAATACAGAGAGAGAGAGTTTGCTGCTAACAGTGCCACAGGTGGGCTGATACATTTCATCATAATCCTAATCATAAACGCAAATGTTGTCTGAGTGTATGATTCACATGGCAGCAGGCCAAAATGAGGACATGTACGTATGCAGAAGCTAATACTGTAACAGCAAAATATATTATGCTTTGCCAGGTGGGCCATTTCACTCTCAAACTCATGAACACCCAGACGCAATAAAATGCCGGAGATAAAATGCTGGAGAGGGCGGACTAGTATAGTTTTCACTACTCCTCCCCCCACATGGCATACTCCTGAGCCCCTAAGTGACACCGGACTGAAGCAGAGATCAGGAAACAAGGGTAGGATGGTTTCAACGCCAACAACCTGTACCCCTTCTAAACACAGCTGGTGGATGGTTTCAACAGCAACAACCTGTACCCCTTCTAAACATAGCTGGTGGATGGTTTCAATGCCAACAACCTGTACCCCTTCCAAACACAGCTAGTGTATCACTATCCTTCAGAGTCACTGCACAACCACAGTGCTGTATTGCCATTGCTGCCTGCTACAGAGGGGACAGCTTTGTGGGCAAGCTTATCAAATGCAAGGAATGTGAAGGTGGCATGAAGTTTCACATTTAGCAAACACACACCAGACAAAGTGCTGCAGGTACTGTTACACCATACCTAGGACAGCCACAGGGATATAATCCTGTCTTATCAGCACTCCAATCTCCAAATAGCCATTTCTTCTGCATGCATAATCATCTGTAAATCCAGTGTTCTGCGCAGACACCCATTACCACTGTAAAGACACCTACACCAAAAGACTTGACCGACAGTGAACCACACGCCAAACACTGCTGCTGAAGTAAACAACTGAAGCAAAACCATGCACTTGGATGTCTGTAGCTGATACAGCTTTGTACCAAAATGCACCAAAATCTATATTAGTCATTATCAACTATCATTTATGGTAAATATACATGTATATTTTTGAGAAGACACAGTGTGATGCAATCCCAGATATCTGCACAGATATCTGCACAATTACCTTGGCTGTGACTACTTTGACCCCAAACACTCTAATTAATGTGCAAACTGTTGACCACAGCATTTCAGTTTTATACTGCATTATAATCAATCCACAATGTCACAACCTCATGATGCAGTTCAAACAAAAAGATAATGCCAAATCCTTGTTTTCATGTCTACCATCCTATCAACAAAGAGATTAAAGTCCGTGGCCCTGGGGAGGGAATCTAACAATTCGTAACAAACTCAAGATCCTGTGACTGCTGACATTGTACCATAAGGATGTCATACCACACCAGCTGCCACTACCCATCAGGCATGCTCACTCCTTCAAGTCATTCAAGTCTTCCCTCAAAACATATCTGTTGTCGTGATTTTCCCCCTAGTAGTTCTTCAGACAAACTTTCATGTCTTTCCCTCCTCTTTTTCCATCTCAGTAACTGATGTGTCTGTGTGTGGGATGTGTGGGCATGCATGTGTGCATGCACTTAACTGTGGCAACATCTTGGGGGTGCTTTTGTTGTAACATTGTTGTTGGCATGAGTAGCTGTGTACACTGAGTGTAACACAGTGTTTTGGTTTGTGATTGCTGTATAGTTGGTTCTCTGTTATATTCCTTGCAGGATTGTTTGTCATGTTTGTGTATGCACTTAGGGCTTTGAACATTTTGTTAGATGCACAGAAATTCTTCTTATTATTGGCATTATCATTAGTATATCTACTAGTATACGTTACTTAATTGCTTGTTTTTGCTTTCTCAGCTACGAAGATGACAATCTGTGATGATTTATCTCGAGCAAGTTAAATTCTTCAACGGTCACTCTTAACCCCCATCAAAATGGAGTGGAAGACAAGACATGCGCAGATCAAGACCATAATGATAAGGACATTAATGACCAGAGTGTCTCCATCTGACAGACAAGTGAAACAAAACCACTGACATGGAAAATCAACACACAAGAGAGTTAATTAGCTCTTTAAAGACACCACACAAACACAACAACAAAGACCTGAGTTGCCTACAGTAACTCTCATCTGGCATGCAAGTAAATACAAGGTATATAAACTCCACCAAAGGTACATTCTCTACATGGAAGTTTTTTTTTAGACTTGCTACCCGAACAAATATAAGACACAACTAGCATCCTAGTTAGTGCTCTGAATGTGACAAAGTACATGCACATTACCTCAATGACTCTGAAAGTGGCGTGAGAGTGCCATCACCGCGATCCACAACCCTGAAAAAGTTGAGCTGGTCTCCTTCTCGAAAAACGAGAAGAGTGACGTTGCGGTTGTCAGGCAGTTTGTCGAGTATTTCATCTTTGTTTGCTTCCATGTATTCTGCCATTTCCCTCAAAGCCGTGTCCTCAACAGGAACTGAAAATCAACCCCCCCCCAAATGAAACAAGGTCTATACAATTTTAACATGTAACACACAGTACAGCTGTACTATGTAATGCTATACTACTTACATACAGTGACATACATACCATGGTGTAGCACTAAATAATATTATTCATAAAAGAGCAAACATAACAGCAAAATGTTCATACATTTCAACGAGAAGGTTGCATCAACATGAAACTAAAACACCTAACTTATTGGTGACTAACACTGAAGTCTTAATTAATATTATCAAATTTCACCACATTTAAAGAGCAATTAGTTGTACAAAAAGTGACAACCTTACTAAAAATGAGGGTTGTTTGTTTGCTATTTAGATAGTTGTTTTCTTTGCAATGTGTACGACATTTAATAATTCTACAGACAAAAGAGGAGGATTAAAACAAAGTACAAAAAGAAAAAATACCCCTGTTGTTCTCTTTCCTCTGCAAGTTCAGTTCTCTTGGGACAAACTGATTATCCATAAGAACATATAATTAATGGGCCTAATTCACTCTTTTTCCAATTTTTGTAACTGAAAGTCAGTATTAACTCAACAATAATATGACTGTGTTCTTTGAAATACCACATGCAGTTTTGCCAAATGTTACTGTGACATTAGCAATTAGGTCATGGTTGCTGAAACCTGTGCATAGGCAAAGCCCATCAGAGGCTATCACTATGCAAAACTGAAGCAATTCTCACCCTGATAGTTTATGAGTTAAAGCCAACAGCCAGACTGAACACTCACCATCACACTGAACACTCACCATCACAGTTAATAATAATAATTCTTATAACATGCTGTTCTCTAACCAGAATTAAACTCACTGCACTGTGCAAACATGACGAAAACCACACTAACATACATTTCAAACAAACAGAATCTTAAATACTGTAGTCTACCATTATCAGTTACACAGATAAAGATGAGTTTTGGAGAGCATAAATTACAATACAATTTGTTCTTCTTCTCAGGGCACCCAGAGACACTAACTAACAATACATTTTACTTTATCATTCAGATTCAGTCAATTCTGCTTCATCATCCAAGGCACTGGCTGACTGAAAAGGATAATATAATGTACTGTCATTTCTTATTATAGCCACTGCCAATGCTAGCAAGGCACAAAGTGGCCAACCCTCCACACTAAAGAAAATACTCACTTCTGCGCGTGTTGATAGGTCCGCCTCTCATTGCTAGCACCAGCTTTAAGGTGGCACCACTGTGAATCTGGTAGTCATGGAGACAGTAATCATCTTCCAGCTCCACTGACTGCCAGATCAAATGCTGATGGGAAATAGGTATGCCTGCAAAGTACAAAATGTGTCACTGTCAATACTACACACAAAGCAATTCAACACAAAAAACAAATGCTAAATCAGACGCTAATGAAAAATCTGCTTCCCTGCAAAGTCCCCGCAAGGAATCACATTGTTGATCAGCATTTATTTGATTTTTCTTTTTCTTTTTTCCCTCTCTCTCTCTCTCTTATGGAACATAAAAAGCAGCAACTGCAAAATCAAAGCTGATGAAAAATCACATTCTCAAAAAACAAAAATACAACAACAAAAAAAGACACACACACACACACACACACACACACACACACACACACACACACACACATGAAGTGGGGCACTGCAGGCACAGAAGTTAAGGCTCCTCTACTGAGAACCCAAAACTGATACATGCTTTGCCTTTAAAGCCCAGAGTAGGTCATAAAATAGTCTCACATGCTTCGCCCACTGCCAGGAATTTCATCCTCAACCCGAGTTCTACCTTCCAGGTCCATTCACCTTCATTTGACCCAAATCCTCTCCCCCCTTTTTAACTGCCTTAGTTTTGGCCAATGCAATTTCCCATGTGGGCCCCCAGAATAAAATCGGTCACCCTGCTCACTGCCACAAGCCATTTAAGCAGGTTCCCTATGCCTATGGAATATAAGAAAGTACCAAAACGTGTTATTCTGCACTGATGGATAGATATATGTTGTTTTGGGATGTTGTAACAGTGGGTTAGACAAACTTGTGGTTTGGTAACTTGTGCTTTGGGCTGGTGTGTGTGTGTGTGGGGGGGGGGGGGGGGTGTGGGGGGGGTGGGGGGGGGTGTAAATGTGCAGTTCATCCTGGGGTGGCCCTGTTGGTGGAACACCGAGGTCCAAGAACTAACTTACTCCCTGAGAGTATAAAATACCAGCATTATGCACCTACCATTAATTTAATTCCATGTTAAAAAAAAAGAAACTCAGACAAATCATCAAATCAAAAGCTGATGGGAAATGAGGAGCTATGCAAAGTACAAACACGCCAACACGACACACCCGAATCAGTTTTAAAAACAAATACAAAGTACAACAACAACAAAGTTTTCTAATTCAAGCACAGATCAATTTGTCACCATCACTTCCTGAGCTGGAAGTTTAAATACTTGACATGTACATGAAAGTGCTGAATTCAATATTCACTCTGACTGTACTGCGTCTAGATACAGTCTAAAGATAGCCCTATTAAGCTTACGCTTCTATAGTAAGCAAACCAAGGCTAACAGGTCAATAGGTAATTAGTGTGCCCAAAAAGGAAACAGGGCAGAAAACAGTCATGTCACAGTTTTGACCAAGTAGTTTATTTCTGGCACCTGACATCAGCTGGTTTACTCATCTGGGTGTCGGCACCTACTGTCAGTGCTACATACCTTGGGTGTTTATTTTATAAATAACAATAGTAGCATCAATTACCCAAAACAGGCCACAAGCCACACCAGTGCTTGACTCACAGCCACATAGTACTACATGCAAGACAGCTTTACAAAAACAGATGTACCCTCATGTGGCCTGCAGCACATCAAAGGCACCACAAGGGTAAACAGGAGAGCATTCAGGCTGTCACAGCCTAGGCTTTCTCAAAGATCTGGCCCCAAATCAATCGGCTGCTCCCATAGATTCCATAATCAATCTATAATCATTGACAGCCTGGGCCCCCACACACTGGCGGTGCTCAGGAACATAAAAGCCTGAAGGTCTGGGGAGGTGACATAAAGGTGGTAATGGCTGAGCTACTCTGTGCCAACTCTGAGGTCTTTTGTGATCTGGGACTGTGGGAGTGTGCCCCCCCCCCCCCCCCCCGCCCCCCCCATATCACACTGTCAAGGGGGGCCTTGTGGGGGGTAATCTACTGGGCCTGACCTGATTTCACTTCTTTGTCCAGGCCTTTCTCCAGCTCTTGTAAGTTATAATAAAAGAAAGGAAAAGCTTTAATTCAACAACTACACAAGAAGATTCACCAGCCAAATATCCAGAGCCTGCTACCAATATTTGCAAACACCTCCTATATGCCTGCTACTGTTTTCATATATATATATAAAACCTAGATATATATAAAGAACACCCAGCACAAGGTACAGGGTGAGTAAGCAAATTACTGAAGGAAGGAAGGAATTGGAATTTTATGTCCTGTCAACCATACCGGGTCACTCTAATTTTAAAACCATCATAAATAATATCTAATACATAGGTGAGTAAGCAAATTACTGAAGGAAGGAAGTAATTGGAATTTTATGTCCTGTCAACCACACCGGGTCACTCCAATTTTAAAACCATCATAAATAATATATAATATACAATGTACATAATATATATAACAATTCTTCTCTTATATAATGTGTGTGATAGTGTGCCCAAAGGTGAGCATGAAAACCAGACAATAAAAACAAGAAACACCTGTCACTGTACAATTCATAATCAATTTCCACAAAGAAGTAATCCAACTGAGGTTCTGCTAGCTATTGTTTTGCTGATCATCTTAATGGGCAAATCAAAATATTTTACTGCAGAGCATTTTTTGCACTGAACTTTATTTGCTGATTTCCATGTGATATGACTTTTAAGGAAATTCTGAGTCTGACAAAAGTAGTGGAAACTGTATTACATCAGTACTGTTTCTATCATTTAGGTCAGCTATCATTTTCATCAACTCACTTGTCAGCAACAGATCATCTGCATTATCCCAGCCCTTTACAGCACTTAAACTGTAAATTCTGGAAAGACTTGCCTTCCATAACCAGGACTGAGGTGGGGAGGGGGGTGTTGTCCACCACTTGGAAAGACTTGCCTTCCATAATCAGGATTGAGGTGGGGAGGGGTGGTGGTGTTGTCCACCACTTGGGAAGACTTGCCTTCCATAATCAGGATGGTTGTGGTGGACAATCCCCCCCCTCCAACCTCCCCTCCAATTTGTGCTGTGGTATTAACACTGTTGGGTAGGATGTGGGATGATGGACTGACAAGAAAAAAAGAACAGAAGTGAGTTCTGTAGAGGGTGCCACAAATGACAAGGACCTGTCATAATATGACTGAACTGACCAGGATTTTGTTTTTGATCAGCCTGATGCGTTTTTTGTTTGCAAACACACACATGTATAGAATGTCTAACTTTGCACAGTCAATTTTAAAACACATGCTGACAATCTGATGCTCTATGATGAAGTGGCAAAACTGCACCACATACCATGTTAAGAGGTCAAGTCTGAATACGAAAATCTTGGCGCCTGATAGTGGGTGGTCTTTCTCAAGATCAAAAACATATTCATTTTTTACTCACCAATATGATGTGTCTGCCACCCTGAACAACTTTCGACTTAATTTGTTATTACTGAATAGTTTCAAAAACATATTCATTTTTTACCCACCAATATGAATTATGGTGTGTCTGCCACAGTGAATGACTTTTGACTTAATTTTTCAAATTTTGTAATTACTGAATAGGTTTTTTCCTCCTTTTTTCTTTGTTCTTTTCCCCCCCTCCACCACAGGTGGAAAACTGTTTGGCTCATGGAACCATTGCTGAATCAAACAACCTGTAAAGAAAAGTTAAATCACAGCCATGATATTTCTTCCAGTCCAAGTTCAAAGGCAGGAAGCTTTGCAGCCTGCAAGTGCAGCCAATGGGCACTGCTCAATCAAGGTGATATAGGGTGCATCATAAAGTAATGGTAATTCTGCAGGTACACAAATAAGATTTTTTACACTGGGGAAGAATGGGCAAATGGGCTCTAGCACAGTGTACCCAGTGTAACTGGGCACAAGGAGCATAAGAAGGGAAAAAGCCAGTTATTAGACGATCACACATTACACATAATGCACCAACCACAGACAATTAATTTGTGTCATTTGCTTATAAATGCTTGCGAATGTTTCTGCAATGACAAATGAACTTGTTCACAACGACCAAAGAAAGAGGCCCAAAATGACCACAAGTTTACTCAAAATGGACACAGATGCTGGTGCAAAATAGTGCTACTGTGCTTGCAGAGAAGAGAGTCAAGAAGTATTGAATTCAAATAAATACATCAACAGGCATTTCTTGGCTGCCTCCTGAAAGCTTCAACTGTGTTTCAAGTTTAACCGTGTTAAACCTTCTGTAAGGTGAGGCAAATCAGTCACCTTAGTGTCACTGTCAATGCAAACCTTTTACAGTTTTAGTTTAACTGTTCAAGTTTTATGTGTGTCAGCGTCACAGTCAGTTTTAGTCTATTACATTAACAAGAAAAAAGAAAAAGAATGCTGACCAACTGCTTAGTCCTTCCAGTCCTTAATGGTGCTTGTGAAGAAGGGCCATTGCTAATAAAGAGCACGGCAAAAATTGATAACAAAGTCAGCTGTGCACATGTAGATGACCCAACCTGTTGATATTTTTTCTCTTGTAAAATCCCCATCCCATATTTTGCTGGGGTACTCCAGCGTCAGTTGAATGAATCATTAGATGGGGATGTGGGGGTGACGAGGCTGGCATCAAATGGAAAAATGTTTGGAAGCGAATGGGAGGCAGCTGTCTGTGGGAGTGGGCTATAATTTGAAAGAGTGAGAACATGTGTTGTTGGTGCAAGGTTTCATTATATAATACATTTTATGGCAGATCATGTCATTTCCACATTGGATCGATAAAGGTTTCTTGTGTCTTGAATGCCTCATGTTTGTTACAAACTAACATGTGAAACAGCCCAATATAAATAGCACAAGCACCTATATGAAATTTTAAACAGAAGTGCCCAATGTAACACCACATACCAGCCAGCACAGCCAAAACATGAGAAAAAAAAAATGTCCATCTCATACTGAGTCATGTCATTATTAACTATTACATAGGATGATCTGAGAGTATGACAGATTCTGCATTTTCTGCATGTACAGGGAACCACTGGGTCATTGTCACAAATGCAAATGTTGTCAGAGTGCATGATTCTTATGGAACCAGGAGGGCTCTGCGAGGAGGGCCATTTTACTCTAAAAGTCATGAACAACACAAATACC
>OY757541.1:20978074-20995574 GCA_963584105.1 Alviniconcha strummeri | reverse complement strand
GTTGCAGGCTTCTTTTATTTTCAATGCAAGCTGACAGCGTTTCTCCTTGATTCCTAAAATTACCTCTAAGTTGTTAACGCCAGTACTTGAGTACTTGTGACAAAAGGGTTTTCTGCTCAGTATAACAGTTGATATTTGAGGCTAAATTCTTCTCATGGGCAGCCTACAGTTCCACCATGTGGGCAGGTTTTTGGCAACAGCTACGTCTCCAGCTGTGGTGACGGCATCTTTGCAAGTTGCCTACTATCAAGTTTTGCATAGTGATAACACTTTGATGACCTGGACCTGTTTTTAAGGTCATGGGAGAGCCTGGATTTTTTTTAAATTTATTTTTATAATGTGAGTTGTCCGAGCATTTCTTCTTCTTGCTTTTTATAGTTTTGTTTTATTTGATTTTTATTAAGTCTGAGCAAGTACACCTGTGATGGACATTTTACCTATGTGACAGAGGGGTCTCGTGTGAAAAGTACAGCTATTCATATTTCACTGTTAAATCATGGGGCAGCTGGCGTTTCTATCATGTGGGCAGGTTTGTGATAGCGGCTGTGTCGCCAGCTGTGGTGGTTCCGTCCTTGCTGAGTCTGTCCGAACGGGGTTATGGACTGGACAAAGGGGTACCTACCTTGGTCATCGCTGCAGCTAGTGTGGATGATGTATTAGCCATCACAGGCTTTGGAGTGCTTCTGGGAATCACATTCTCTTCAGGTCAGTTCACTGGGGTGCTTTTGGGCATTGTGACGGTTGTGTTTATTGATGACAAAATCCTAACCAATCTAGTTAAGATTTTGTATTATTGTAACATATATGGGTATTCGTTTCAGTGTTGCTTTACATCCACAGAAACCATCAGGCTTATTAGGGATGGGATATATGGGTATGATCACTAATCCTTTTAAGTATCTTTAACGGGCAGTTGAGGGAGACAACTGACACATTTTCAGCCTCTAGCAAAAACCTTAATTTTGGTATTTTCTTAGATGCTCTTTGAAACTGTGCATGGCAGTAAAGTCTGTCATGAGAATTTCACATAAATATTGGGTTCTGTGAACTTGTTTCTATTTTCAAGGCTACAGGATAGTTTGGCAAAAATATTTTTGTGATAGTTGTGTTTTTCCATTTTGAATGGGAGTGAAATGTGTGTCTCCTCTTCTGCTATTTTTTTTGTTTTGTTTTTGTTTTTTTGGGGTCTTTTCCGTAACATAAATGCTTGTAGTGAGTAGTAGAGGACTATACCACAATGTTGTTGCAGGGAACCTGGTGTGGAATCTATTCAAGGGTCCCCTGGAAGCGTTGGTGGGCGTGGCTGTTGGTGTAGTCATTGGCATTGTCTTGTGGTATATTCCTCAGAAAAAGAGTGTAAGTGTTTTTCTCATATATATATTCTTTCTCTGCACAGTACATAGAGTGAATATTCTGTGTGAATCAGTGAAGGAGTTACTAAGTGCAAAGGTAGAAACATTGATGTCAATAAGAAATTGTATTATCAAAATTATTTATCACTGTTATTGTTGTTGTTGTTAAAATAGCATGTAGAGTTAGAAAATGAAGCGATAGATCTCTAAGTCAACAGCTTATTGAGATTCTGTCCAACACAAGGTCAGTTGACTCATGTTTTTTTGTTTTTTGTTGTTTTTTATTCAGAAACACTTGCTTTTGTTCCGGTCAGCCTTGTTGGTGGGCATGGGCCTGCTGTGTATTTTTGGCAGCAAGAAAGCTGATTGGTCAGGCGCAGGGCCACTCGCTGTTCTGACCTTGGCCTTTGTAGCAGCTTACCGTTGGCGAAACGAAGTACCAAAGGACCAAAAGGTAAGACATGGCTCAGAGAAATCATTTATGACACCTATCAAAAATGTACTTGAGTCTGTGTACTGAGCAGTGATTGACTCACCATCTCTAGCCAAAACTTGAATGTTGGCTTTTTGTCAAATACCGTATAAGTGACATACCTTGAAAGTCATATGATGAGAATTTGTCCTAGAACTACCAATTTGTACCAGCCTCAGAGACTTGTGCCTAATTCTTGGGATCAGAAAATTAAAACTGAGCATTATCTACAAGGATGAAATTCAATTCTTTTGATGGTTTTAATTGAATTTCTATTAACACGGCACTGTATACCAGTGCAAAAATTGCAGACCTGTTTGCAGAGTTTTGAATTTTAAACTGTGACAGCTGATGTGTGCAGAATCCAGTGGAGGATGTGATGGGAGTATTGTGGATGATCTTCCAGCCACTGCTGTTTGGTCTGATAGCAGCTGAGGTTAAAGTGAACAAACTGAGTGCAGAAACTGTGGGTAAGTTGAACTTCCGTTCTGTAAAGTTTGTCTCTGCACTTGAACTATAGCATTGGAGTAGTAATATTTACAAAGCAGAGGAAGAAGGTGCTCTTCATCTCAGGATGTTAACGTAGCACTGTTGGGCTTTGGGAGAAGGAATCATGCGGAAGGATATTTATCCTTCTGTAATTATATGAATGAGAATTTAGACATTTTCAGAGTACTTTAACATTTACCAAACAGAGCATAGATTCAGACAAACCTGTGCTTTGGAGATTTTGGGATATGGTCTCTCCTCAGGACAGTATGTTTGAGGGCTTGTTTTCTTTGACAACAGTTTCAGTTTTCAATTCATTCCGAATTGGGCTGGCTGTGACAACTGTTATATTTGTGTTTGCAGGTGAAGGTGTAGCAGTGCTGTGCATTGGGCTGGCAGTGCGATGCTTTGTGGCGTTCCTGGCCGTGTTTGGGACCAACTTCAACATGAAAGAACGCTTCTTCATACCCCTTGCCTGGCTGCCTAAAGCCACTGTACAGGTAGGTGTGGCTAGCATTATCTGCCTCCTGTCTCTGCAGTATCTGCCAAGGTACAGGCGACATATCTGCCACTTGTGTCTGTGTGATGCTAAAGATATGGTTGGCATGTGATTCTTCCATACGAATGTTCCACTATGTATGCTCCAGAATTGAAAAAAAGAATTAGACTGCCCCTCTCCCCTCCTTCTCTACCCCCCACCCACTCCACCTCCCCCCACCTTTCTCCCCACACCATGCTGCTCTGTTACCAATGTAAATGCAAACCCCCACCACACCCCAGCTCCTGCTTTCAGCTACAAATTGTCATTCATTTCACCCATTTGGCTTCAGGTTGCAGGCTACAGCAAACTTAGCTTGTCATTTTTTCCGAAAAACAGACAGTCAGAACCAGCCTAAGCTGAATTTCTCCATGAAACTGGGGCTCAGATTTTTTTTGTTTTTTTTGTTTTGCCAAGCACATCATTGAGGGGCATTTATTCACATAACGTGCATCCATCATCTACAATAATTCTTTTTTTTGCACACTCGTTCATACTTGTTTTGCTAAGGTTCTTTCTCTCTGTCTCTCCACATTCTAAATCACATTATATCCATCCATTATAGTTTCACATGTTCAGAACATCAGATTCACTTTCTCTGAGCTTCAGGGCTCAGAGGAAGTGAATTTGATGTTCTAGCTGTCTTGGGCGATTCAGCGAAGCTGGTTTGCTAGAGTGAATGCGCTTTGTAATCTTTCACGAAAGAAGTCGCGAGAGGTTGCAGCGCACTTCCGGGCCGATTTCTGAGTAGGCGTTGCTTCACGCTGTGTATAACAGTGGAAGTTGAAATTAGAATTGCGAAGCAGTACAAATGCCAATACTGTTGCAGTTGCAAAAATTACCATGGAAAGGGGATGGAGGGTGAACAAAAAGTGTCTTTGCGTTGTTTTGGGGCTAATCAGAAGATCGCAAGTTCGTAGAAACAATGCATTTTTTGGCATCCTAAAGCACGGGCAACAAGTTATTGCTTATTTCCAGACACATTATGACTACGTGCCTCAAAAAATGCCTTTAACGTTGGCAGTGTAAAATTCGCAGATTCATTCTCACCGCCTTCCATTGTGAAGAAAGTACACACCGAAATAAAAGCAGCCAAGGGACTTAAGCGATGCCGGGCAAAAGTCAAGGGAGTTAACAACCCCGCCTAAATCGCCCAATACACTTCATTCTTTGTCGTTTGTGCTGTTTTTAGTTTTTAGTTTTTGTTTATAGCTCTTTTCAAGACAGTGAACTAACAAACAAAAGCAAAAGGCAACAAACAAACAAAAGCTCACAAAGAAGCAATTTTTGCAAGTGACATCCACATCTTTCTTCAAGGGGCTCTACTGTATTGTGTTTTGTGCCCAAAACAGATCCAAACACATAAAAGGTCAAAAGAACGCTGTTCATTAGGACAAAACACAACATGCGGATTTTCAGGGTCATCCCCTTTAACAAGCTATGAACAACACTTAAACAACAGTTAAACAGTGAAAAATTATGTAAAATGAGATGGAGAGCTCAACCACTTATCTGTTTTTGGTTGAGCTATGTTGTTTCATGGTGTGTTTTGTAGCTTGATAAAGGAGATTACCCTTAAAATATGCAGGTTCTGTTTTGTCCTACTAAATAGTGCTCTTTTGAACCTTTTGCTTGTTCGGATCTTGTTTTAAAATGCTAGCAGTCATTCTTGTTTCAGACCTTTTGCCCAAAACATGTTCTGCTGAGGTCTAGCAAGGTCGGCAGTATTGAGGACATGTATACTCTCATAAACATGCATAGCAACACCCATCTTCCACCTGGTTTATGGAAAATATTACACATGTGTACACGTGTCTTTCAGTTTTTACTTCTCCTGCAGATGAATGAATGAAAATTTATATATAATGCATAAAAAACCTCCACACAAAACCTTGCATGTTCACAGCGCCAGATACACACAGTGCATACATGTAAGCTCTCGCAAGCTAAAAACTACCGCAGGACATTCACACCAGTAAAGTACAAACAGCCCCCACCCACCCACCCCTTCCCAAAAGTGCAACTATACGTAGTAGTTAAATGTAGAAATATATACGGAGTTACAAATAATGATAACAGAAAAAAAGAATCAAAAACACACACATGCATGTAAGCACGCATGCACCCATGCATGCATACACACATGCACATGCGCACATGTATGCACGCACACACACACATGCACACACACACACATGCACATGCACGCGCATACACACACACACACACACACACACACACACACACACACACACACACACACACACACATTCTAAAACAACACAGATACAGTCTCTAATGCCATTAATTCTACCCCTACAGGCAGCTATAGGAGCCATTGCCTATGACCAGGCAAGAGACGATGGGGATGAGCAGATGATGGAGTATGGAGAGAAGGTGAGTTTAGAACAACAGCTTGCTAGATTTGTGCCTTGCTGTGGAAAAAGGGAGGTGGGTGGGGTGGGGGTGGGAGGAGAGTTGCACATTGCTTTATTACACCAATGCATACTAACTTCTTAGTGCTTTGAGGTCTGTCCAAGCTGCTTAAAGATATTTGGAAGAAAACTCACTCCCCTCCCCCAAAAAGGACCATCATATTCGTGGCTTTGTAGCTTCTGTTTTGTGATGCGTGTGTGTGTGTGTGAGTGTGGTGTGTGTGTGTGTATGTGTGTGTGTGGTGTGTGTCTTTGTGTGTGTGATGTGTTTGTGTGTGTGTGTGTGTGTGTGTGTGTGTGTGTGTGTGTGTGTGTGTGTGTGTGTGTGTGTGTGTGTTATTTGTACATACTGCAACCCTCACCCTCATCTGCCCTCTATTATCTTCTTCTTTTTAAGGCACTTACAGGTTTAAAGAAACCACTCCTATTTCTCCCTGCTGCCCCCCTCTCTGTTATATCGTGTAAGGTTCTTCTTCCCAGGTGTTAGTGCTTGCAGTGTTAGTCATTTTGATCACTGCACCCATTGGTGCTGTGGCCATTTACCTGGGCGGGCCCCGGCTGCTGAAACACACCCCTCGCGCTTATTCCATCGAAATTGACGAGCCTGCTGCGGACAAGACGGGGAAGGGAGCGGAGGACGGAGGGGAGGGGCCTGACTCGAAGAAGCTCCTGGCTGCTGAGAGTGCTAGTGACACTGCTGTGTGACCGCTTCTGCTCACACGAGGAAATGGTTGATTGTTGCTGGGAAAATGTGAGGAGTAGGCCAGTACTGCTGGTGTGGCAAAGTGCCTGCCTTCGTCTGAAATTGTCTTCATCGTTGAAGGATGGGGCATGTTGGTCCAGAGTCAGCTGCTCTTCTTTTATGGACTGCTGAATTTAAAAACGATGTGAGGAGCCGGCCAGTACTGTTGATGTGGCAAAAGCCTGCCTTCATCGGAAATTGTCTTTATCACTGAAGGACGTGGCATGTTGGTCCAGAGTCAACTACTTTTCTTTTGCAGAATGCTGAATTCAGTGTCTTTTGAGTTGCTATTTGCTGAATTCACTGTCTTTTGAGTTGTTATTTGCACGTACGTATCTACAGCCCTCAACCTGCCTTTTCTACTCCCTGCTGAAATTCACTGTCTTTTGTGTTGTTATTTGATGAATTCACTGTCTTTTGTGTTGTTATTTGATGAATTCACTGTCTTTTGAGTTGTTATTTGCTGAATTCACTGTCTTTTGAGTTGTTATTTGCACGTACGTATCTACAGCCCTCAACCTGCCTTTTCTACTCCCTGCTGAAATTCAGTGTCTTTTGAGTTGTTATTTGATGAATTCACTGTCTTTTGAGTTTGTTTTTGTATGTACGTATGTACAGCCCTCACACTACCTTTTCTACACCTTTCTTGTTGTCTCTGACAGCAGTTCAAGTCATAGTAAATGTAACTGCATGTAACTGTAGTCTTTGTGGGAATAGTATATATGTTACGTTTTATATTATGTTAAAATCTCTGAGAATTATGATATTTGTTTATGAACATATACGCGCACATAACTTCATATGTGTGTGTGTGTGTGTGTGCACACGCGCGCACGCCTGTGTGTGTGTGTGTGTGTACGTGCATGCATGTGTGTGTGTTTGTGTACTTAGATGTGTGCATATGTTTGCACATTTGCATGCATGAGTGTGTTAAAATGGAAAGTGTTTGTGTGTGTGTGTGTGTGTGTGTGTGTGTGTGTGTGTGTGTGTGTGTGTGTGTGTGTGTGTGTGTGTGTGTGTGTGTGAGAGAGAGAGAGAGAGAGAGAGAGAGAGAGAGAGAGAGAGAGAGCTTGAACTCAAAATTAAAAACCTTATTTTACAAGGATTGTAGTTTACATTCAGTCAAAACATGTGTAGCAACTAGTCCTTACTAAGCTTCAGTCAAAACCTAACAACTAGTCCTTGCTAAATTACTGATGAATAAGAGAGAGAGTGAGAGAGAGAGAGAGCACTCTTATCACTTAAGAGCTGAAAACTTCAGAAATAACCAAAAAGCATTGCTTGAAGTCCATGTTGTATTAGGTTTTTGTCAAACATTTCCTTTATCTTTATGCACATAATACAAGTATTTGGTGAACTTACTGAGTACATGTATGGGAATTCTTACCACAGACAAATCAGTGATAGAGATGTGGCAACCTTCATGCTTGCAGAAATCTGCAATCTTCATTGTACCACTGGTATTTTGACCCAGTAATGTCATTTTTGGTAACAGTGCACCTCAACATGGTGGTGGTAACCTGAATTGTACAAGTGTTCATTATTAAATTGAAAATGCCACAGCTTTTTTTTTTTCTCCTTTCACTTTGATGTACCTTGATTGTATGACCAAAGTTGATTTAACAGGCGTCTGTGATATGATCATTCATGTTTTCAGAGTGTGACACATTCCTGGCATTCGGTCAAACAGATTGTTGGATAACAATGGAAATTCTCAAACTGGTTGTTAAAAAGAGAGAAATAAGGTCATTGATCAGTTGCTTGCATCATATTCTCTTTCTCTCTCTCAAACACACACACACACACACACACACACACACACACACACACACACACACACACACACCCATACACACACACACACACCCACACACCCACGCGCACACACACACACATGCGCAAACACACACACACACACACACACACACACACACACACACACACACACACACACACACACACACACACACACACACACACACACACACACACACAAATGCACTTCAACACAGAGAAACACAGTAACACAGAAAAACACACACTGTCATACATAACTCTTACAAATGCTGGTACACAATAAAAGCATATTTGGAGGATTTTTAATTAAATGTTTAGACATATCTGTAACAGCAACAGACTTAAAAATTACAAGTAGACATGATAATTCATACACAGGTTTAAAGGGGAGATCTTACCAGCAACACAATCACATCAGATTTCAATTAGATATTGACAGTGTTGTTGATTGCTTTCATATAGCTCTATTCTCTGCTTTAGTGCAGCCTCTGCACTCATACATGTATTTATAGGCAAGCCAAAACAATTTTGACACAAAGAACAAAGTCATTTGTCCACTTTGTTCATTTTCATCTGGGTGGTATGTGGTGAACATCAACATTTATAACTTCCAAGTTGTTTGTCTTTAACAAGTATTTTTGCCTTTAAGAATCTTACTGTCATCACCCATGTGTCTTTACAAATGTTGCCTTCATGGTGATAACCTTTGACCCGAGACTGTGCTTTCAAGTTTCAGCCATCTTGACTTCTGCCATATATACATATGTGTGTGTGTGTGAGGGAGAGAGAGAGAGAGAAACTGACAGTTTTCGGCACAATTTCTCCACTGACATAAAAAGTGTGGTTTCATAATGCTCAGGGTATACATGGCCGTATGTTCTTGATTCTGACTGGTTGTTTCACATAGGAAAGTTTTTTTTCCAGCTCCAGTGAAAAACAGTTGTTGTTTTTTAAACTGGGCCAGACAAAACAAGAAAAAATACTGTACAGTGTCAAAGTGCCTGTCTGCCCACCTGCTGATATTTTTACTTGCATTTGTCTACACTGTTTGTCCCTTTACTTGTTGCCCCCTACACTGTTTGTCCCTTTACTTGTTGCCCCCTACACTGTTTGTCCCTTTACTTGTTGCCCCCTACACTGTTTGTCCCTTTACTTGTTGCCCCCTACACTGTTTGTCCCTTTACTTGTTGCCCCCTACACTGTTTGTCCCTTTACTTGTTGCCCCCTACACTGTTTGTCCCTTTACTTGTTGCCCCCTACACTGTTTGTCCCTTTACTTGTTGCCCCTACACTGTTTGTCCCTTTACTTGTTGCCCCCTACACTGTTTGTCCCTTTACTTGTTGCCCCCTACACTGTTTGTCCCTTTACTTGTTGCCCCCTACACTGTTTGTCCCCTTACTTGTTGCCCCCTACACTGTTTGTCCCTTTACTTGTTGCCCCCTACACTGTTTGTCCCTTTACTTGTTGCCCCCTACACTGTTTGTCCCTTTACTTGTTGCCCCCTACACTGTTTGTCCCTTTACTTGTTGCCCCCTACACTGTTTGTCCCTTTACTTGTTGCCCCCTACACTGTTTGTCCCTTTACTTGTTGCCCCCTACACTGTTTGTCCCTTTACTTGTTGCCCCCTACACTGTTTGTCCCTTTACTTGTTGCCCCCTACACTGTTTGTCCCTTTACTTGTTGCCCCCTACACTGTTTGTCCCTTTACTTGTTGCCCCCTACACTGTTTGTCCCCTTACTTGTTGCCCCTACACTGTTTGTCCCTTTACTTGTTGCCCAACACTGTGCCTTTATGAATTGCCCCCCCCCCCCACTTCTCCCCTACCCCCATTATACATCATCTTTCATGGGGTGCCATTATACATCTTTCATGGGGTGCCACTATACATCATCTTTCATGGGGTGCCATTATACATCATCTTTCATGGGGTGCCATTATACAGCATCTTTCATGGGGTGCCATTATACAGCATCTTTCATGGGGTGTCTCATTTATCGTCAGTTTTGACTGGGCGTAAAACACCAACTTACTTACTCACTGTCAGTTTCACGATTGTGGTACTGAATATTTAACCCCTTTTTATAGGCTAACTCGTATTGTTACCACCACCCTTCATGCTTGCTATGCTGAGCGCTCTATGTACTCACCTTGTGTGCAGATGTGACAACCCCCCCCCCCCCCCCCCCATCTTTTCAAGATGTTCATTTTATTTAAGGTGGGGTTGGGAGGTATTTTTCTCCTTTCTGAGAGGCATGCCATGAGCGCATTCTGTGAATATCTCATCCTCTCAAGATGCTCGTTTGTTTTGGGTTATTTTTCTCATTTTCATGAGGCATGCCATGAGCGCATTCTGTGAATGTCTCGTCCTCTCAAGGTGTTCGTTTGTTTTGGGTTATTCTTATCCTTTCCAAGAGGCTATTCATGAGTGCATTCTGTGAATATCTCATCCTTTCAAGATGCTTGTTTGTTTTGGGTTATTCTTCTCCTTTCCATGAGGCATGCCATGAGCGCGTTCTGTGAATGTGGACAACAACGTGGCACTTGTTTATCACTGTCCCACCACTAGAACATATGTCCATCCTGCAGGAATTGATTGACTGGGCAAAGTATAGCGTGTCTGTGGCGTAGGGGGTGACCGAGGGGCCCTGGTTTCCGTGGCTAACATCCCAGTTTGGACAAAAATCCCGGTTTGGACAACGCATTTGTAAGCAAAAGGAGAAGAAGAAAAGTACCAGGCTCACACAGGTCTGTCAAGTTTAGTTGTCCATTTCCGTTTTTGACACATATGAAAATTCACGAGAGAGCATGTCGATAATGATCATTACTGTGTTCATTTGAAGCGGGTTTTTTTAAAATACATTTTTTTTTTTTTTTTTTTTTAAAAAAGATTTTGCTTGGTGATAGTTACAACCTGCAACTAAGCTTTGCTCGTTCACGAACGCCACTCCTGAAGACCTTGAACTGTTTTCAAAGTTACAGCAACCCCACAAAGGTTCAACTGAAAGCTGTACATTTACATGATCCCATCAAGTTGGAACTTGCTATGGTTGTTATGGCAGTGGTCAAATGTCTGTAGTGCAGCTGATGTATTATGGTGTTCTGATGGGGCTGACTGCATCACTGTATAGGACCTAGTTCATAACGGAAAGTATTGCACTGAACATGTGAATATAGGTGAGCACCTTCCTCCGTGCACCAGTTTGCATTGGGGGTGTGGGTGTGTGTGTGTGGGGGGGGGGGGTCTCACTTCCCCACCCCACAGAGAGTATGCGCTTCTTTCCCCAAAAGCCATCTCCAGCCACTTGACCTTTTACTCCCCCCTCCCCCCCAAAAACAACAACAACAAACTTTCTTATCTATCTATCCCCACTGTCCCACTGCTGTCTCCACCCACTTGCTGTACTATTATGTTGCCTCAGTTATTTGCCCTCAATGTCCCTCCAGCCACACACCATGCCTTTCTATTGTACACCGTACCCCCTTACCCCACGCGTGCCGGCCTTCACGTGCAGCTGTCCCCAACGTCTCGGCCACTCACTTCATCTGTGCCCAATGTGCCTCCTCGTCCCAGCAGCTGTTGATTCAGTCACCCTGTCCCCTCTACATAGTTTTGCCAGTCTGTGCCAGGCACCCCTTCCACCCTCTTGCCATATCCTGTCGCCCCTTCCTTCCACAAAATTTTGCCCAGATACACCCGTCACCCACTTGTTTGCCATTCTGTTTTCCCTCCCCTCCACAAAGTTTTGCCCAGATACACCCGCCACCCACTTGTTTGCCATTCTGTTTTCCCTCCCCTCCACAAAATATTGCCCAGATACACCCGCCACCCACTTGTTTGCCATTCTGTTTTCCCTCCCCTCCACAAAATTTTGCCTAGATACACAGTCCAGCCACTTAATTGCCATTCTGTCACGCCCCCCCCCCCCCCCCCCACCTCCGACAAGGTTTTGCTCATCTATCCCTAATACCACCTTAGACTACTTTGCCATATCCTGTCACCTATCCCCTCCATCAGTTTTTGCCTATCTATACCCTCCACCCGTATTATTGCCTTTCTGTCACCCCTCCACTCCACAAAGCTTTGTACATATATCCCTAACACCCCCAACACTTACTTGCCATTCTGTCACCCCTCCACTCCACAAGGTTTTGCCCAGCCATCCCCTCCACCCACTTGCCATTTTGTCACCCCTCCACTCCACAAGGTTTTGCCCAGCCATCCCCTCCACCCACTTGCCATTTTGTCACCCCTCCACTCCACAAGGTTTTGTCTATTTTTCCCTTCGCTCACTTGCCACTATGTCACCCATCCCATCCACAAGGTTTTGTCCATCTAACACCAACATTCCCAACATTCCCCACTACTCCCTCCACCCACTCGCCATTCTTTAGCCCCCTTCGTCTTCTTTTGCCCCACTATTCCCTTCACCCACTTGCCATTCTGCCACCCTTCCTCTTCTTTTGCCCCACTATCCCCTCCACCCACTTGCCATTCTGCCACCCTTCCTCTTCTTTTGCCCCACTATTCCCTTCACCCACTTGCCATTCTGCCACCCTTCCTCTTCTTTTGCCCCACTATTCCCTTCACCCACTTGCCATTCTGCCACCCTTCCTCTTCTTTTGCCCCACTATTCCCTTCACCCACTTGCCATTCTGCCACCCTTCCTCTTCTTTTGCCCCACTATTCCCTTCACCCACTTGCCATTCTGCCACCCTTCCTCTTCTTTTGCCCCACTATTCCCTTCACCCACTTGCCATTCTGCCACCCTTCCTCTTCTTTTGCCCCACTATTCCCTTCACCCACTTGCCATTCTGCCACCCTTCCTCTTCTTTTGCCCCACTATTCCCTTCACCCACTTGCCATTCTGCCACCCTTCCTCTTCTTTTGCCCCACTATTCCCTTCACCCACTTGCCATTCTGCCACCCTTCCTCTTCTTTTGCCCCACTATTCCCTCCACCCACTTGCCATTCTGCCACCATCTCCCCTTCACAAGGTTTTGCCCATGTATCGCCTCCATCCTATTCGTTTGCCATATTATCAGTAACCCCCCCCCCCCCCCCCCACACACACACACACACACACACACACAAGATTTTGCCCATCTTTCGCCGTCTACCACCTCCGTCCCATCCATTGCCAATTTGTCAATCCTCCCCTCCACAAGGTTTTGCCGATCTGTCGCTTCTATCTCATCCATTTGCCATATTGTCAACCCCCCTCCCCCCTCCTCCCACAATGTTTTGCCCATGTATTGCCATCTATTGCCTCCATCCCATCCATTAGCCATATTGCCCCCCCCCCCCCCCCCCCCCCCCCCCACACACACACACACATACACAAAGTTTTGCCCATCTGTCGCCATCTATTGCCTCCATCCCATCTATTGCCGTTTGATCAAATCCTCCCCTCCACAAGGTTTTGCCCATCTGTTCCCAACGCCTTGATCCACCCACTTGCTTTGTGCATTATGCCACTCAAATCCGCCTTCACCCTCTAGCCAATTTACGTCACCCCCTTCCCTCCACATGGTCTTACCTGCCTCTCACCAACACTGCCTTCACCCCCTTCCCTCCACATGGTCTTACCTGCCTCTCCCCAACACTGCCTTCACCCCCTTCCCTCCACATGGTCTTACCTGTCTCTCTCCAACACTGCCTTCACCCCCTTCCCTTCACCCCCTTCCCTCCACATGGTCTTACCTGTCTCTCCCCAACCAACACTGCCTTCACCCCCTTCCCTCCACATGGTCTTACCTGTCTCTCCCCAACACTGCCTTCACCCCCTTCCCTCCACATGGTCTTACCTGTCTCTCTCCAACACTGCCTTCACCCCCTCCCCTCCACATGGTCTTACCTGTCTCTCTCCAACACTGCCTTCACCCCCTTCCCTTCACCCCCTTCCCTCCACATGGTCTTACCTGTCTCTCCCCAACCAACACTGCCTTCACCCCCTCCCCTCCACATGGTCTTACCTGTCTCTCCCCAACCAACACTGCCTTCACCCCCTCCCCTCCACATGGTCTTACCTGCCTCTCCCCAACCAACACTGCCTTCACCCCCTCCCCTCCACATGGTCTTACCTGTCTCTCCCCAACCAACACTGCCTTCACCCCCTCCCCTCCACATGGTCTTACCTGTCTCTCCCCAACCAACACTGCCATCACCCCCCTTCCCTCCACAACTTGTTGCCCATAGTCTACCCCCAAAGCCGCCTCCAGCTTGCCTTTCTGCTGTGTTACCTCTTCCCGGCTACAAGCTTTTGTCCTTCTATCCCCAGAGCTGCCTCTGTCCGGAATTTTCATTATATTACACCCCCCCCCCCCCCACCACCACCACCACCACCACCTCTGCAAATTGTTTCCTCAGCTGTCCCCAAAGCTGCCTCTGTCCGGCATTTCCATTATGTTACACCCCCCACCTCCCCCCCTCTACAAACTGCTTCCAGATATATCCCCAAAGCTGCCTCTGTCTGGCATTTCCATTATGTCCCCCCCCCCCCCCCCCCTCTACAAGTAGTTTCCCCAAACTATCCCCAAAGCCATCTCTATCCTGCATTTTCATTGTTACACCTTACACCCCCCTCCCCTCTACAAGTAGTTTCCCCAAACTATCCCCAAAGCCATCCTATCCTGCATTTTCAATTTGTTAAAAATAAAAAATCTGCCCATTTACTCTTCATACTGTGCTCTACCCATCTTGGTGGATATTGGCGTTCACTCTTTCGCACATAAAAACAACGCATTTCGATTCATCTTGTGTGTGTATGCGTGCGTGCATCTGACTGTGTGACTGCTGGTGTGTGGAACCATATCTTTATTGTACAACAAACGGTTGAGAATTAAGTTGATAGTACACACACAGTTTCACATGGTAACAGTAAAACATTTTCGCACTGTACGAGAAACGGTTGAGATGTTGATTGTAGCCTACATAGAGTTTCATACGGTAACAGTAGGCTAAAACCTTTCTCGCGGTGTACAAGAAACAGTTGAGAAGTTGGCAGTAGCCTACACGCACAGTTTCATGTGGTAACAGTAAAGGTTTCCCGTGTTCCCTTGCAATTGCAGACATCGGTTGGCTTGTGTTGCTCAGTGCATGGCCATGCACACAGTTCCTCCGATTCTTCAGGGTACAGCTGCTGGCTCGTGTGTCTGGCCTCAGTGCTGCAGTCTCTGGGTACAGCCGATGGCTCGTGTGTCTGGCCTTGGTACTGCAGTCTCTGGGTACAGCTGCTGGCTCGTGTGCCTGCCCTCAGTACTGCATTCTCTGAGTACAGCTGCTGGCTCGTGTGCCTGCCCTCGATACTGCATTCTGTGGGTACAGCTGCTGGCTCGTGTGTCTGGCCTCAGTACTGCATTCTCTGGGTACAGCTGCTGGCTCGTGTATCTGGCCTAAGTACTGCATTCTCTGGGTACAGCTGCTGGCTCTGGCCTCAGTACTGCATTCTCTGGGTACAGCTGCTGGCTCGTGTATCTGGCCTAAGTACTGCATTCTCTGGGTACAGCTGCTGGCTCTGGCCTCAGTACTGCATTCTCTGGGTACAGCTGCTGGCTCGTGTGTCTGGCCTCAGTACTGCATTCTCTGGGTACAGCTGCTGGCTCGTGTATCTGGCCTAAGTACTGCATTCTCTGGGTACAGCTGCTGGCTCTGGCCTCAGTACTGCATTCTCTGGGTACAGCTGCTGGCTCGTGGCCTGCCCTCAGTACTGCATTCTCTGGGTACAGCCGATGGCTCATGTGCCTGCTCACTGTGCTGCTTTCTCTGGACATCTCTGTTCGCTGGTTCTTTGTCCTGAAAACCCAGAAGCAACGCAGGCTGTAAAGCGTGGCTCGTGCGTCAATATGGGCAGCCTATTCTGCATCGTAGCTGCATGGGCCAAATTATTTTTAACTGAAGCCGAGCGTTTTGAATGAACATTACTTTGCTGCTTGGAGAGGAAGACAGGCAGTTAACTGTTTTCGTTTCACTGTAAACTTTCAGAGGAACATCTGTACTGGAACTCATAAGACTTCGCCTCGCCTCTTTGTTTGTGGCTGAAACGTCAAGTGGAAAATTATACATCCAGCTTCAGTAATTCGCATCTGGCTGAAAAAGGTGATGGTGATAATGATTTATTTAAGACTTCGTTATGACCCTTTGCCGGAAGTGCACAACATGACTACCACAATCATTCTGTTTACTTCTGTGTTGTTGGTAGCTCAGTTGTCCTGTTTTGCATGTTTTCCTGTTAGAACTTGATTGGGTTGTGTAGCTGTTACGGCCTACTGTGTGATTTACTGTGTTGTGCTACGATTTTGTGTTTAGACTGCGCTTGGTTTGGTGATTTGCGTTTCGACCGGGTGTGGAGTAACTGTGCATGTGTGACTGGCCCTGAGGTGACCCATGTGCGGTTGACCGGACTTAAAAATCTAATCATTTGTTTTTCTTTTCCCCCTCTTGGAGTGATCCTGTGCGATTGACGAGATGTAACAAATCCAGGAACTACTAACTAGTTCGTTCCGGGGTGACCACGTGCAGCTGACAGGATGAAACACACACACGCACGCACGCACGCACGCACGCACGCACGCACGCGCACACACACACACACACACACACACACACACACACACACACACACACACACACACACACACACACACACACACACACACACACACAAATAATCCATTGACTAACTAACCAACCAAATTCGTAGTTGTTGTTGATCCATTGACTAACTAACCAAACCAAAACTAATCCATAACTAACCAACCAAATTGTAGTTGTTGCTGATCCACTGACTAACTAACCAAACAAAAAACTAATCCATAACTAACCAACCAAACTCTTGTTGCTGTTGTTGATCCATTGTCTAACTAACCAACCAACCAACCAGCCCACCTCTGTGCTGCAGATCCTTCAGCTGGCGGTGCTGTCCATCCTGCTCACGGCACCGACCGGCGCGGCCCTCATCGCTGTCTTCGGACCTCTCATGCTTCACCGCGACGCCGACCCCGACCAGCTGCGCAAGGGGACCAGGGTGTACGTGCAAGACGTCGAGGATGAGGCGGAGCCTCGGGACTCTGCCGGCGGGGCTGCCGGTGTGGTGGTGATGGAGGACGGCGACGGCGACGGCCTGGGGGTGTCTGGCGGAGGCAGGGACGGGTACTTGCGGTCTGTGGACAAGGATAAGGTGGGCGGTGAGGATCGGGGTCAGGAGGAGGAGGAGGGGGTGGACACTGCAGTGGAATCTGTGGACACCCCGCTGTGAGATGTGGTGGCTGTTTCAGCGTTTTGTGTGTGTGTGAGGGGGGGGGGGTGAGGGGATGGGGTGGTGTGTGTGTGTGTGTGTGTATGTGTATGTGTGTGTGGGTGGGGTGTGTGTGTGTGTGTGAGAGAGAGAGAGTGAGTGAGTGTGTGTGTGTGTGTGTGTGTGTGTGTGTGTGTGTGTGTGTGTGTGTGTGTGTGTGTGTTTTGGGATGGGGCGGGAGGTGGGGAGGTTGTTTGTGTATGTGTGATGGATAATTGGTTTTTATCGCTCAGTCAACTATGACACTAATATATCATGGCGCAGAATGTGTGTGTGTGTGTGTGTGTGCGTGCGTGCGTGCGTGCGTGCGTGCGTGTATGCGTGCGTACGTGCTTGCGTGTGCATGTGTGTTCGTGCGTATGTGTTCGTGCATCTGATG
>OY757541.1:20967572-20977874 GCA_963584105.1 Alviniconcha strummeri | reverse complement strand
AGACACCCTCCCCCCCTCCCCCCAACACTCACTCAATCACACACACACACACACACACACACACACACACACACACACACACACACACACACACAGAGAGAGAGAGAGAGAGAGAGAGAGAGAGAGAGAGAGAGAGAGAGAGAGAGAGAGAGAGAAGAGAGAGAGAGAGAGAGAGAGAGAGAGAGAGAGAGAGAGAGAGAGAGAGAGAGAGAGAGAGAGAGAGAGAGAGAGAGAATAGGACAAAAAGCCCGGTGTTTGAAGCGAGTGAGAGCGGGAATAAGACAAAGGGTGGAGGCTGGATACAGCAGGGACAGACCATCCATCACTGGGAGACAGGACAGGTCAAATTGTCCCAGCTCCATCGGGGACATCCCCGGCCTTTCCTGCTTCGCTTCCGGCTTCTTGTAACGGGATGACCCCGTCCTCTGTTGTGCCCATGTGTGTGTGTGTGTGTGTATGTGTGTGTGTGTGTGTGTGTGTGTGTGTGTGTGTGTGTGTGTGTGTGTGTGTGTGTGTGTGTGTGTGTGTGTGTGTGTGTGTGTGTGTGCGCGTCCGGGAGGGAGGGAGGGCGGGTGCGTGCGTGCGTGCGTGCGTGCTTGCGTGTGCGTGTGCGTGCGTGCGTGCTTGCGTGAGTGTGTTGTGTGTGTGTGTGTGTGTGTGTGTGTGTGTGCGCGCGCGCGCTCGTGCATGCTTGCGTGCTCGCGTGTGCGGGCGGGCGCGCGCGCGAGGTGTGTGTGTGTGTGTGTGTGTGTGGTGTGTGTGTGTGTGTGTGTGTGTGTGTGTGTGTGTGTGTTTGTGTGTGTGTGTGGTGTGTGTGTGTGTGTGTGTGTGTGTGTGTGTGTGTGTGTGTGTGTGTGTGTGTGTGTGTGTGTGTGTGTGTGTGTGTGTGTGTGTGTGTGTGTGTGTGTGTGCAGGCATTGTTCCTGGTTTGCGTGCTTTGGAACATCCTTACATTTATAAAGGCATACTTCTACAATACTCGCTTCTGCCATGTGCTCTCTGTCTTTCTCTGTCTCTCTGTCTGTCTCTCTGTGTGTCTTTTCTCTGTCTCTCTTTCTGGTCTTTGTTTCTCTGTCTCTGTCTGTCTCTGTCACTCTGTCTCTCTATCTGTCTCTATCTCTATCTGTTTCTCTCTGTCTCACTATCGATCTGTCTGTCTGTCTGTCTGTCTGTCTGTCTCTCTCTCTCTCTCTCTCCATTGGTCGTGATCTGTTGATCTGACATGTTGGCAGATCAGTGACACAAACACTCCTTACATATGGACAAGATGTTCTGCAAATCAGAAGCGATATGCCAGTCAGCTTTAGATCAGATATTCCAGTGGTGTGACAATAATAATAATTATGGTCAATCGTCCGATCAAGACCAACGCTATAACAATCGCTACCTGGCAGAAAAACAAAATTGTTACCCTTACTGCTAAATCTTGTTTTAAGCGGGGCAAAACCTGACCAAGGGACTGTACACCGTCTTTTAGGTATAACCATAGGTAATAAACTTCGTTGGGAATCACGTACTAATAATGTGTACAAAACAGTTTCGAGACGCGTCTTCCTTTTAGTCTAAACTAAGGTACACTGTAGACATCAACAGCAGAAAAATGCTCATTAATGCCGACATTAAACCTCACATTGATTATGCATCAGTCCTTGTAAACTACAGTCCTTGTAAAATAAGGTTTTTGAGTTCAAGTCCCCCCCCTCTCTCTCTCTCTTTCTCTTACACGCGCACGCGCGCACCCCCCCCCCCCCCCCCCCCCCCCCCACCACACACACACACACAATTAATAGACCTTGTGAATCTCTTACCAGAGATAGCGGAGACTGTCTCCGCTATCCGCGACTGTATTTTTCTTTGCAACAATGAGATTACCTAGTTACCTAGTAGCTCTTATATGTAACCTGGAGAGTGAGAGAGAGAGAGAGAGAGAGAGAGAGAGAGAGAGAGAGAGAGAGAGAGAGAGAGAGAGAGAGAGAGAGAGAGAGAGAGAGAGAGAGAGAGAGAGAGAGAGAGTTAAAAACCCCACAGTTATCAAACCGGGTACAGATAGGTCATTTTCCATTTTCTTTGCTTTTAATGTACAGTAACTGTGTGTACTGGAACTGTGCTGTGGAAAGTTAAGGGCAGTTCTCTTCTGAACAACGTGCGCATTTTTTTCCCGTGTCCTATCAATGTACGTGTGTTTTTTAAAGCTGAACTATACATGACACATAGCATACCAATCTTTTCATGATACCCCCCCCCCGCCCCCCTCTTTTTTTTTTAAGGGAATGATAACCTCAGCAGCAACTGCAATAGTGATACGACAATGCTGCATCTGATAATCATGATAATGATGGCGACCATGATGGTGGCAATAATGATCATGATCGCAATGGTAATAATGACGGTGAAGTAAGCCGGAAATTAAACAGTGAGGGCGTGCTTGCGCATGCGCGCTTGTTTATGGGGGGCGGGGGGAGGGAGGGATGCAGGTAGGGTTTAGGAATGTGTTTTCAGCAATAATTTAGAAAGACATAATATAGCATTCAATAACAGACTTTAAAAATGTCTCACACCCATCATGTCCAATTCTCTTTCAGTGACTCCGAGACCATTACACAGAAATGCCTAATATTCACTCGCATACTGGCTGAGAGTTATCGTAGGCGACTCAAGCCTTTGTTGCTGTGTTTTCGTGACCTCTTCCGAGCACTAATTAAGTCCCTTGTGTGTTGTTTCTCAACAGGAGTCCTCAGGGTGTTCTTTTCCGGAGCTCAACACCACGACAAAGAGGCGTTCCTTTGGCTAGAACCACTGTAGTAGAACTTTAAACTTGAAAAAGTACGTTTTTTTGGTTTTGTTTAGTTTTTTGCGGTGGCCTTGTGTCTAGAGGGATACCCTCAGTTGCCAGTCTGAAAGAAAGCCCTGTAACGCTGAGAATAAAGTGTATGCGACACCTAAATCCTTAATACACTGTAGAAAGAAATTGGAACAAGGTCCCAGTGCATTATCTCTGGTGACCAACAGCTTCCAGTTTTGATCTAAAAGGTATAAATAAACAAACAAGGAGCAAGCGGTCATCCTTGAAAACAGCCCATTGTCCCAACAGCTTCCAGTTTTGATCTAGAAGCATAAATAAACAAGCCAGGAGAAGGCGGTCATCCTTGAAAATTGCCCATTGTCCTGGAGCCAGCGGCAATGTCGGCAATGTCTGGACAAGACGGCGTGGACAACCCTGCCATGACTCTGGAAGAGTCCAGCTCCGTCGGCAACAGCGACCACAGCAACAACCATCAGAACAGCTCCAACAGTAGCGCCAACAACGCCACTCCCTCCAAGACCAGACCTCCGAGTGGCACGATGGTAGTGATGGACAGAGACATCGGCCCCAGACGGTTCCAGAAGTTGAGAAATTTCTGTGAAGGGTACGTATAGCTCTTAGTCACCCCTTTGGGTTTGGATTGCATGAGTCGTGTGGGTTAATTAACTCATATGCCTAACGTCCTGCTATTCAGTAATGTCTTGATTCGAAGTATTTGTCTGATGTCTTCAAAAATCGCATGGCAGATACTGGTGGAAGAAAAATGTTCACATTTGAATATTTGCGGGGTTTTCCTTTTCTTCCTTAAGCTTAGTTAAAGTCATTGTAGTGTATGTGAGATTGGGAGGTCTCAGTGACAGCTAGTTGATTATGAAAGGAGACAGACAGACAGACAGACAGACAGACAGAGACAGAGACAGACAGAGAGAGATGAAATAAACTACCTGACTTGAGACAGACAGACAGACAGACAGACAGTCAGAGACAGAGAGACAGAGACAGAGAGACGGAGAGAGAAACAGAGAAGGGGGGGGGGGAGAGAGAGAGAAACAGAGACAGAGACAAACAGAGACAGACAGAAACAGGGACAGAGAGGGACACAGAGAGAGAGCGACTGAGACAGAAAGAGAGACACAGAGAGAGACAGAGACGACAGACAGAGGGAGACGAAGACAGAAACAGAGACATACAGAGACAAACAGACAGAACAATCACACGACTTCCAGCGCCAATAACAAACAAACGTTAAAACTTCACCAGCGTAACGTCACCGCTGGAGGCAGAAAACCACCCGCTGCCGAGCAACCCCACCAAGCTGGACCACCTCCAGAGGGCCTTCTTCTGTCCACCCTTCGGCCGAATCGGGGCCGTCCTGCTGGTGGCCGCTATGTTCCTCCTTTGGTGGGGAGTCCTCATCTCCATCACCAAGGAAAAGGCCTTGCCTGGCGGCGTAGTCTTCCCCATGCTCATCCTCTTCCTGTGCTGCTGGTGCGGAGGTTACCTCATCAACCTGGTCAGACTGCCGCCGCTCTTCGGTAGGTGTCCGTGTTGGAGGATTCGGGTTATGGCTGACATGCAGGTGTTGTTGTTGTTTTGTGTCTTGTTGTTGGTGGTGTTGGTGTTGGTGTTGGTGGTGGCGTACGTGCGTGCGTGCGTGCGAGCGTGTGTGTGTGTGTGTGTGTGTGTGTGTGTGTGTGTGTGTGTGTGTGTGTGTGTGTGTGTGTGTGTGTGTGTGTGTGTGTGTGTGTGTGTGTGTGTGTGTGTGCGTGCGTGCGTGTACTGTAATCTGTCAGTCAGTCAGTCTGTCGGCTGGTCGGTCGGTCGGTCTGTCTTCTTTCTCTCTCTCTCCCCTTCCTCCTAGTGTCTTATATATTATATAAATGATTTAGGCCCTGTTGAGATTCACAGGCGAATTTGTTTCCCTCACAGGGATGTTGATCATGGGCGGTATCCTTGGCAACGTACCGGGTATTGACGTCGGTCGTGACATTGATCCTGATTGGTCCTCTGCCGCCAGGTGAGTCACGTGGTCCCTTGACTGTCTGTTCGTATTCACAGACATTTATTTCTCTCATTAATATGAACGAATGGAAATGTATGTAGCTCTTTCACTTCTGAGGGCTTTCCGTGCAAATGAGATACAGATGTGTGATTAATAGTTGATGAAGGACGATTGTTGGTGAGCACTAAGAGAGAGGCAGACAGACAGACAGACAGACAGACAGACAGACAGACAGACAGACAGACAGACAGACAGACAGACAGACAGACAGACAGACAGAGAGTTATATGTACTCTGTTCTTGATGTTTTATAGTGCTTATCTGCGTTTTCGTGTAGACTACCGGAACATCCCTTCCAATCCCCCCATGTCATAGTCGTCCTCTTTGTACTCTTTTTTCTTTTTCGCCGTAATCCACCTACTCTTCTTCCTCCTATTCCTCCTCCTCCTCCTTCTTCTTCCTTGTGGTTGTGGGGGTTGTCGTTGTCGTTATTTCCGTTCTTGTTCCCTTTCTTCATCTTTTTTCTTCTCCTTCTTCCCCTCTTCTTCCTTCTTCTTCTCCTCCTTCTTCGTGCACAGATGCTCCTTTCAGAAATGTCGCACTATGAAACCAAAATACTCTGTGGTTGTCGTCGTTGTTTTTCTGTGTAGTTATTGGTGTTGTTCTTCTTCTCCTTCTTCATGATTCGATGTTCTTTTAAAATGTCGTACACTGAACCCCGAAGCACAAAAGGTTAAAAAAAAAAAAAAAAGTCGGCCGATTTTATTAGCACCACACAAAACATGCGCATGTTTTGCGTCGTACCATTAAAATCAGGATTCAAACGTATATAAAAGGGTAAAAAGAACGCTATTTATTACGACAAAACAACATCTTTGAACCTATTAAAAAATATTCTTTCTATATGTTTGGATCTTGTTTTATAACTCCGGCAGTCATTCTTGTTTCAGATTATTTTTGTTGTTGTTGTTACCCTGTGTGTGTTTGGATCTGATTTTTAAAATGTTATCAGTGAACTATGATCAGATTTTTGTTTTTTAAATCGTACTTTGAAACAATATTCTTTACAGATGGTGTATGCACCTCGGGTAGAGTCTCTGTACCTTGTATTTACTCGCATGCCAGGTGAGAGCTGCCGTAGGCGACTCAGGTCTTTGTTCTTGTGTTTGTGTGACGTAGACGACTCGGGTTTTTGTTCTTGTGTTAGTGTGACGTCTTTTCGAACGCAACCTAATTAACTCCCTTGTGTATCGATTCTATAATTTATTCTCTCTCTGCTCGACGGACCTGTTGCTGCAGGAACATCGCCCTGACGGTCATCCTCACGCGAGCTGGACTGGGGCTGGACCCGGTGGCGCTGCGCAAGCTGTCCCTGGTGGTCCTGCGGCTGGCCTTCATCCCTTCCCTGACGGAGGCCCTCGTGGACGCCGTGGCCGCTCACCTCATCCTCGGCTTCCCCTGGTCCTGGTCCTTCATGCTAGCGTGCGTTGAGACCGTGGACATGGTCGTGGCGGCCAGATCTGGGCCATGTTTTGTTGTTGTGTTCCTGGTTGTACGTGTGACTATGGATTTGGGCAGGACAGCGAAATCCGGCCTCTGTTGTTGTTGGTGGTGTTGTTGGTGGTGGAGGTAGTGGTGGTGGTGGTGGTGGTGGTGGTGGTGGTAGTGGTGGTAGTGGTGGTGGTGGTGGTAGTGGTGTGTGTGTGTGTGTGTGTGTGTGTGTGTGTGTGTGTGTGTGTGTGTGTGTGTGTGTGTGTGTGTGTGTGTGTGTGTGTGTGTTAAGTTTTTTTAATTTATTTTGATTCTGGCCATTGTTGGGCTTTACTGGATTTGTGGACTTACATCTCTTCATTTAAATTGTTGCATACCAAATAGCCTAAAACCAAGTTTCTGTATCTGTAATATAGACGAGTAAGCTTAATATTATGTCTTATGTCTTACGTCCACGAGGGAGTCATCTATGCCCGTTTGTCTTACGTCCACGCGGGTCTTTTCGATGCCCACTTGCGTCCTTTGTGTCTTACGTCCACACGGGTCTTTTCGATGCCCACTTGTGTCTTACATCTTGGCTGGTCTCTTCGATGCCCACTTGTGTCTTACGTCCACGCTGGTCTCTTTGATGCCCACTCGTGTCTTACGTCCACGCTGGTCTCTTTGATGCCCACTTGTGTTTTACGTCCACGCTGGTCTCTTTGATGCCCGCTTGTGTCTTACGTCCACGCATGTTTCATCGATTCCCACTTGTGTCATACGTCTTGGCTGGTCTCTTTGATGCCCACTTGTGTCTTACGTCTACTCGGGTCTCTTCAATGCCCACTTGTGTCTTATGTCCACGCTGGTCTCTTCAATACCCACTCGTGTCTTACGTCCACGCTGGTCTCTCTCGTGCTCACTTTCTGTTCTGACGGCAGATTCGTGCTGTCTGTGGTGTCCCCGGCTGTGGTGGTTCCGAGCATGCTAGGGCTGTCGGACCGGGGGTACGGACTGGACAAGGGTATACCCACCCTCATCGTGGCCGCCGTCAGTCTAGACGCTGTCCTGGCCATCACTGGATTCGGGGTCTGCTTGGGCATCACTTTTACCTCAGGTAGGCCGTAGGTTAATGGACACTGCGTGACAACGTGACGGCATCGCCCAAACTGCGAGCATCGCTTTCCGGCACCCTCCTCCAAACTCTGCCAGATTTGGTTACGCCACTGAAGGGGCACTCTTTATCTCCACGCAGCTGTCCACCGACGCGGTCAGCGCCCTCCGAAAGGTTTGGGTACTGATCACACTCCGAGCATCGCTTTCCGGCACCTTCCTCCAAAGGAAGGATGTCGTAAACCAGTGCTTGGAGTCTGGGTACTGGTAAGACTGTGGAAGCAGCCTAGCGCCCAAGCACGCACGTAAACATGAGACGCATCCACCCCCGGCAAAAAAGAAGAAGTTCCGTTTCGATTCAAACGATTGCGGTTTTATTTGTGTTGGTGTAAACTTTGTTGGCGGCTATAAATGACACACCTTGTTTTATTTGAATTGTTTGTATCAAACTTACTACCGTTTTGAGCACCAACAAAAAACTGCTCGTTAGTTGACAGTTTTCAGGAACCTATGACTTAACTAAATACAGCAGTGGTAGGAGGAAGGATGTCGTAAACCAGTGCTTGTAGTTTGGGCATCGCCCTCACCTCGGGTAGGCCGTAGGGTAATGGTAAAGTGAACATTGCGTGACAGTGAGACAGTATCATCTTCACCTCGGGTAAGCCCTAGGTCACTGGTACAGTGCGTGACAGTGTGACGTATCACCTACAGCTGGAGTAGGCCCTATGTAATGGTACACTGCGCGACAGTGTGACGATATCACCTTCAGCTGGAGTAGGCCCTAGGTAATGGTACAGTGCGTGACAGTGTGACGGTATCACCTACAGCTGGAGTAGGCCCTATGTAATGGTACACTGCGCGACAGTGTGACGATATCACCTTCAGCTGGAGTAGGCCCTATGTAATGGTACACTGCGCGACAGTGTGACGGTATCACCTTCAGCTGGAGTAGGCCCTAGGTAATGGTACAGTGCGTGACAGTGTGACGGTATCACCTTCAGCTGGAGTAGGCCCTAGGTAATGGTACAGTGCGTGACAGTGTGACGGTATCACCTTCAGCGGGAGTAGGCCCTAGGTAATGGTACAGTGTGTAACAGTGTGACGGTATCACCTTCAGCTGGAGTAGGCCCTAGGTAATGGTACAGTGCGTGACAGTGTGACGGTATCACCTTCAGCTGGAGTAGGCCCTAGGTAATGGTACAGTGCGTAACAGTGTGACGGCATCACTTTCACCTCAGGTAGGCCCTAGGTTAGTGGTAAAATGAACAGTGCGTGACAGTGTGACGGCATCGCCCTCACCACGGGTAGGCCGTAGGTTAATGGTAAGGTGAACAGTGCGTGACAGTGTGACGGCACCTCCTTCAACTCGGGTAGTAGTACATAGTCATAAGTCAATGTTTAACTGAACACTCTCTCTCTCTCTCTCTCTCTCTCTCTCTCTCTCTCTCTCTCTCTCTCTCTCTCTCTCTCTCTCTCTCTCTCTCTCTCTCACACACACACACACACACACATTCACACACACACACACACACACACACACACACACACACACACACACACACACACACACACACACACACACACACACACACACACACACACACACACACACACACACACACACACACACGTAGGAACCGACAAAGACACACAGAGAAAAATGTACATAGTATACCTTTGGCAGAGGTCAGGCAGCAGGCACTTTGCTGTGAAAAGTGCCTTGAACGTTTGAATCGTTAACACTGTCGTTACCGTGTGCAGGTGACCTGGTGTGGACATTGTTCAAAGGACCACTGGAAGCCATAGTGGGCATCGTCTTTGGCTGTGTGGGCGGAGTCCTCCTCTGGTACCTCCCTCAGCGGGACAGTGTTAGTATGGATTCATCAACCGTCAACTCCCTTCCCCCTTTCTTTAACCCCTTCCCCGCCCCATCGTGTAAAAGTTCCGGGCTGAAAAATGCGCGGAAGCGCCTCAAAAACAGTATAATTATTTTCCAGTCTTATAACAAATCTCTTTTCAATGCTATGTGTTTTGATGAAAATTCTTTCACATGCCAGTGCGAAAAAGAAAACAAAAAGGCTTAAGGGTTTCGAATTTCGCACAGTTATTAGTTTTTCGAGTGACATTATGGCAGAGAAGAGGTTAACTGAACGAAAAATAGCGGCTAAACATATGGTTGTTGTTTTTTTCGTCTGTAAACGAGAGTTGCCACATATACAGTGACACTTTTACGGTTGGCTAGTCGATAAGTTCAGCATGTGTGTCATAATTATATTTTGCATTATTTTATGGAAGAACGAGGGCTGTTAATACATATTCATATAATTATTGTTATCGTCAGCATGAAGGCTTTTACGGTTGGTTGCTCGATAAGTTTAGAATGTGTGTCATATATTTCGTTTTGTTTTGTAGAAGAACCTGACGTTGTTTCGCTATGTGATACTGTTTTACAGAAGAACCTGACGCTGTTCTCTCTGATGCTGTTCTACAGAAGAACCTGACGCTGTTTCGGTCTTTGACGCTGTTTTACAGAAGAACCTGACGCTGTTAGTTCTCTGTGATGTTGTTTTACAGAAGAACCTGACGCTGTTTCGCTATGTGATGCTGTTTTACAGCAGAACCTGACGCTGTTAGTTCCCTGTGATGCTGTTTTACAGCAGAACCTGACGCTTTTAGTTCTCTGTGATGCTGTTTTACAGAAGAACCTGACGATGTTTCTCTGTGATGCTGTTTTACAGAAAAACCTGACGCTGTTCCGCTCTGTGATGCTGTTCGGAGGCGGACTGATCTCCATCTTTGGCAGCAAGTACCTCAAGTGGTCCGGCGCTGGCCCTCTGGCTTGTCTGGGCATCGCTTTCGTGGCGGGGCTACGGTGGAGAAAGGAGTGCCCGCCGGGCAAAAAGGTCCGTCGCTT
>OY757541.1:20930072-20962572 GCA_963584105.1 Alviniconcha strummeri | reverse complement strand
TTATCACACCTGTGTTTCCTATTGGGCGATTCAGGCGGGGTTGTTAACTCCCTTGACTTTTGCCCGGCATCGCTTAAGTCCCTTGGCTGCTTTTACCTCCGGTGCGTACTTTCTTCACAATGGAAGGCGGTGACAGTGAATTTGCGAATATTACACTGCCAACTTTAAAGGCATTTTTTGAGGCCCGTAGTCATAATGTGTCTGGAAATAAGCAATAACTTGTTGCTCATGCTACAGGATGCCCCAAAACGCATATTTTCTACGAATCTTCTGGTCAGCCAAAAAACGACGCAAAGACACTTTTTTTCCACCCTCCATCCCATTTCCACGGTAATTTTTGCAACTGCAACAGTATTGCCATTTGTACTGCTTCGCAATTCTAGGTTCAACTTTCACTGTAAAGCAACGCCTACTCAGAAATCGCCCCGGAAGTGCGCTGCGACCTCTCGCGACTTCTTGCGCGAAAGATTACAAAGCGCATTCATTTTAGCAAACCAGCTTCGCTGAATCGCCCAATAGTTCATCATGCAGACAGTCACATTCGTGTTTTCGATAATCCGCCATAAAGACTATGAATGGTCTGACAGTTACACCTGTTTTCCCTACAAACCACCACGTAGGCAATTACACCTATGTTTCCTGTATATAGTTCATCATGCAGACAGTCACGTACGTGTTTTCGGTAATCCACCGTAAAAGCTACCACCTTTCTGCCAGTTACACCAGTTTTCACGTAGGCAACCACACCTGTACTTCCTACAGTTCATCAGGCAGACAATTACACCCATTTTCCTCAAAATCCACCACATAAGCAACCACACCTGTATTTCCTACAGTTCATTATGCAGACAATTACACCCGTTTTCCTCAAAATTCCCCACGTAGGCAACCACACCTGTACTTCCTACAGTTCATCAGGCAGACAATTACACCCATTTTCCTCAAAATCCACCACATAAGCAACCACACCTGTATTTCCTACAGTTCATTATGCAGACAATTACACCCGTTTTCCTCAAAATTCCCCACGTAGGCAACCACACCTGTACTTCCTACAGTTCATCAGGCAGACAATTACACCCATTTTCCTCAAAATCCACCACATAAGCAACCACACCTGTATTTCCTACAGTTCATTATGCAGACAATTACACCCGTTTTCCTCAAAATTCCCCACGTAGGCAACCACACCTGTATTTCCTACAGTGCATCATGCAGACAATTACACCCATTTTCCTCAAAATCCACCTGTGAGCCGGTTTGGCCAAGCGGTAAGGCGTTAGGTTGGTAAGCGGAAGGACCTCGGTTCGATACCGCTTCGGCTCTCCTTTCTCTTCAAAAAGGTTGTGGTTTGTGGACACTGTTCTGTGACTTTGTCCATCACTTCCTACTGAAACATTAAAATGGCTCTCATCTCTGCCCATCTTAATGCAGGAACCATTCTGACGGTGACAGTGTAGCGATAGGTATATAATCTCCCTCTCCCCCACCTCCATACCCCCTTCCCCATCTCCCCCTCCCCCTCCCCCACCCCCGTCCCTAATAAGCCTTATGGTTTCTGTGGACGTTAAGCACCATGTTTACTTACAAAATCACCACGTTGGCAACCACACTTGTATTTCCTATACTCCCCAGGCTGCAATCGGTGGGATTGCCTTGGACACGGCTCTGGAGCTCGGAGCTGGTGACAAAGCCGTTGAACTTGGTCGCGAGGTAATCCTCTCTCTGTGTCTCTGTCTGTCTGTATGTCTCTCTTTCTCTCTCTTGTTGTCTCTTTGTATCTGTCTCTCATTGTCTGTGTCTTTCTCTCTGCCTCTGTCTGCCTGCCTGCCTGTGTGCCTGTGTTTCTACCTGTCTGTCTGTTTGTCTATCTCTATCTGTATCTCTCTGTCTCTCTGTTTTGTCTCTCTCTGTCTGTCTCTGTCTCTCTGTCTTTTCCTCTCCCCCGCCCCCGTGTTTATCTCTCTCTCTCTCTATTTCACACACACACACACACACACACACACACACACACACACACACACACACACACACACACACACACACACACACACACACACACACACACACACACACACACACACACACACACACACAAACACACACACACACACACTGTCTCTTTGTGTCTGTTTTTGCTTAGGCAGAGCCTACCGTGCCTACCAAGCCTGCCTGCGTGTGTGCCTGTCTTTTTGTCTCTCTGTGTCTCTGTCTGTCTGTCTGTCTGTCTGTCTGTCTGTCTGTCTGTCTGTCTGTCTCCCCGCTCGCACCCTGCCTTTCTCTCTCCATAGCCTATGTCTCTGCCTCCACACAACCAAACAAAGAAACAAAGGAACGAATGTACCTAAGACTCATAATGGAGTATTCATTCGTAAACCTCTCTTACGCCAAATTTTCAATTCCCTTGACGTTTTGCAGGTTCTGACGTTGGCCGTGCTGGCCATTGTAATCACAGCGCCCATTGGCTCCCTGCTCATCGCACTGATTGGACCACGCCTGCTACACAAGAGAGAACCGGAAGGTTCCGCCACAAGCAGCCAATCGGCGGAAGCGGTAGAAAAACGGGAAAGCAAACCCAACAGCTACATTAACCAGGCAGTTTCGGTAGATGATGAGTAGGATGTTTATTTATAACTTAAAGTGCAAAGAAATTTTGATCTGAAAAGACTGGTAAAATGCTGGAAATTGCTTTGGGGGGAGCGCGGGGTTGGGGGGGGGGAGAGGAGGAGGAGGAGGAGGAGGAGGAGAAGAAGAAGAAGAAGAAGAAGAAGAAGAAGAAGAAGAAGAAGAAGAAGAAGAAGAAGAAGAAGAAGAAGAAGAAGAAGACAGAGAGAAAGAAGAAAAGGTAATCGTAATACTGGAGAAGCTTTCGCAGGATAGTCTGCCATTCTGGGTCAGTTCTTTTCCGACGCAGAGAAAAAAGAAAAAAAGAAGTAAACGAAGAAGTTGCAGAGGAGACAGAAGAAGAAGAAGGCCGCTCGATCTTGCAGTACTTAATATTCCCTTGTTGTCGACAATGAGCTCAATTTTGTCTTGTGTACTGTTGCGTGTAGTAGCCTGTTACACTGTCCCTGTACCCTTTGTCGACGGGATTGGGTTGGCGGTCACGTCATAGCCGAGTTTAACCTTGCTGTATATTTCGTGACATTTCAACAGCAGGCTTAGGTAGGCCTGTTGTATCTTGCATGAAATCTCAACAACGCTATTATCTGATTACGCGAATTAATGATTTTCATCGTTGCTTTTACTGTTGTTGTGACCACTGTTAATGATGATGATGATGATGATGATGATGATGATATTATTAATAATAATAACAATAATATAAAAATGAAAGGTGCATTTATCGCATTTTGCAAACCGTCGCTGTGCTGCATGGTCTGAGGTGTGTTGTGGTCCTTGATGTACAAAACAACACCCTACTCTTTACAGTTTACTCTGTGTCCAAACATGTAGTTTCCTTATCATGTGAAGAGAAATCTGAAGAAAAAAAAGTAGCCTTAAAAAATGGGGGGAAAAATGAGGAAAAAAATGAAAAAAATAAGTAAAAAAATGACAGATTGAAAGTTAAAAAAAAAAAAAAAAAAAAAAAAAAAAGTGATGGAATCTTTACTATAAAAACAACAACAACAAAAACGGTTCGGGGTAGAGTTGTGCGCGCAGTACACCGGAATATCCGGAGGGAAAATCCCTGGACATACAACAACAACATCAAAAATATTTTTGGATAATATTATCTGGTACTTTAGGGGGATTTGAACCTTCAGCTTATACACTGGGGACAGCTTCGCTAGAACAGAGCGCTACTGATCACCGCTGTTATTGGATTTGCTTGCTTCTATCATTGCTTGCTTGCTGTGTTGCCTTTAATTGTCTATTTGAAACAGAACGAGGTTCAGAGCCCTAGTGCAGAATCAACACACAAGGGAGTTAATAGACGATTTCCGGAAATAACAGGCAAAGATAATTTGACAGTGTTTTCTTACTCCGGGAGAATGAAGTCCCCTGAATGGAGGCGGCAGCTGAGAAGAGCCGATCTGCAACAGTTTTAGATCTTAGGCATGGACCTATTATAATTTATACTAGACTACCAGCTGGGGGAACCTACTATCCGATCTGCATGTTCCCCACGAACAGTGAGCGCTTGATCGGCATTTCTGTTGCCTTTTCTGCCTTTGTTTACGGGTATCCATCATCTTGCCGACGTGCTCAGTGTACCCCCAACAAAAGCGTGACCACTCTGCGCTACACCCGCAGGCATGGACCTGTATATATATATATATATATATAGGCCATGCCTGTAGGCACTTACCGAGTGCAGTCCCCTGGAAACAACATTTGGGTCACGCATTTCGAGCGCTAATTAACTCCCTTGAGTTTAATTGTTTAATTGTCTATTTGACGGGATTAGTTAGCTACCTTTTGCCTTTGTCTTGCCGATGTTGCAATCGTGACTGAACAAAGACCAGCAACATGAAAGATGCTGCTTGGTGGGACTATAAACTTACATGTGTACATAATTGTGTGTTGTTTTCCGTGTAGATAATAATGGAATTGTGTATTATTGCCGTTGACTGTTGAGAAGAGAGAGAGAGTGAGAGAGAGAGAGAGAGAGAGAGAGAGAGAGAGAGAGAGAGAGAGAGAGAGAGAGAGAGAGAGAGAGAGAGAGAATGAGGTGGTGGGGGTGGGGGACGCTAGCTTTAGTCCCCCAGTAGCAAAGATTTTAGTATGTAATTAAAACATCGACAATGACTTGCTACAATAAATGTCCTTCAAATACTTTGATCTATTGTCCTTGCATTTCTATGCTGTTGGTTGCGCGAGTTTCCTACATTCACTGGTTCATTGTTGGTATGTTGGTTGGTTCGCAGTATAGCATAATATCGGTCTACGTAAAAAGTTATGACGAAAGAATTGATCGTATTTTGACAAAAGTCAGCTGATTCACCGAGGCTTCTTTCGAACTGAACCGAATAAATGAAACATAACTGCATTTACCGAGTGGAATGCAATAATAATTTTTAAAAATCTGTTGTTTTTTTCACTCGATTTCTCGTTCTGTTCGTTCGGGACTGAAAAAAGGATTCGTATTGACCAGCTCCCAGTTAAAATGATCGTCACAGGGCTGAGCTGTTTTAATGAGGCCCAACTGGGACAGGTAACCTCGAATTTCAATACCGTAAACATCTTTCAGATATTTTTTGGCGATGCCTCCGGCTGCTACCCGTGAAGCCGTCTCTCTGGCCGAGGAACGACCGCCGCCGCGATAATCCCTGAAACCATATTTCTGTTGATAAGTATAATCAGCATGGCCGGGACGAAAGGTATTTTTGATATTACCGTAATCTTTGGAGCGCTGATCTTTATTATAAATCACCAGTGATATCGGCGTACCAGTGGTTTTACCCTCAAAAATTCCAGACAGGATCTGTACCTCATCATCTTCCCGGCGCTGAGTGGTATGCCGAGATGTACCGGGTTTGCGGCGATCCAGATCCGTTTGCAGATCCGCTTCAGATAATTCCAGCCCGGGAGGACAGCCGTCTACAATACAGCCAATTGCCCTGCCATGGCTTTCACCAAATGAACTAACAACAAATAATTTTCCAAAGGAGTTTCCAGACATAACACGCCAACCGTTTTAAATAAAAGAGTTACTGTTTTTTGAGAATTAAATCACATTCTGTGAATGTTATACAAAACTGCCGCATTTACAGTAAAAAAGTTCATTAATCGTTCAGGATAAGGGTGAGATTATATCAGTAAATCAAGAAGGAAAGGAGTTCATCATGTTTAATTTTAAAACATTCACAATCAGTCTCACCGTGTTAATTGGCTTAACAGCTCAGACTGCACTGTATGCCAAAGGTCAATCACATATATCTTATGAGTATGTCCCGGTCATTAGTGCCATACCGGTTTCCAAAATCATCCAGCATTCAACCCCCTACCAGGACTGCTGGTCAGAACAGGTTCAAATTGAACCATCCCGGACTCAACCGGCTCAGAACAGTTATTTTGATGCCATGTTCGATCAAAACTCCTACACTGGAACCGTACTCGGCACACTGGTCGGCGGCGGTATCGGTAATGCGCTGGGTCACAGTAAGTCCAATAAGAAAGCCGGAGCAGTAGCCGGCGGTATACTGGGTTGTGCCGTTGCTTATGATCTGACTCATAACCGGCGTACAATTCCCGAATTTAACAGAGCCAGATATGAAACCCGGTAGCGTTGTACTACCCGTTACAAAACCTATGAAGAAGAAAAGGTAGTAGGCTATCGGGCACGTTACCGTTATAACGGCAATGAATACACCACCCAGACTAAACACGAACCTGGTGATACTTTACGCATGAAACTGGTGGCAACCCCTGTGGAGGACTAAAATGCGAGCCTTGCTGATAGAGGATGAAGTTCAGCTTCAGGAGCAGATCCGCAGCCAGTTAGAGGCTGAGCATTTTCAGGTCGATGTGACCGGCAACGGCAAGGAAGGCCTGTACTTTGCCAGCGAATACCCGGTGGATATTGCCATTATTGATATCGGGCTGCCGGAACTGTCCGGAATAGATATTATAAAAGCCCTGCGCAAACAGGGCAGCACCTTGCCGATACTGGTACTTACCGCCAGGGAACGCTGGCAGGACAAGGTAGATGGGCTGGAAGCGGGTGCCGACGATTATCTGGTTAAACCCTTAACCCTTTCATATGGAAGAGCTGCTGGCACGCATTAATGCCCTGCTACGCCGGGCTTCCAATAGCAGCTCACAGGTGATCTGTTATGGCACTGTCTGTATAAACCCTGACAGTCAGCAGACCACCCTGTCCGGTCAGCTTCTGGAGCTGACTGAATTTGAATATAAAATACTCGAATACCTGATGCGCCGGTACAATAAGGTTATTTCCAAGTCCGAACTGTCTGATTATCTTTATCCTCACAATGAGGATCGGAACAGTAATGTGCTGGAAGTTATTATGGGCCGCCTGCGCAAAAAACTGGATCCTGATGGCCAGTTAAAACCCATAGAAACTGTGCGCGGCCGGGATGACCGCTTTAATCTGCAATAAGCATCATCCCCCTTGAATAACCTATCCATATATTTTAACTCCATCAATAAGCGGATTATTATCGGGGCGGTTATTGTGGTCAGCCTGTTTGTTTTTTTAACCGGTTATACCCTGAATAAAGCCTTTTATAACAACGCCTATTCAGCCTTAAAAGAACGCCTGACCGGACAGATTTACCTGTTAATGGCAGACCGGGAGCTCAACGCTGTCAATCGGCAAAACAGTCCGCAGAAACTGAGTGTTGATATCCTTAATCATGATGTCGGCCTGTCCGCCTATATCACCCAGGCCGACGGAACCATCTTATGGCGTTCTTCCGGCAGTGATCCCCGCCATCTGCCGCCGGGCAAAACCATTGTTCACGGTAAAAAAGTTTTTCAGACCTTTACTGTGGATGGCAAGGACTATATTGGCCTGAGTATTGCTATTTTCTGGAATCTTAATAACCACCAGACCCCGCTTATTTACCACATCAGTGATGATCTCAGTGAACTTTATCAGATCATTGACAGTTATCAGAAAAGCCTCTGGAGCCATTTGTTATTAATGTCCCTTACCCTGCTGATCAGTCTGTTTGTTATGCTGCGCTGGGGGCTTAAACCACTACGGGATGTGGAACATGAAATCAAGGCCGTTGAACAGGGTGAACTGGAACTTTTACAGCAGAACTACCCCCAGGAACTGCAGCCGCTCACCCGCAATATTAACGAACTGATCCGTTATAAACGTCAACAGCAGGAACGCTACCGGAACACCCTCACCGACCTGGCCCACAGCCTGAAAACGCCCCTGGCCATTATTCAAGGACAGAGTTTCAATAAACAGCATCCTGAAAATTATATTGAGCACTTGAGCCGGTTATAAAATCCCTGATAGACAGTATGAAAAAATTTTATTGGGAAAAAGCCATTCAATTTACCGTAAGCACTTAACGAACCAACGTCATTCCGAGTTAAATTCTTTCTCCTCATAATAAAGTCACCACTTTATTATGAGGAGCAGAGATGAACTTAGATAATATTTCCGACCTGGAAAGCTTTTGGGCCGAGCAGATTAAGTCATGGCAGAGCACTGATTTAACCCAAAGAGCATATTGCCAGAAGAATGCCCTGCCCATCCATCGTTTTAATTACTGGAAGCGAAAGTTAACAAAACCCACTGAGCCATCACCTGAAGAGCTGGGTTTTGTTCAATTAAAACCTATGGCTGATAACCACTCAAGCAGCCACTCAGCCCTTCCCCTGCAACTCCCTAACCGGTTGCGCATTGAAGGTATTAGCTCAGAAAACCTCTGTCTGCTCAAACAACTGACGGAGTTGCTACAATGAGCAGCGCCATACGACCTTCATTAAACCTGCCAGAAGTCTGGTTATACCTGAAACCTGTCGATTTCAGGAAAAGCTTTTTAGGGCTCAGTGCGATTGTAGAATGCGAGCTGGGTCATACCCCGTTCACCGGATATCTGTATGTCTTTACCAATCGCCGGAGAAATAAAATCAAATGTCTGTTCCGGGATGATACCGGCTTTGTACTGTATTACAAAAGCCTGTCTGAAGAAAAATTCAAATGGCCAAAAGGGGAAAATGACCTGATGAATATTACCGGCCAGCAGATAAACTGGTTGCTGGATGGTTATGATATCAGCACCATGAAACCCCATAAAAACTTAATTATGAGACCGTATATTAAGCATCTAATGCCTTGTTTATGCTATAATTAAGCCATGTAAAATACTGCTGAAACCATAACAAACAACACCGATTCATCCGCTGTTTCACAGGCTGATAAGGACGAGTTGTTGGGTATTATTGAACAGAATGCCCGGGTTATTTCCCGGCAGGAAAGCCGCATAAAAACACCGGCAGAAAACCCTTTTCCAGAAACATTCCCGGAACCCCGGTATTTATTAACTTAAGTGATGAAGAAAAAGCCGGTGCCATTAAAACCTTTTACACTAAAGTAAGAGAAGAGCTGGACATTGTGCCCGCTAAAGTTCAAATACCGGAATACTTTCAGGAAAAAGCGATTTTTGCTGATTCAGAAGATAAAGACAGCCGGTCTGTTAAATCCGCAATACTCCCCAAACACCCATTAGTCCGTTCAATGGGGAGTATCAACCTTATAGCCCATGTCATTATTTCCAAATATGCCGATGGTCTGCCGCTTTATCGAATGGAAGGCATATTATCCCGCTATGGCGGTGATATCAGTCGGGCCACCCAGGCTAACCGGGTGATTAAACTGGCGCATCAGCTTCAACCGTTAATTAATCTGATGCGGGAGCAGCAAGTATCCGGTGATATTATCCAGATGGATGAAACGCTACTTAAAGTATTAAAAGAACCCGGATTGAAAGCGACCTCTGATAAATATATGTGGGTCAGCCGGGGCGGCCCGCCAGGGCAAACCAGTGTTCTGTTTGAATATGACCCGTCCCGTAAAAAGAAGGTGCCCCTGCGCCTGCTGGAAGACTTCAGTGGTTACCTGCAAACCGATGGCTATAGCGGCTATAATGCGGTGTGCATAAAAAACAATGCCACCTCTGCAGGCTGTTGGGAGCATGCCCGCCGAAAGTTCAGGGAAGCACAAAGTACACAACCCAGGGATAAAAAAACTCAAAAGCCCGGTAAGGCGGATATGGCTCTGGCACAAATCAACAAACTGTACCGGATAGAGCGAACCATAAAAGAGGTCAGTGTTGATGAAAAGCTAAAGGTGCGCCAGAAAGAAAGCATTCCCGTTCTGGAAAAACCAGGAGGCTGGATTGACAGGAACCTGGACAAAGTACCCAAAGACAGTCTGACAGGTAAAGCACTGACCTATGTGAACAACCAATGGGATAAACTGGTAGTTTATTGTGAAGACGGGCGATTAAACATCAGTAATGTTCTGGCTGAAAATGCTATTCGCCCTTTTGTTGTCGGGAGAAAAGCCTGGTTGTTCAGTGACACCCTTAAAGGTGCTTATGCCAGCAGTGTCCATTACAGTCTTATTGAAACGGCTAAAGCAAACCACCTGGAACCTTATGCTTATCTGGTTCATGTGTTGAATGAACTGCCCTATGCGGATACCGTTGAAAAAATTGAAGCGTTGCTTCCATGGAATTTTAAAACGTCGGTTTAGAAAAAGTAAATAGTTCAACCTGAATAATACCGCTTTAAGCCTGACATCAAGCCAGGTTTAAAGCAGCTGATTGCCCCGGTTTGATAAAAGACCCCATCAAACCGGAAATAATTTTGAGCCACAAAAGCCGGAGCTTATTGAGGAGCTTTCTTAAGTTATGACCAGCGGCTACCATAACCACATTAATGGCATCACCGACTGTGCCTTTGAGGTAGCAGCGGTCTAAACGGCCATCGTTTTTCATATGACCGATTTCAGGCTCAATCGCACTGCGCCGTTTTAATGCCTTTTTAATACTTCGGGTAACGCCTCGCTTCTGACCTGAGATAAAAACTTTAGTGTCTTTTACTTCATGTCCACGATAACCCCGGTCAACAAAGCACTGTTCCGGTTGTACGGCTGTAAACTGTTTTATTTGTTCCAGTTGTGGCAGTAAGGTATGTCCATCATAAGGATTGCCCGGACAACTTTGAGCGCCAATAACAAAGCCTTCCTTGTTAGTTACCGCAATACTGGTTTTAACACCAAATTCATAAGGCTTATGAGCTTTGCCTTTACTGATACACTCGACTTCCGGTGCATGTAAACTGTAAAGCTTGTTCTTACTGTGCTGCTCCTGCTCAATCAGTTTCTGAGCCTGTTTTAGAGCTACTTCAAACAATGACTGAATATCGACAGAATAATTGGGCAGTTGTCGTTCAATATCCCGTTTAACACGACCTAAACGGGATTTCAGTTTATTGTTCATTTTCTTCATGCGTTTAAACTGTTTTGCATGTGCATAACGACTGGCCATTAGTACATATTGCGGCCCAACCCGATTATAGTTCTGGCGCAGTTTAATACCGTGCTCTTTGGACAGTTTAACCAGGTTTTCTCTGGCTTTGTTCAGGAGCTTTGAATCGGTTGGAAAAGCGATGTTCTTTTCCTGTACGGTAGTATCTACCGTGACTTTCTTTAAACTGCCAGGCTTTATGGTTTTACTCTTTAGTCCGGCTTTAATGGTTTCAATCAGTAATTTTTCACTGCCTGATTTACCCGGCCGGTTACGCCATTTGGTCATGGTCACAGGGTGTATGGGCATTTTATGCTGAAAGTATTCTTCACCACAAAAATACTGCCAGTACGGATTTTCTGTCCAACCTTTTACTACCTGTTTATCTGATAAATCATGAAGGTGTTTCAGGTAATGCAATCCTGCAATCAATCGAGTGCGTATGGCAGGAGCACCTTTAGTGGATACAAACAGAGCACCCCATTCTTTATCAAAACTTTCCCGGTCTATGTGTTTTGATAACTTAATCAACTCATGGTTTATGTCCAGCATGTTTTCAAGGCGCATCCTGAACAGGTCTTCCTGAGGTATTTTTGGCTGTTTCTCTGGCTTCATTTTGGCCTGGAAATTTGCAAGGTAATAAGGCTTATTTTACCAAAAACCTGCAAATTTAACACCCATGATTCGCCAATATTTCCTTATAAATCAATGTGCTATGATTTGTTTAGGTCGTACTACTTATCTTTTATCTGGCACTGGCTCTACTGGTGTCTTTCCTGTGCTCCATTCTGGAAGCCATTTTTCTGTCTATCCACAGCAGTTATATTGCTTCTCTAGGTGAACAACCAAAACTCAAAAGACCCTGACTCAATTAAAGCAGAATATGGACAGCTCCATTTCCTCCATATTAATTCTCAATACCATTGCCCATACTATGGGCGCTGCCGGTGTGGGAGCGGAAGCGGTCAGAATATTCGTATACGTCAAAAAAGCGAAGGTTTCCAGATTATTGGCTTTCGCTGTTTGCACCAGAGAATATAAAATGGCACTGGCATCAGCACCCCTTGGGTTTTGATTCATCACCCAGTTTTTTCGGCCGATCACAAAAGGTTTGATCCGCTGCTCTGCAGTATTATTATCAATCTGTAAATTGCCATCCTCAAGATAGATGGTCAGATAGTTCCATTGATTGATCACATAACGGATCGCCACACCCAGCTTGCTGTCTTTGGTTGTTTTAGAGACTTTATCATCACACCACTGTTTAAAGTCATCCAGTAAGGGTTTACTTTTTTCCTGACGAATAAGATAGCGTTGTTCAGCATTGAGGTATTTTATTTGTTTTTCAATTGCATACAACTTAGCTATTTTGCTGATAGCCATCTGTACCATGCCCGGCTTTTTCTGTTTGTCTTTGGGCAATGCTTTTAAGGCATCGTGGAATTTACGCCGGACATGCGCCATGCATCCCAGCAAGATAACATCACTGTCGTCACCGTCAAAGATATGATAACCAGGGAAACTATCCGTTTGCAGATAGCCCGGGAATCCCGTTAAAAATGCTTTAGCATGCTGACCAGCACAGGTGGGCTGATACTCATACAAAACAACGGGGTACTCAGGGGCATAGTCCCCACTTTGATAAAGCCACATATAAGACTTCGAGGTGTTCTCACGGCCATCATTGATCACCCGCAAAGTAGTTTCATCTGCCTGGATAATTTTCTGTATAATGAGGTAGTACAGGAGTCGATTATAGAAAGGCTTAAGCAATTCAGCTGATTTGAGCACCCAGTTGGACATGCTGGCTCTGGAAATATCAATCTTATAGCGGTTGAATATTGCTTCCTGTCGATAGAGTGGCAAACTATCCAGAAACCTGGAAACAATGATATAGACCAGTAAACTGGGTGAGGCAATACTTCCGGGAATGGGTTGTGCGGGTTTGGCCGCTATCTTAATACCTTCTTCACAAGCACGACACGCGTATTTTACCTGAACATGTTCAACCACATAAACCTGAGCCGGAATGATTTCCAGTTGCTCTGACTCGGATAATTTATGACGAATCACTTTACGAGGCAAGTCTTTTGGTAAAGGCTTACGACCGGGCTTTTTACGCTCATAAGTGATGGTTTCACGGGCTTCTGGCTCAGCTTCGTCTGCCAGCGTTTCAGCCTCATTAAAGAAGTCAGGATGAGGCTCTTTTTCACTGGAAGATCCAAACTGTTTGTGTTGTAACAGGCGAAACTGCTCTTCATTCCAGCTCACTTTTGACTGGAGTTCAAGCACCATATTCTGCAGTGCAGGGGTGTCTTCTGGTAGTATTTTATCGCTTGAACTCCAGTCTTTATTATACTAAAAAACAGCATTAAATTCTTGGTTTTATTCTATTTTAGTCCACCCTGAATAAAACATATAGCATTGATTTATAAAGAAATATTGCTTGATTGTGGGTTTTAAATTTGCAGGTTTTTGGTAAAATAAGCCTTATTACCTTGCAAACTTCCAGACCAGAATGAAGCCAAAGAAACAGCTAAAAATACCTCAGGAAGACCTGTTCAGGATGCGTCTTGAAAACATGCTGAACATAAACCATGAGTTGATTAAGTTATCAAAACCCATAGACTGGGAAAGTCCTGATAAAGAATGGGGCGCTTTGTTTGTATCCACTAAAGGTGCTCCTGCCATACGCACTCGATTGATTGCAGGATTGCATTACCTGAAACACCTTCATGATTTATCGGATGAACAGGTAGTAAAAGGCTGGACAGAAAATCCGTACTGGCAGTATTTCTGTGGAGAAGAATACTTTCAGCATAAGATGCCCATACACCCTACGACCATGACCAAATGGCGTAACCGGCCGGGTAAGTCAGGCAGTGAAAAATTACTGATTGAAACCATTAAAGCCGGACTAAAGAGTAAAACCATAAAGCCCGGCAGTTTAAAGAAAGTCACGGTAGATACTACCGTACAGGAAAAGAACATCGCTTTTCCAACCGATTCAAAGCTCCTGAGCAAAGCCAGAGAAAACCTGATTAAACTGTCCAAAGAGCACGGTATTAAACTGTGCCAGAACTATAATCGGGTTGGGCCGCAATATGTACTAATGGCCAGTCGTTATGCTCATGCAAAACAGTTTAAACGCATGAAGAAAATGAACAATAAACTGAAATCCCGTTTAGGTCGTGTTAAACGGGATATTGAACGACAACTGCCCAACTATTCTGTTGATATTCAGTCTCTGTTTGAAGTAGCTCTAAAACAGGCTCAGAAACTGATTGAGCAGGAGCAGCACAGTAAGAACAAGCTTTACAGTTTACATGCTCCTGAAGTTGAGTGTATCAGTAAAGGCAAAGCTCATAAGCCTTATGAATTTGGAGTTAAAGCCAGTATCGCGGTAACTAACAAGGAAGGCTTTGTTATTGGCGCTCAAAGTTGTCCGGGCAATCCTTATGATGGACATACCTTGCTGCCACAACTGGAACAAATAAAACAGTTTACAGCCGTACAGCCGGAACAGTGCTTTGTTGACCGGGGTTATCGTGGACATGAAGTAAAAGACACTAAAGTTTTTATCTCAGGTCAGAAGAGAGGCGTTACCCGAAGTATTAAAAAGGCATTAAAACGGCGCAGTGCGATTGAGCCTGAAATCGGTCATATGAAAAACGATGGCCGTTTAGATCGCTGCTACCTCAAAGGTGCAGTCGGTGATGCCATTAATGTGGTTATGGTAGCCGCTGGACATAACTTAAGAAAGATCCTCAATAAGCTCTGGCTTTTGTGGCTCAAAATTATTTCCGGTTTGATGGGGTCTTTTATCAAACCGGGGCAATCAGCTGCTTTAAACCTGGCTTGATGTCAGGCTTAAAACGGTATTATTCAGGTTGAACTATTTTATTCAAGCATTTAATGCTGTTTCAGTTGTTTTTCAGACCATGAATTTCAGGATGGGCATGGCGCTGTGTATAGGATAAACCATCCAGTAACCATTGTAATTCTCGCAGGGTTAATGAGAGTGTTTGTGGGTCTTTTTCACTCGGCCACTGAAACTTGCCTTTTTCCAGGGTGTGGTAGTAAAGCCAGAAACCATTACGTCCCCAATAGAGAATTTTGAGCTTATCCCTTTGGCGGTTACAAAAAACAAAAACACTGCCATCAAAGGGAGCATGCTCCAATTGTTCTGAAACAAGCAGTGATAATCCCGGCGTGGCTTTTCTCATATCGGTGACACCAGAAACCAGATACACCTGATTGACAGGGATACCATTTATCATGAAACAGTCCTGAGTAATTCCAGGACAGGCTTTATCTGATTAGATCCGTATCAGAATTAATTTCCAGACTAAAACCATTAGTGTGGCTTATTTTGACGGTACCAGCATTGATGGACTTAGCCAGCAGGTTATGGAATAAACTGACTTTTGCTACTGTCTGTTTTAGATGGCGTAACATACCCCAGTTTCTTACGATAATAGCTAAAAATATGAGTGGGGATATTATGTTGTTGACAATAGGTTGCCTGACTTAATTTACTGACCTGGCTTGCCTCGATGTGAAGCTTCATCGAAGCATCTTTTGAATTGGCTGGGGTCATTTATCTCTCCGGATTGTGAATTGAAGATCATAGTCTGACCGGTTTGAGATAATTTTTGAAGGTGGGTTTTATTTGACGGTTACGAATATTCGGTATCGAATGGCAGAGCCTGATAGTGGTTATCCTAACCCTGCTGATCCTGTATTTTTCTGAAATTATCCCCAGGACCATTGGTGCAACCTACTGGTGCGAACTGTCCAAACCAACTACTTATATTATAAAAACTTATATTATAAAAACATTAACCATTGTCCTTATGCCCCTGCTATGGATTTCCAGCCAGCTGACCAATCGTATTAAAAACAGCAAGAAACACGGCCTGACCCGTGAAGAAATAATGGCCATGGCTGAAATCGGTGAAGAAACCGGTATCCTAGCCGAGAATGAAACCCAGCTGATAGAAAACCTGCTGACCCTGAAACAGACCCAGATAGAAAACATTCTGACCCCGCGCAGTGTAGTTTTTACTCTAAATGCCGATCAAAGCATTGAATCAGCTTTAAAAGAAGATAACCTGTTTATCTATTCCCGTATCCTAGTTTATCAGGACAACAAGGATAATATTATTGGAATGGTATTTGCCAGAAGTATTTTACGAGCCATATCCATGAACCAGAATGTCTCTGCCCCTATAAAAACCCTGACCCGTTCGGTACACAGTGTCCCTGAACATATACCGGTTTATTTCCTGATGGATCAGTTTATCAGCTGCAAGGAACACTTATTTATTGTACACGATTCCTACCGGCAATTTTCCGGCATTGTCACCCTTGAAGATGCCCTGAAAACCCTGCTGGGCAGAGAAATTATTGATGAGGCCGATAAAGTTGAAGACATGCAGAAATACGCCTTAAAAAAGGCCGCTATGTGGAAAAAACATTTAAGTCAGCAGTCAGGGCCCAATAAATCTTTAACTTAATTTTCAACACCTGATTCAATAATCCTGAAAGCGCATTATGCGCCACCAAAATACTGCTCAAGCTGCTCTCTGGTTAATAAAAATACTCCATGTCCGCCGTGCTCAAATTCCAGCCCGTAAAACGAGATATCCGGATAACGTTCCTGCAGGGCATATTCACTATTACCCACTTCGACAATTAGAATCCCTTCGGGATAAAGATGTTCGGCGGCCTGCTCCAGCATGGGTATAACCAGATCCAGACCATCTTCACCTGCGGCAAGGCCCAGTTCCGGTTCGGCATGATATTCTGTGGGCAGACTGGACATATCTTCTGCATCCACATAAGGCGGGTTGGAAACAATAATATGGTATTGCTGCCCTTTAAGATTACTGAACAGATCTGACTGCACAATATTAACCTGATCCACCATCTGATGCTGTTCTATATTCTGTAAGGCTACATCCAGTGCATCTTCAGAAATATCGGCCGCATCCACCTCGGCATGGGGGAAATAACTGGCGCAGGCAATAGCGATACAACCGCTGCCGGTACATAAATCCAGAATTCGTTTAACCTTTTCAGGTTCCACCCAGGGTTCAAAATGATTCTGAATCAGTTCACAAATCGGTGAACGCGGAACCAGTACACGCTCATCCACATAAAAAGGCAGGCCACAGAACCATGCCTCATGAGTCAGATAAGCCGCCGGAATTTTTTCCTTTGCACGTCGAAATAAAATACTGGCAACGGCCAGCTTTTCATTTTTTGTTAACTGTGCAGAAAAATAAACCGAGTGAGTGTCCGGCTCAAGATTTAACGTATGCAGTACCAGGTAAGCCGCTTCATCAATAGCAGTGGCATTGCCATGCCCATAATACAGCCTGGCCTTTTTGAAAAGACTAGCACCAAAACGAATAAAATCAGTAATGGTATGCAAAGACAGAATGATTTCTTCTTTAGTATAAGCAATGTCGCCCATAAGTTCCTCTTACAATTTATTTTCCAAAACAGTGACCTACGGACTGTTTCGCACAAATTTTACCATCAAACCAGACGGTACTATCCAGTTTTGCACCAATCAGTTTAATGCCCCGGCCTTTGGCATGAGTTAAATCCGCATAACTGAGAGCGGCCTGGCTAAAATCTGCACCGGTCAGATCAGCCCCTCTTAAGTCTTCCGCCTTTAAACTGGCGCGCCTGAAATCTGCATGACTGAGATCCGATAAGGACAAATTGGCATAATCAAAATGACTTTCCCTGGCGTCAGTTTCTGCAAAACGACTGCTTTGCAATAAGGTATTTTTAAAGCTACTGTTTTTTAAACTCAGTCTGGAAAAGTCCCTGCGCTTCAAATGACAGCCATCAAAAACACTGCCGTCCTGCCCTGTAGCATTACAGTCAATGATGTCCAGCGGTTTATCAGGAGTAAACACAAACATGGCATAAATTATTGCCGCTACAATGGCAAAAAAGGATACCATGCCCAGCATACTGACGGTTTTAATTCTTAAATAAGTAATTTTTTTACGCGGCTGGTAAACCTGCTCCTTACCATCCCCGTCAACTTCCCGGCTTTCATCGGCCCAGCGTCGGACTGCTCTGAGATGCTCCTTATAATTATCTTCATTACGGTATTTTAATACCTCGGGCATGACTTCACGTATTGATGATGCCTTACGCCAGGTCTGTTTATCCTAGCTTAACATATCTGATGGATGTACCCGGCCCAGTAAGATCTGTTTACTGATCAAACCGGTGGGAAACGGCCCCTTGATTTTTCCCTTGCGCCGGATATACCAGAGCTGATTATCATGACTCATAAATTTTAATTATCCAGATTTGGTTTATACTTAAATATAGCCTAAATTCACTCAATTGACTAAATAACGATAATGCAGCCTATTAATCTTGCCAGACTGGTAAAAAACCTGTCTGAAAATACATCAGGAAAAGCCACCGAAAGCGGCAGTATTGAAAGCCAGCGTCAGGCCATCGGTTTGCTGCTCAAACAGACCCTGAAAAGTCTGGCCAGTGACGGATTACTCAGCGTTGATACCCAGAAGGCTCTGATTTCAGCTAAAAATATCCTGCCCGGTGAATTTACCCAAATGTATATTCAGGAGCGCCTGCTGCAGCACAAACTCGCTGAACAACCGGCTGCTGGTTATTAAAGCTGCCCCGCTAACCCAGTCCACCGTAAACCAGTGGTTTTCCAGACAGTTGATTCAGGCCATTGTCCTGCAGGCCCCCAAAAACGGCCTTGCCACCTTTCTGGTCAATCCGCAGGGGCAGTTTGATCCTGCCCTGCTGGCCAGTCTGACACAATCAAAACCTGACTCAAAACTCAGTGACACCCTAATACGCCAGTCTCAACAGGTCAGTATAAAAACCGATCTAGGTCTGCATGTCGGTCAGCAGTTATTACTGGAAGTCATTAAAGCCAACCGCAGTTTTAGTTTTAAACTAAATTCAGAGCCCGCCCAAAGCCAACAGGTCAGCCGGCATCTGAACCTGCTCGTTAATAAACAACAGGCACTGGTTAATATTCTCAGTTCATTAAATGAAATCAACCAGCAAAAAGCAAGTGCCCAAAAAATATTTACCCCCCAGTTTATCCAGCAGATAGGCCAGTTTATTGAACAGATACCCCGCTTTTCTCAACTGGACAACGGCAAGGTTCTGCAACAGACTGTTCATGATTCAGGACTGTTTCTGGAAAACTCTCTGGCAAAGGAAGCCCGTACCAGAACCACTGGTTCAAGTGTTGCTGCTGCCAGCAACGGCAGCAATACTATTGCAGACTTAAAGGCCGGTCTGCTGCCGTTACAGAATATGTTGTAGAACGGTGAGGCTCTGGTGCTACCTAAAAACGTATCCACTTCCGGCACAGCCTACAATACTATGCTTCAGACTCAGTTACAGGAATTACAGAACCAGTTGCAACGTTTTTTTGAATTGCCGGCTAAAGTCAGTCATGCCCAAGTTCAAAAACCTGTAAAAGCTGAACTGAACCTGTTCCTGTTAAATAATCCGCTGAGCAGGTACCGCCTAAACAGCTTCCGGGCAAGGCCATTCATTATGCTTTAAATCAATGGACTGCGTTAACCCGCTACATTGAAGATGGTTATCTGGAGATTGATAATAATGCTGCCGAACGGCGCATCAAACCTTTTGTGATTGGCAGAAAAAACTGGCTGTTCAGTCAGACACCCAATGGCGCTATGGCCAGTGCGACGCTTTACAGTTTAATTGAAACGGCTAAAGCCAATAAACTGGAACCCTTTGCTTATATCCGTTATATCCTGACAGAGTTACCCAGGCTGGGCCGCCATGCAGAGCCTGAAGCATTTGATGCTTTACTGCCCTGGTTGTGTGCTGAAAAAATTCAGGCATTACAGTAGATGGGGTAGAAGGTCAATGTGGGATTAATTGGCGCTCACGTTTGAAGTAGCTCTAAAACAGGCTCAGAAACTGATTGAGCAGGAGCAGCACAGTAAGAACAAGCTTTACAGTTTACATGCACCGGAAGTCGAGTGTATCAGTAAAGGCAAAGCTCATAAGCCTTATGAATTTGGTGTTAAAACCAGTATCGCGGTAACCAACAAGGAAGGCTTTGTTATTGGTGCTCAAAGCTGTCCGGGCAATCCTTATGATGGACACACTCTACTGCCACAACTGGAACAGATAAAACAGTTTACAGCCGTACAACCGGAACAATACTTTGTTGACCGGGGTTATCATGGACATAAAGTAAAAGACACTAAAGTTTTTATCTCAGGTCAGAAGCGAGGCGTTACCCGAAGTATTAAAAAGGCATTAAAACGGCGCAGTGCGATTGAGCCTGAAATTGGTCATATGAAAAATGATGGTCGTCTAGACCGCTGCTACCTCAAAGGTGCAGTCGGTGATGCCATTAATATGGTTATGGTGGCCGCTGGTCATAACTTAAGAAAAAACCTCAATAAGCTCCGGCTTTTGTGGCTCAAAATTATTTCCGGTTTGATGGGATATTTTATCAAACCAGAACAATCAGCCGCTTTAAACCTGGCTTGATGTCAGGCTTAAAACGGTATTATTCAGGTTGAACTAAATAAATCAGTTGAACCGTAGCGAGAATGATCAGAGTGCTGAAGATACAAGGTTTTACAGGTTATTTTGGCTTTATTCGTAGCCACCCTACGGGTGAAGTCAAAATGTTCTGGGAAACATTGTAGATTCAGTGCTATGGACATTCGCAGTAGGTTCAATTGATTTATTTAGGTTAAATAACCTGAGATCTGGATAAGAACCCAGTCATTTACCTAAATACAGAGAGTTTTCATATCACTCTCATCTATTCTGATTGTCGGCTTGTCTTTTTTATGACAATAGGCAATCAGAGAACCAATAAGGTTCAACATAAAACCACTTACGCTTCTATGACGTGAATGTTCAATCTGTGTAATATTTTTTAGCTGATCATTAACCGTTTCAATTATAAAACGTTTTTTCAGCATAATCTTATCCCACAATGCAATGGCTCGTGGTTTCATGTTTCGTCTGACATTGGTAATAAGCTCGACATCCTGTTCAAACAGTTCATCACTTAAAAGACTGGAGACATAGCCTTTGTCACCATAAAGCTTTCCATATAAGTCTTTGGCCATTTCAGGAACCGGTTTTCTGTCATCTACATTACCCGCCGTCAATTTAGTGGCCAGTATTTCACCTTTATGATTAATGATCAGGTGAACTTTAAACCCATAGAACCACCCCATGGTCGATTTGCCTCGCTGAGCAACACCATCAAAGACTTTATGCCTGGGTATGCGAATGTTGTGGCATACTTTAATGCTGCTCGCATCAACAAAGGCAATTCCGGTGGGCTTTCCTTTGCAATGAGTAAAGTAAGCGCATAATGGCACCAGTACCGATGACATCACTCACAGGAAACGGGTATAGCTCAATAAATTTGGAAACTCTTTCCTAAGATGTTGATGCACATGGCATAAATAATAACTCTTAAAATCTTTGTAATGTGACTGATGAAAGTTAATCAGGATAGTCATCAGTTCACCGGGGCTCATTACACCTTGTCGTCTTCTCTTTTTATCACCGGATTCCAGCAGTGTTTTTTCCCATTCAGGATAAAAGACCTGGTTGAAATCATCGATATTACAATACAATTCATCTATAGTAGTCACTTGCCTGTTCCTTGTTCAAATTCATTTGATTTGGTCATTAAATGAGCTGATCGAGAAACAGGCATTTAGTTCAATATTTTTTAGTTCTTATCCAGAATTCAGGTTAAATAGGCGGAAATAATTATCCCGGGTGTTCCGGGCAATATGTTCTACACTGCAGTTTCTCAGTTCAGACAGAAATTCAGCAATATAGGACACATAAGCCGGCTGGTTTTTTTTGCCCCGCATCGGCACCGGGGCCAGGTAAGGTGAATCAGTTTCTATTAACAGCCGGTTATCCGGCACCATGGCGGCGACTTCCTGTATGGAACGGGCATTTTTAAAGGTTACAATACCGGAAAAGGATATATAAAACCCCAGTTCCAGAGCTTTTTCAGCAGTGGGGATATCCTCCACAAAACAATGCATAATAGCACCGCACTGACTGGCATTTTCCTGTTCCAGGATCTTAAGAGTGTCTTCTTTGGCATCACGAGTATGAATGACAAGAGGTTTGTTAGTAGCAATGCCAGCCTGAATATGAGTACGAAAGCGCTGTTTCTGCCACTCAAAGTCCTCCTCCCTGGGACAGGTGCCATCATTCATATAATAATCCAGCCCGGTTTCACCAATGGCAATCACATCGGGATCATCAGCCAGTTTGACCAGTTCATCAACGCTGATCATGGAATCGGGAGCATGACAGGGGTGCAGGCCCACCGAGGCATAGACATTAGGATAATCTTTTGCTGTCGCCAGTACCCGCGGAAAAGAGTCCAGATCCACTGAAATACTCAGCATTTCAGTGACATTATGCGCTTTGGCTTGGTCAATGACCTTGTCCATGGACTGGTCAAAGTCATTCAGATCCAGCATATCCAAATGACAATGTGAATCGACAAACTTCAGGGACTGTTCCTGAGACATTATGATGTTCCTGTAAATTTAAAACAGGCTATTTTAGCAGAATTTTAGGAGCTGATGAAAAATCAATCAGAGCTAATTTTACATAGTTCAACCTGAATAATACCGTTTTAAGCCTGACATCAAGCCAGGTTTAAAGCAGCTGATTGCCCCGGTTTGATAAAAGACCCCATCAAACCGGAAATAATTTTGAGCCACAAAAGCCGGAGCTTATTGAGGATCTTTCTTAAGTTATGTCCAGCGACTACCATAACCACATTAATGGCATCACCGACTGCACCTTTGAGGTAGCAGCGTTCTAAACGGCCATCGTTTTTCATATGACCGATTTCAGGCTCAATCGCACTGCGCCGTTTTAATGCCTTTTTAATACTTCGGGTAACGCCTCGCTTCTGACCTGAGATAAAAACTTTAGTGTCTTTTACTTCATGTCCACGATAACCCCGGTCAACAAAGCACTGTTCCGGCTGTAAACTGTTTTATTTGTTCCAGTTGTGGCAGCAAGGTATGTCCATCATAAGGATTGCCCGGACAACTTTGAGCGCCAATAACAAAGCCTTCCTTGTTAGTTACCGCAATACTGGTTTTAACACCAAATTCATAAGGCTTATGAGCTTTGCCTTTACTGATACACTCGACTTCCGGTGCATGTAAACTGTAAAGCTTGTTCTTACTGTGCTGCTCCTGCTCAATCAGTTTCTGAGCCTGTTTTAGAGCTACTTCAAACAATGACTGAATATCAACAGAATAATTGGGCAGTTGTCGTTCAATATCCCGTTTAACACGACCTAAACGGGATTTCAGTTTATTGTTCATTTTCTTCATGCGTTTAAACTGTTTTGCATGTGCATAACGACTGGCCATTAGTACATATTGCGGCCCAAACCGATTATAGTTCTGGCGCAGTTTAATACCGTGCTCTTTGGACAGTTTAACCAGGTTTTCTCTGGCTTTGTTCAGGAGCTTTGAATCGGTTGGAAAAGCGATGTTCTTTTCCTGTACGGTAGTATCTACCGTAACTTTCTTTAAACTGCCGGGCTTTATGGTTTTACTCTTTAGTCCGGCTTTAATGGTTTCAATCAGTAATTTTTCACTGCCTGATTTACCCAGCCGGTTACGCCATTTGGTCATGGTCGTAGGGTGTATAGGCATTTTATGCTGAAAGTATTCTTCACCACAGAAATACTGCCAGTACGGATTTTCTGTCCAGCCTTTTACTACCTGTTCATCCGATAAATCATGCAGGTGTTTCAGGTAATGCAATCCTGCAATCAATCGAGTGCGTATGGCAGGAGCACCTTTAGTGGATACAAACAGAGCACCCCATTCTTTATCAGGACTTTCCCGGTCTATGTGTTTTGATAACTTAATCAACTCATGGTTTATGTCCAGCATGTTTTCAAGGCGCATCCTGAACAGGTCTTCCTGAGGTATTTTTGGCTGTTTCTCTGGCTTCATTTTGGTCTGGAAATTTGCAAGGTAATAAGGCTTATTTTACCAAAAACCTGCAAATTTAACACCCATAATCAAGAAATATTTCTTTATAAATCAATGCCATATATTTTGTTCAGGGTGGACTACATAGTATGAGAGATTACATAGTATGGGTAGGTCGATCAGACTGTAAGGCACCGGCCAGATAGGTTTCAATTTTTTTCTGTGCCTGACCATTATTCTGTTTGCTGAACTGAACCCCGACTCCAGCAACTCGGTTGCCCTGGGAGCCGGTTGGTGTGATCCAGACTATAGTACCGGCCACAGGTAGTTTTTCTTTTTCATCCAGCAGGGTGAGCAGCATAAACACTTCGTCATTAATTTTGTATTGTTTGTTGGTGGGAATAAACAGACCGCCGTTTTTAATAAAAGGCATATAAGCCGCATACAGCGCACTCTTGTCCTTAATGGAAAGCGATAAAATACTCTGTCTGGCCTGACCGGGACGCATCATAATACAAAAACTCTTTACTGTTCTAACTACTGTTCTGTTCTAAAAAATACTGAATATTTTCTTTTAATTTTAAATAATAGGTTACTTAAGGCAATCTTTCCAGTTAATCAGCAATTTTTCCAGTAACAGGTTGAAATTCACTGAGCCCTGAATTTCAAAGTAGGCTTTATTAACTGAATCAGATAGTTGCAAAAGTTTTTTTAAGTATAATCTATTTGATAATTGTTGCAAGTCCTGCTCATAATCGAGATTGCTGATAAATGACCGGGCATCTATTAAAGCCTGTAGCTGGCTTATTCTGGCCAGATCAGTCCAGACCGAATCCAGCCAGTAAATAATATCAGATACACTGGCGGATACATTATTTTTCCCTGCCTTGCTTCTGGTGGTTTTGGTCTTTTTGCTACTGGTCAGTTTAAATAATCGTTCGGCTGCACTAACCGGCTCGTTACTGCCCGATGCAATCTGTAAAACACTATCCAGTACCATTTTACGAACAGCCTGGGCATTTTCATCGGCCATATCACGAGCCTTGATGGGTGAACCTGCAGCCAGTGCCAGCATCAGTTCCGGTTGTTCAATCCCCTGCTCCTGCAGCCAATGCCGGGCTGCGGCAGTTTCCGGCAGAGCAATATCAAGTGTCTGACAGCGACTGCGAATAGTCGGCAGTAAGGACTGTTTTTTGCTGGTTACCAGGATCAAGACGGTATTGGCTGATGGTTCTTCCAGGGTTTTTAACAGGCTGTTGGCTGCATTCTGGTTCATGGCATCAGCCGGTTCGATAATAACGACTTTTTTATGCAGCAGCTGACTGCTTAATACTGTCCACTGGATCAGATCCCGGACATTTACCACCGGAATAATTTTTTTGTCTTCCGGTGTACTTAGATAATACAGGTCAGGGTGATTACCGGAATTAAATAACTGACAGGAACGACACTGCTGACAGGGCTGCAGGGAAGCGTTATGAGGTTCCGGTAGCGGTGCATGACACATTAAGGTCTGAGCCAGGTAAGCCGCCAGAGCTTTTTTTCCACTGCCGGCCAGACCGCTTAATAATAAAGCATGGGGGAAATTGTCCAGTTTAGGCTGATCACCGGCCAGCTGCTGCCAGAGCGACTGGTGCCAGGGATATAAACTGGCGGCCAGTAAAGGTTCAGATACAGCGGCGGGATCAGACATTATCAACCAGCTTTTTCAGTGCCCTGTCCAGCTGCTGATAAACTACTTCAATGGCCGGCCGGGTATCAATAATATAATAACGCTGCGGGTTTTCTCTGGCGAGTCTGAGGTAGGCTTCGCGGATGCGACTGAAAAAAGACATTTGCTCTTCTTCAAAGCGGTCTGTCTCGCCCCGACTGCGCACCCGCTCCATGCCCTGTTCAACTGGGATATCCAATAAAATAGTGGCATCAGGACGCAAGTCACCCTGAACCCATTGCTCAAGCTGGGCAATTTTTTCCCAGGGCAGTCCTCTGCCACCGCCCTGGTAGGCATAGGTAGCATCGGTAAACCGGTCACTGATCACCCACTGACCAGATTGCAGTGCCGGAATAATCAGCTCATTTAAATGCTGTGTCCGGGCTGCAAACATTAATAGCAATTCGGCGTCATCACATAAGGCGGTATTCGCTTTATCCAGCAGCAGTTCACGTATTTTTTCAGCAATGGGCGTACCGCCCGGCTCCCGGGTGGTAATAAAAACAATACCTTTTTGCTGCAGAACGTCCTTTATATAATTTAAACTGGTGGATTTACCCGCCCCTTCTGTCCCTTCTATGGTAATAAATTTGCCTGGATACATTTAATTCTTCTTTTTAAGGATGTATTTGCGCACGGCTTTATTATGCGCCTTCAAATTATTAGTAAATACATGGCCGCCGCTGCCATCAGCAACAAAATACAGGCTCTTGCCTTTTTCAGGATGCAGTACTGCATGTATAGCTTCTCGGCCGGGTATAGCAATCGGCGTCGGCGGCAGACCGCCTATCTGGTAGGTATTATAGGCCGTCTTTTTATTGATATCTTTACGCCGGATATTTCCCTTATAGTCATCGCCCATACCGTAAATAATGGTGGGATCAGACTGCAGACGCATTTTCTTTTTAATACGCCGGATAAATACCCCGGCAATTTTACTGCGCTCACTGCTGACACCGGACTCTTTTTCTACAATAGAAGCCAGGATTAGAACCTCATAAGGGGTTTTAAGCGGCAGGTCTTTCTCTCTTTGCTGCCATTCCTGCTCCAGAACACGCTGCATCTGTTTGTAAGCACGCTCAATAAACTGCAGATCGGTGGTTCCTCTGGGAAACTTATAGGTATCCGGATAAATCAGACCTTCAAAGGTTTTATAAGGGCTGTTCAACAACTCCGGCAGTTTTTTTAATACTTCTTTAACCGGTTCCTTATCCAGTGTGTGAACCAGATTGGGATCTTTGTTTATCTGAGCCAGAGCATCTTTAACTGTCCAGCCTTCCACAATAGTCAGGGCATATTGATTCACCTTACCCGATACAAAGCGGTTCACCAGTTCCTCTACTGTCATGCCTGAGGTAAGCGTATATTCTCCTGCTTTTATTTTTTCAGCCTGTTTGGATAAGCGGGTGTAGAGCCAGAAGTACTGGGGATGCTCAATAAAGTGCTGCTCCTGCAGTTTACGGGCGACTTTTTTTATACTGTCGCCCTTATGGATGGTAAAGGTCTGTTCAGTACGCTCGGCATCATCAGAAAAACTCAGCGGAGTCTGCAAAAACACATTATATTCATTCCAGTACCAGGCTCCAGCAAAGCTGGCAATCAGTAATAATACGGCAATCAGTTTAATTAATCGTTTTATCATAGGGTATTAAATTGGCAGGGGCGCTGCAGCTCCGGGTTCAGACTTTTCGCCAGTTGCATGCTCACATCACGTTGCTGATAGTGCCTGCTGTTCTGGCCTTGTTGATAACTTATTTTACTGACAGGAAGGATACCAAAAATACTATTGGTAAAAAACACTTCATCGGCATTCAGTATTTCCTGCAATTCATAACGACCCGTTGCCAGCGGTATACCCAGAGCCTGTGCTCGCTCCAGTAATTCGCTGCGTATTGTGCCGTTGATACCACTATAAGTAATTTCCGGAGTAAATAACTGTCCTCTGCTCACAAAAAACAGGTTGGAACTGACACCTTCTGTTACTATTTTTTTTGCAGACGTATCATTGGCGGCAGGTGCACACTCCAGCATAAGACCTTCCCGACAATTATTGGCCAACAGTTCCTGTGCCGCCAGTACCTGTTCCAGTCGGTTCAGGTGTTTTATCCCGGCCAGAGCGGGTTGAAGTGAAAGGCAGGTCTGACAGACTATAGCACTGATGCCCTGCTGATAGTCATTATCATTATGTTCCAGCCAAGGATGAATAGTTATAATGGTTCGCGGCTGCGGCTGTTCAGGGCATTTATATCCCCTGCCGCCAGAACCCCGTGTGATAATAATTTTAACCACAGCCAGAGACGGATTATTTTTGTCAGCCAGAGCCTGTTCTATCCAGTTTAATAAAGTCTGCTGTTCCGGCAGTTCCAGAACCAGCTGTTTTGCGCCCTGCTGCAGACGTTGCCAGTGACGGAACCAGAGGTGCAGTTTCTGATTGATGCAGACAATGGTTTCAAAAATACCATCACCATAAGCCAGCCCTCGGTCAGAAACAGGCAGTGAGGACTGAAATTGTCCGTTAATCCATGTCATAAATATTAATTCTTAATTTAGCCCCAATGCTCTAAGCAGGCCCCTGGCCTTAGCTCTGGTTTCCTGTAATTCCCGTTGTGCAATGGAATCAAACACCAGTCCCGCTCCTGCTCTGAAACTAAGTTTCTGTCCAACAGGGACTGTTGATGCTTTATCTTCTGCAAGCTGCTCCTGCAGAACAAAAGTACGGATTAAAATATTCAGATCCATACTGCCGTCCCGGTTAATATAGCCCATAGAGCCGGTATAAGCACCCCGGGGACACTGTTCCAGTTCGGCAATGATTTCCATACAGCGAACTTTAGGACAGCCGGTAATGGTTCCACCGGGAAATAAAGCCTTAATAGCATCCACCGGGGTTTTATCCTTCTGCAATTCCCCAACCACATTTGACACAATATGATGAACATGAGCATAGCTTTCATTGACCATCAATTCATCCACCTGGACCGTACCGGGCACACAGACACGCCCCAGATCATTACGGATCAGATCAATCAGCATAATATGTTCAGCCTGTTCTTTAGGGTGATTATGCAGACGTTCTATCAGGCGCTGATCTTCTTCATCAGAAATACCGCGCGGATGAGTACCGGCTATGGGCCTGGATTCAAGGCGGTTGTTTTTAATACTTAACAGGCGTTCCGGAGAGGATAAAATAATGCTGGCCCAGCCAGATTCTGTTTTAAATCCTGCCAGGCCGGAAAAAGGCGCCGGATTAGACTGGCTTAGTTTTTTATAGACAGAGGCGGCAAAGTCAGAATGTTTATGGCGACTAGTAGGCTCAGGGCTGCCGATATCCGCCTGCCAGAGACGGGACATATTGACCTGAAAAACATCGCCGTCACGTATATATTTACGAACTTGTTCTACAGAAGATAAAAACGGCTGTTCAGGTTCTTCCTGCAAATTAAGCAGCAGGTCTTCAATCTGCAGGAGAGATTCTGGTTCTGACTGTATCTGTTCAATATCTTTTTGTAGTTCCTGCAGGGCTGCTTTATGTTCAATGCTCTGCTCCGTTACAAAGAACAGGCGTTTTTTTTGATGGTCAATAATCAGAGCCTGCCTGACCCTGGCAGCATAAGCCAGTGGCAGGCACTGCTGTGTCTGATTGTTCAACATAAACGGTTTTAATACTGGCTCAACTTCCTGAGCCAGTTCGTAAGAGAGAAAGATAAACCAGCCGCCGCGAAACGGTAAAAAATCAAATTCGGAGCTTTCATCAGAAGCCGATGCCTGATACAGCGAATTAAAATTATCAAGAAAGCCTTTTTGCTTATCAATAGTCAGTTTTTTTAAAGAACTGTTATCTGAAAAGCTGAGCGCCCTGCCCTGATCTAGCAACAGCCTTTGCTCAGGACGAATAAACAGGATATCAAAATTAGAGTCTCCCTGATGAATATCTAGCCCAATGGGTTCAAAACGGCTGGTACTGCTGAGGAAATAAGGATAATCTTCAGGAGAATACTGGTGGAAACGATAAAACGCAGGCAGGTTTTTAAGATTATTAAGCGGTAGTTCTGTAACCTGGCAAGCTGTCATAGTTGATAAGAACCATTAATAACAAAGTGTCCCGACTTAACCAATTAATAGCTAAAAGCAATAAGTAGTCGGGTTAAATCGGGACGATTCTGAAATTAAACCTTGCCTAGGATTAATGTGCCATTGGTGCCGCCAAAACCAAAGGAGTTGGAAATGGCATAATCAATATTCATTTCCTTTGCACTGCCTGCAGCATAATCCAGATCACATTGCGGATCAGGGTTATCCAGGTTAATGGTTGGCGGCGCTACCTGATCACAGATAGCCAGCGATGTAAAGACAGCCTCAATACCGCCTGCTGCGCCAAGCAGATGTCCGGTCATAGACTTGGTAGAGCTCATGGTCAACTTATAGGCATGGTCACCAAACGTCCGTTTAGCTGCTTCTGTTTCAGCCAGATCACCTGCAGGTGTAGAAGTACCATGGGCATTAATATAATTGATCTGTTCCGGATTCAGACCAGCATTTTTTAGAGCCATATTCATACAACGGCTGGCACCTTCTCCGCCTTTGGAAGGCAGGGTCATATGATAGGCGTCACCACTCATACCAAACCCCAGTACTTCAGCATAAATTTTAGCGCCGCGAGCTTTGGCAAATTCATATTCTTCCAGTACCACAACACCGGCACCGTCACTGAGTACAAAGCCATCCCGGTCCTTGTCCCAAGGTCTGGAAGCGGCTTCTGGATCATCATTGCGGGTGGATAAGGCCCGCGCTGCGGCAAAACCGCCCAGACCGGTTTCAGAGGTCGCCATTTCAGCACCACCGGTGATCATAACATCGGCATCACCGTATTCAATAATACGGGCCGCATCTCCAATACTATGGGTAGCTGTAGCACAGGCCGTTGCCATGGCCAGGTTCGGGCCTTTCATGCCGTACTTAACAGACAAATTTCCTGAAATCATATTAATAATATTGCTGGGCACAAAAAACGGGGATATTTTACGGGGACCACCTTTTAAGAAGGCATTAAAGCCTTTCTCAATACCGGGCAGACCGCCGATACCGGAACCGATTGAAACCCCGATACGCCAGGCATTTTCTTCAGTTATTTCCAGGCCGGCATCTTCAATGGCCTGAATGCCTGCCGCCATACCGTAGTGAATAAAGGCATCCATTTTTTTGGCATCTTTTCTGGACAGGTATTGCTCAACATCAAAATTTTTGACCGAACCGCCAAATTTTACACTGAAGGCTCTGGTATCAAAATGTTCAATCGGTGCAATACCGCTTTTACCTGCAAGAATATTTTCCCAGGATTCTGCAACCGTTAAACCTACTGGACAGACCATCCCAAGACCGGTAATAACAACTCGTCTCTTAGCCAAAAAAGTTCTCCAAAAATAAACCCGGACAATACACTATTAACTGTAGTCTGTCTTTAGTTTCCAACCGAATATAAAGTGTCTTCAGGCAGAAAAGAGTGAGGGACAACACTCAATAAATATGACAGGGTATAAATAAGTAAAGCCGATTTAACAAGGCAGATATGAATTGCAATGTTAAATACGGCTTTAGGAAATATCAGGTATTAAAAAGAAAAAATCTTTTTAATTAGCCGTCAATATGGGCATTGATGTAATCAATAGCCAGCTGAACAGTAGTGATTTTTTCAGCTTCTTCGTCTGGAATTTCAGTTTCAAATTCTTCTTCAAGAGCCATAACCAGTTCAACGGTATCCAGAGAGTCAGCACCCAAATCATCAACAAAAGATGACTCTGGTTTTACTTCGTCTTCTTTAACGCCTAATTGTTCAACAACAATTTTAGCAACTCTTTCTTCAACACTACTCATTTTATAAAATCTCCATAATTCTTATGCAATTCTTTGCAACACTGCACTTTTCAAATTCTGCCCAATTACACAGTAATTTGATAAGGCTGAATAAAACCGACCTTTCAGTGTGTTTATTTACGTGTCGCTATTTTAGTGAAATCTAATCGGATATACCAGTATAGATGTTAAAAAAAACCTTATTTAGTCTATTAGTTCATACTAAATAAGGTTTTTTTATAAATATCATGCCTTAGGGCATATACATGCCGCCATTTACATTAAGAGTTTCGCCCGTAATATAAGATGCGTCATCTGATGCCAGAAAAGCCACGGCTGAGGCAATTTCTTCGGCCTGTCCCAGACGGTTTAAAGGGATCTGGCTTAACAGCGCTTTTTTGGTGTCATCGGACAAAGCACGAGTCATATCAGTATCGATAAAGCCCGGAGCTACCGCATTGACAGTAATACCACGGGAACCTACTTCCCGGGCCAGAGACTTGCTGAAACCGATAATACCGGCTTTAGCCGCCGCATAATTGGTCTGCCCGGCATTGCCGGTTAAACCTACCACTGAAGCGATTGAAATAATACGCCCTTTTCTAGCCTTCATCATTGCCCGCAGACAGGCTCTGGACAGTTTAAAAATAGAGGCCAAGTTGGTTTCAATAATGGCATCCCATTCTTCATCTTTCATACGCATCATCAGATTGTCACGGGTAATGCCGGCGTTATTGACCAGAATAGAAGGCATGGAATACTGTTCTTTCATATTTTCCAGCAGTTGGTCAATACTGGCCTGGTCGGTTACATTAAGCACCATACCCTGCCCATTAATACCATTTTCTTTCAGATAGTTAGTGATGTTTTCTGCACCTTTTTCTGAAGTTGCAGTACCAATAACCGTCGCACCTTTTTTACCCAGGCTGATCGCAATTGCCTGGCCAATA
>OY757541.1:20885477-20929872 GCA_963584105.1 Alviniconcha strummeri | reverse complement strand
GAAGTGGCCAAAATGCTCAAGCAGGGTAAGAACAAGGAACAGGTTACAGAATTTATGGTGAATCGCTACGGTGATTTTGTACTGTACAATCCGCCGGTAAAATCCACCACTTGGTTATTGTGGGGCGGCCCCTTTGTGCTGATGTTTGTGGGGGTCTTTGTATTACTGAAAAAAATCAGAGCCAATAAACGGGAAAGTCAGACAGACAGTGCTGATTTATCCGATAAAGAAAAACAGAAACTGCAGGATATCTTAAAAAACCAGTGAGTTTTAATCACGGTCAAATATGTTCAGTAGTTACAATTAAATATTAATTTAAGGTAAAAACAACTATGTGGATTTTATGGACGGTTTGCGCAGTACTGCTGGTAATTGCTGTGGTGATCCTGAGCAGACCCCTGTTCCGGAAATATTCAGAAGCCGAACTGGCTCAGAAGCAGGAGCTGGCTAATCGACGTAAAAAGCTTAATATTGAACTGTATGAGCAGAAAAAAGCCCAGATTGAGCAGGATTTTGCTAATGGTCTGCTGGATGAAGAGGCCCGAATTGAAGCACGAAACGAGGTGGAGCATAGTCTTCTGCATGATACCTCTGTGGCTCATGATACTGAGCTGGTGCAGATTGACAATGGCATGGCCAGAAAGCTGGTCCTGAGTTTTCTGTTTTTTATCCCGATTTTTTCCATAGTGACCTACGCATTTATCAAGCCTGATAACTTGGAAACCATTGTTATGAATCAGGCTTCAGCCAGTATGCCCGGCGGCCAGAAAAAAGTCCCGGATATTGGGGCTATGGTGGCTTCTCTGGAAAATAAAATGAAGGAGAATCCAGATAATATTCAGGGCTGGACTATGCTGGGTCGCTCCTATGTGGTTATGAAACGCTACCCTGAAGCCGTTAACGCCTATCAGAAAGCCCTGGATCTGACCATTAAAAAAGATAGGGTTGAAGGTCGTTCTGATTTAAAAATTGATCTGGTAGAAGTGTTATTACAGGTCGGCGGTGAGCCGAATTATGAACAGGCTCGCACTTTACTGGCAGAACTGCTTGACAGCGATCCGGATAATGCGGATGCGCTCTGGTTTATGGGGTTTCTGGATTATCAGCAGGGTAATAAAGAGCAGACCATTCAACGCTGGAAACGTTTACTCAGTATGCTGCCGGTAGAGGGTGAACAGGCCCAGATAGTCAGAAGCTATATGACCCAGGTGGTTAAAGAACTACCAGAGGATAGCCAGTTAAGGGCAGATCAGTCTCAGCCACGGTCACAGCCGCCTCCGCAGCAAGAAAAGCAGGCTCAGGTACCCAAAGGTCCGGCACCGGGGCAGCAAATGACCGGTTCCAAAGATGAACAGGCCTTTATTGCTTCCATGGTGGCTCGAGTTGAAGCCCGTGTTAAGGCTGATCCTCAGGATCTTAAAGGCTGGACTACCTTGGGTAAATCTTATGGTGTGCTTGGTCGTTACCAGGATTCTGCTGTTGCCTATGGCAAAGCCGTGGCCATTGACAGCAGTGACGTTAACTTAATGATTAACTATGCTAATGCGGTTATCAAGGCGGATGACCCACAGCTCTATAGTCAGGCTCGTGATTTCTTTAAGCAGATGCTGGATAAAAATCCGGATAATGTGGATACCCTGTTCCTGTCCGGCCTGATGGCTCGTGCGGCAGGAGATAAAATGGCCGCTAAACAGTACTGGCAGAAACTGCTGCCCCTATTACCGGCAGACAGTCCTGCAGCCCTGAATGTAGAAAAATATCTGCAGGAACTGTAAGCAGTTAAAATCTAAAGTCTTCTCTACTTTTGTTCCCATGCTCCCGCATGGGAACGCATACTATTTCCCTCAATTCCTTAGCAATTTTCTAAATTATTAATTACTTATAAACTATAAGGTCTCTTGATTTAGGTCAAGGTTCTTATGACCTGATAGAGTTAACTTATTCTGGACGTTTAAATCAGGGAATACAGTATTCTTCGATGGCTGAAATAACTCGTATGCAGTTTCTTCGTGGCGATCTTAAAGGAGATAAAACACCTTTTCGTCCACCATGGGCCATTCCTGAACAGTATTTTGTCGATTTTTGCACACGTTGTGATCAATGCATAGAAGCCTGCTTTGATGAACTCATTATCAGGGGACGGGGCGGTTACCCGCAAATGGATTTTAATCGGGGCGGTTGTGACTTCTGTGAAGACTGTCTGAATGTGTGTGATGCTGGAGCACTCAAAAAATTACCGCTTAATGGTGATTTGCCAGCCAATAATAACAACTCTAATAAAAGAGAGGCGCTTTCTGAATCCGCTGATGAGGCCAGCTCAGAATCCTCCCTCCCTCCCTGGCATATAAAAGCCAGTATTGACCTGAACAACTGTCTTTCAATGAATGCAACAATTTGCCGTTCCTGCGGTGAGTCTTGTGATGATGAGGCGATCAAATTTAATCTTAAACTCGGTGGTATCGCCGAACCTGTACTGAATACAGAAACCTGCACCGGCTGTGGTGCCTGTTTATCTGTTTGTCCGGTTCAGGCTGTAAAACTAAATACCGTATCAATAAATGAAGCCGTTGCATGAGCCTGATCAAGGTTATGCTAACGTTTTTGATCTATTATTAGTTCTGAGTGTATTAACAGGACTGGTTTATTCAGGAAGTTAGGTAATATGAATATCTGTAGTGTAATTGTAAGTGTAAAGCCCGAAAATGCTCCTAAAATCAGCGATCTGCTTAATGAAATGGCTGGTGTTGATGTGTTTGGCGGAGTACCGGAAGGCAAGCTTATCGTTACATTGGAAGATGAAGGCGAAAAAGCACTGGCTGACAAGATGGCAGCCCTAAATGACATCAAAGGTGTTATTGATGTTGCAATGATTTATCATCAAGAAGAAGACGACACAGCGATGGAAGAGGAGATCGTATAGTGAGTATAACAAGGCGTGATTTTATAAAAAGTAACGCAGCCGTTGCAGCCGCATCGGTAGCAGGTGTTACCTTACCCGTTAGTGTTACCAAAGCAGCCGAATCGGCTGATGATGGTATTCGCTGGGATAAGGCCGCCTGTCGTTTTTGCGGTACAGGCTGTAGTGTTCTGGTGGGTACTAAGGATGGCCATATGGTGGCAAACCAGGGTGATCCCGATGCACCGGTAAACAAGGGACTTAACTGTATTAAAGGTTATTTCCTGACCAAGATTATGTACGGTAAAGACCGTCTGACTAAGCCGTTGCTGCGTAAGAAAAACGGCAAGTTTGACAAAAACGGCGACTTTACTGAAGTATCCTGGGATGAAGCCTTTGATATTATGGCTGAAAAGTGGAAGGCTACTCTGAAAGAGAAAGGATCGACTGCCGTGGGTATGTTTGGTTCCGGTCAGTGGACTGTCTGGGAAGGCTATGCGGCATCCAAGATGATTAAAGGTGGTTTCCGTTCCAATAACCTGGATCCTAATGCCCGTCATTGTATGGCCTCTTCTGTGGGTGCATTTATGCGCGGTTTCGGTATTGATGAACCGATGGGTTGTTATGATGACCTGGAACACGCTGATGCCTTTGTGCTCTGGGGTTCCAATATGGCAGAAATGCACCCGATTCTGTGGTCTCGTATTACCGATACCCGTCTGACTAAGAAAGGCTGTGAAGTCCATGTACTTTCCACCTTTAAACACCGTTCTTTTGAACTAGCCGATAATGGCATGGTGTTCAAACCACAGACTGACTTGGCGATCCTTAACTATATTGCCAATTATATTATTGAAAACAAGGCTTATGATGAAGCCTTTATCAAGGAACATGTGGCTTTCCATAAAGTAACTGAAGACATTGGTTATGGACTGCGTCCTACTAATCCTCTGGAGGAGAAAGCCAAAAACTCTGGTGTTGGCAAGCATCCTGCGATTACTTTTGAAGAATACGTTGAATCGGTTAAGCCGTATACTCTGGAAAAAGCCAGCAAAATGTCCAGTGTTCCAAAAGACAAGCTGTTAAAACTGGCCAAGCTGTATGCCGATCCAGACAAGAAGATTACTTCTTTATGGACCATGGGTTTTAACCAGCATACCCGTGGTGTCTGGGTAAATGGTCTGTGCTACAACGTACATCTGCTAACCGGCAAGATTTCCAGGCCAGGTAGTGGTCCATTCTCTCTGACTGGTCAGCCATCTGCCTGTGGTACAGCGCGTGAAGTGGGTACCTTCTCTCATCGTCTGCCTGCGGATCTGGTGGTCAAGAAGAAAGCCCATCGTGACATTGCAGAGAAAATCTGGAAACTGCCTGAAGGTACCATCAATCCCAAGCCCGGTTACCATGCGGTATTACAGAACCGTATGCTGAAAGACGGTAAGCTTAATGCCTACTGGGTTCAGTGTACCAACAATGCCCAGGCTGCGGCGAACTTCAACGAAGAAACCTGGCCGGGATATCGTAATCCCAAAAACTTCATTACCGTTTCTGACCCTTACCCAACTGTAACAGCAATGGCTGCGGATCTAATCCTGCCAACGGCTATGTGGGTTGAAAAAGAAGGGGCTTATGGTAATGCTGAACGTCGTACTCAGTTCTGGCGTCAGCAGGTGGAAGCACCGGGAGAAGCCAAGTCTGATTTATGGCAGGTTATGGAATTTACCAAACGCTTCAAGATGTCTGAAGTCTGGCCGGAAGAACTGCTGGCCAAGATGCCTGAATACAAAGACAAGACCATGTACGAAGTACTGTATGAAAACGGTCAGGTCAACAAGTATCCCAAGCAGGAAGTGACTGACGGTAGTGGTAATGTCTATAAAAACCATGAAATGGAGCATTTTGGATATTATGTCCAGAAAGGTCTGTTTGAAGAGTATGCCTCCTTTGGTCGCGGTCATGCCCATGACCTGGCACCATTTGAAATGTACCATAAAGCGCGCGGTTTGCGCTGGCCTGTAGTGGACGGTAAGGAAACCTTATGGCGTTTCCGCGAAGGCTATGACCCTTATGTAGCTAAGTGGAATCCTGATGGCAAGAAAGGTGATGTGTTCTTCTATGGCAATAAGAAGAAAAACGGTGGTAAGGCTAAAATTATTACCGCACCTTATGAGCCACCAGCGGAGAGTCCAGATAAGGAATTTGACCTGTGGCTGGCCACTGGTCGTGTGCTGGAACACTGGCACTCCGGTTCCATGACTCGTCGGGTACCTGAACTTTATCGTGCGGTACCGGAAGCGGTCATCTATATGAACAAAAAGGATGCCAAGAAGCGCAAGCTGCGAAATGGTGCCAAGGCCAAGCTAATGACCCGTCGTGGTGAGATCTATGCTCGTATTGAAACCAAAGGCCGGAACAAGCCACCCGAAGGGCTGGTCTTTGTCCCTTGGTTTGATGCAGGCCGTCTGATCAACAAGGCGACACTGGATGCAACGGATCCGCTTTCTAAAGAAACCGATTACAAGAAATGTGCCTGTAAGGTTATGAAAGCTTAATTGATGCAACCATTAGCTTAAATTAAAACGTAAACAATCTGTAACAGGAGAGTTAAATACATAATTAATGCATCATTGGTGCATCACCGGCTCAGTTTAAAAATTTTAAACTGGGCCGAACTTTAAAACACAACCAGGTTTAAACAGTTAAAGAGGCGTTTTTACATGTCTGATAAGCAAAAGCGGGGGCTTTCTGTGTCATCAGAGGGGGAAAAGGCAGAACATAAGGCGGTGCTGAGTCGACGCAAGTTTATGGGGGATACCCTGAAAACAGCGTGCGGTACGGCATTACTGGGGCTGGGAATGGGAACCTATTCCCGACAGGCTTCATCCTTTCCTGCCGGGACTATTCGGCCGCCGGGTGCATTGTCTGAGGATGAATTCCTGGGCGCCTGTATCCGCTGCGGACTCTGTGTGCGGGACTGTCCCTACGATATGCTTAGACTGGCAGAGCTGGGGGAACAGGTCGCACTGGGTACTCCCTACTTTGTTGCTAGGGAAAAACCCTGCGAGATGTGTGAAGATATTCCCTGTGCAGCGGCCTGTCCGACCAATGCCCTGAGCCATGAATTGAAAAAGATTGAAGATGCCCGAATGGGGCTGGCAGTCTTGATCGATCAGGAAGAGTGCATTGCTTTTCAGGGTCTGCGCTGTGAGGTGTGTTTTAATGTTTGTCCGGTACAGGGCGAAGCAATAACCATAGAAATGCATCATAACCGTCGTTCGGGTAAACATGCGATGTTTATACCGGTGGTTCATTCAGACACCTGCACGGGCTGCGGCAAGTGCGAAAAGGCCTGTATTCTGGAAGAAGCAGCCATTAAAGTGTTACCCACCCATCTGGCCAAGGGCCTGCCGGGTACACACTATCGACTGGGCTGGGAACAGAAGGATAAGGCTGGAGGGAGTCTGGTTAAACCGGATATTGAACATCAGTATAACTTACCTGAGGGTGTGCGTTACGACTATAACCAGGGTGGGTTGGAATTGCCGCCTGAAGCAAAGCTGGAACATGATACACCGTTTTCCTCTAACCCTCTGGACAGTTTGAAAAAACTGCAGAACCAGGAGAACAAATGATGGTTAAGTCCTCTGAACGGCATCAGGTGCCTAGTCAGCAGGCGGTTGAGAAAAAAGGCTGGTGGCGGGCCCATAAGTGGTTCATTCTGAGAAGAGTGGTACAGCTAGGCATACTGGCTTTATTTCTTGCAGGACCCTTGCTGGGTGTCTGGATAGTTAAAGGCAATATGGCATCAAGCCTGACGCTAGAAGTTTTAGCGCTGTCTGACCCCTATGTGATGTTGCAGGGTCTGATGGTGGGACACTTCCCGACCACAGAAGGGCTGATTGGTATTGCCATCGTGTTGGTGTTTTATACACTGGTGGGCGGTCGGGTTTATTGCTCTTGGGTTTGTCCGGTCAATATAGTGACCGATACAGCAGCCTGGGTACGCAGGAAACTGGGTATAAAGGTATCGAGCCAGTTTTCCCGCAGCAGTCGTTACTGGCTGCTCGGACTGACTTTGGTACTGCCGCTTATAACCGGTGTCATTGTATGGGAACTGTTTAATCCTGTATCGTTAATGTTTCGTGGCATTATCTTTGGTATGGGGTGGGCCTGGATGGTGATCCTGGCAATCTTTGTGTTTGATATTTTTGTCAGTCAGAGAGGTTGGTGTGGTCATCTCTGTCCGGTAGGGGCTTTTTACAGCCTGTTGGGACAGAAGAGTCTGGTCAGGGTCAGTGCTTATAATCGTGAACAGTGTGATGACTGTAATGATTGCTTTGTTGTCTGTCCTGAACCCAAGGTTATCAGACCGGCACTAAAAGGCGCAGATAAGGGCATCGGCTCGCTCATTGATGAGGGCAACTGTACTAACTGCGGACGCTGTATTGATGTATGTGATGAGGATGTATTTAAATTTTCCAGTCGTTTTAAAGGCTAGCGATAAATATGCAAATAAAATGCAAATTTTTAAAAATTCCAGATATTAATGGAGAAACAAAATGCTTAACACTAAAAAAATAATGACTTCTAACACTAAGAGTCTTAGCAGAAAAGTAATGACTTTGATGCTGTTAGCGCTCGTGGCGATGATGTTCTCATTACCGGCAATGTCTGTAGAATCTCTGCGGGGGGATAAACCCCTAGATGCCAAATCAGTCAAGGTGGGCAAATACAAGGTTCAGTCAGAAGAGGGTGGTTATGAACGGAACTTTGAAAAGCAGCCGCCATTAATTCCTCATAAAATTGACAAGTACCGCATTACCCTGAAAAACAACGGTTGTCTGAAATGTCACAGTGAAAAAGCCTATAAAAAGGAAAAAGCACCTAAGGTGGGAGACAGCCACTATATTACCCGTGACGGTAAAACTCTGGAGCATATTTCCAAGCGCCGTTATTTCTGCAACCAGTGCCACGTACCACAGGTAAATAGTGATCCGCTGGTAGAAAATATTTATGAAGGCGTAGAATAAAATATATCCATATATCCAGTATGTATATATTCTAATAATCTGATTGGTGGTGTATAATCTGTCAATCAGGTATTGCTGACTTTTATAAAAAATATATGTAAATAATAATAGGGATTAGGACTATGGGTTTATTTTCTAAAGAAGGTACATTCAAGATACTCTTTTTTGGTTTTGTACTGGGTATTATCTTCTGGGGTGGTTTTAATACCGCCATGGAAGCGACTAACCAGGAATCATTTTGTATTTCATGTCATGAAATGAAAAACAATGTTTATGAAGAATATACTTCAACCATTCATTACTCCAACCGTACCGGTGTTAGAGCAACCTGTCCTGATTGCCATGTACCTAAAGACTGGGTGCATAAAATCATCCGTAAGATCCAGGCTTCCAATGAAGTTTATCACAAGCTCCTAGGTACTATTGATACGCGTGAAAAATTTGAGGCTAAACGCCTTGAGCTGGCTAAACACGAATGGGCCCGTATGCTGGGTACCGATTCACGGGAATGCCGTAACTGTCATGACTTCGAGTCCATGGACTTTGACAAGCAGGAATCCCGCAGCGCTAATCGTCATGAAGAAGCCACTGAATACGGCTGGACCTGTATCCAGTGTCACAAGGGTATTGCTCATGAATTACCTGAAGGCTATGACCCTGCAGATGATACTCCAGAAGCACCCGAAGAATCTGATGACTAATATGTCAGGTATCTGTTGATAAAAAAAGCCCGCAATATATGCGGGCTTTTTTGTTTTAGCACCTTAAGCTATATCATCCAGTGATATGCCTAAAGCCCCGGCAACGCCTTCACCATAAGCAGGATCGGCCTGCAGACAATGACGAATATGTCGCTTCTTGATTTCAATATGACTGTCTGCCATGGACCGGGCAGTGTTTTCAAATAAAACCTGCTGCTGATTGCTGTCCATCAGGCGAAACAGTTCACCAGGCTGAGTAAAGTAATCAGTATCATCCTCACGGTGATCCCAGTGCTGGGCGGCACCATAAAGTTCCAGATCCGGTTCTTTATCCTGCGGAGTATCCTGCCACTCTCCCATACTATTTGGTTCATAACCTTTGGTACTGCCAAAGTTGCCATCAACCCACATTGCTCCGTCTCGATGAAAACTATGCACCGGGCAACGAGCCGCATTAACGGGGATCTGGCTGTGGTTTACCCCCAGACGATAACGTTGAGCATCACCATAAGCAAATAGTCTGCCCTGTAACATAACCTGAATTCTGGATAAGAACTAAAAAATATTGAACTAAATGCCTGTTTCTCGATCAGATCATTTAATGACCAAATCAAATGAATTTGAACAAGGAACAGGCAAGTGACTACTATAGATGAATTGTATTGTAATATCGATAATTTCAACCAGTTCTTTTATCCTGAATGGGAAAAAACACTGCTGGAATCCGGTGATAAAAAGAGAAGACGACAAGGTGTAATGAGCCCCGGTGAACTGATGACTATCCTGATTAACTTTCATCAGTCACATTACAAAGATTTTAAGAGTTATTATTTATGCCATGTGCATCAACATCTTAGGAAAGAGTTTCCAAATTTATTGAGCTATAGCCGTTTCCTGTGAGTGATGTCATCGGTACTGGTGCCATTATGCGCTTACTTTACTCATTGCAAAGGAAAGCCAACCGGAATTGCCTTTGTTGATGCGAGCAGCATTAAAGTATGCCAAAACATTCGCATACCTAGGCATAAAGTCTTTGATGGTGTTGCTCAGCGAGGCAAATCGACCATGGGGTGGTTCTATGGGTTTAAAGTTCACCTGATCATTAATCATAAAGGTGAAATACTGGGCACTAAATTGACGGCCGGTAATGTAGATGACAGAAAACCGGTTCCTGAAATGGCCAAAGACTTATATGGAAAGCTTTATGGTGACAAAGGCTATGTCTCCAGTCTTTTAAGTGATGAACTGTTTGAACAGGATGTCGGGCTTATTACCAATGTCAGACGAAACATGAAACCACGTGCCATTGCATTGTGGGATAAGATTATGCTGAAAAAACGTTTTATAATTGAAACGGTTAATGAGCAGCTAAAAAATATTACACAGATTGAACATTCACGTCATAGAAGCGTAAGTGGTTTTATGTTGAACTTTATTGGTTCTCTGATTGCCTATTGTCATAAAAAAGACAAGCCGACAATCAGAATAGATGAGAGTGATATGAAAACTCTCTGTATTTAGGTAAATGACTGGGTTCTTATCCAGATCTCAGGTTAACATACGATCGGGTAAGAAGCCGATTCCCGGAACCACACTGGCCGGGTTAAAAGCTGCCTGTTCAACTTCAGCATGGTAGTTGTCAGGATTGCGGTTTAACTCCAGTACACCGACATCAGTCAGTGGATAATCCTTATGTGACCAGACCTTGGTTAAATCAAAGGGATGAAAATGATAATCCCTAGCTTCATGCTCCGGCATGATCTGCACCTTAAAATCCCAGCGGGGAAAATTACCCTGTTCAATACTTTCGTATAAATCACGTTGATGACTTTCACGATCCTTACCGATAATTTCTTCGGCTTCAGAATCACTCAGGTTTTCAATACCCTGCGGGCTCTTAAAATGGAACTTGACCCAGAAACGCTCATTACGGGCATTAATAAAGCTGAAAGTATGACTGCCAAAACCGTGCATGAGTCGATAGCTTCTGGGATTACCCCGATCACTCATTAAAATAGTGATCTGATGCAGAGCTTCCGGCAGTAAGGTCCAGAAATCCCAGTTACCTTCTTCAGTGTAAAACTTAACTGAAAAGCCCCGGATATCCTGTTCAGCATCTGCAGCTTCCCGTTCACCGGCAACCGTTGAAAAACGGGCAAAGATATCGGTTTTTTTACCAACTTTTGAAAATAGAGCGGCTTTGGTGTATTATGAAATGTCATGGGTCACTGTAAACGTACCATAAGCACCAGAACCTTTGGCATGCATACGTCGCTCCGGAATGACTTCTCTGTCAACATGCGCCAGTTTTTCTAGGAACTAGACATCCTCCAGTAACATGGGGCTACGTGGCCCTGCTGTTAATACGTTCTGGTTATCTATAACCGGACAACCATTGCTCATAGTCAATTGTGTTTTTTTGTTCATATCTAACTCCTTAACCTTTAATCTGAGGCTATCAAATGTCATTAAGTCTGCTTTGAGAGACTGGTTACTACTATAGAGAAAGATGGGTAATAGATAAAACAGAATGATTGAATTGATATAATCTAAAAAATAGCTTTAAAAGCTGATTTTAATAGTAAAAATATGATTACAGATGGGAATTAAACAAGTTTGTTGCGCTCTTTCTTCTGCAGAGATTTTTCAATAGTACGGGCTGCTGCGGTAAATCCAAAAACAGAGGTCACACAGGCAGAAGAGCCATAGCCGAAATTACAGTCCAGGCTAACGCCTTTTACACCGGGTTTTTCCTGTCCGATACTGCCGTCAGCCTGAGGATAAACTTGCTGTTCTGTAGAAAAGACACATTCGACGCCAAAACGGCGTTTGGGATTGCGGCTAAAATTATAATGATAGCGCAGCTGAGAACGGACTTTGGCCGCTAATGGGTCATTATAGGTTTTACTCAAATCACAGATTTCTACTGCCGTTGGATCAATTAAGCCGCCGGCTCCGCCGGTAGTGATAATGGGAATTTTATTGCGCTTACAGTAATAAATCAGCGCGCTTTTGTGTTTGACACTGTCAATAGCATCAATAACGAAATCATAATCAGCAACAATATACTTGCTTAAATTATTCTCTGTCAGCAGATCATCAATGGCATAACAGTGACAGTCCGGATTGATCTGTAAGATTCGTTCTTTCATAGCCAGCACCTTGGACTGTTCAAGGGTACTGTCCAGAGTATGGATCTGCCGGTTAATATTGGACAGGCCAATATCATCATGATCAATCAGGGTGATATTGCCTACCCCGGAACGTGCCAGTGCTTCAGCTGCCCAAGAGCCAACCCCACCAATACCAATCACACAGATATGCAATTGAGGTATCCATTTTGTCCTGGTTTTGCCATATAGTCTCTGAATACCGCCAAAGCGTTCTGAATAACTGGATGATTGGGTCACAAAAAAATACCTGTATGATCACATAAAGTTCAAGACCTCCCTATTATACGATTTTCTCTGGTCGAAAAATAATCAAAATAGACTATTCTTTTCTAAATACGGTATTTTTACTGGTAAGGGTTATGCATAACTGTCTGCAGGCCATTATTTTACGGTATTCTAAATGATGCCGATTTATTCTATCTCTAATGTAATAGGTAAGTGATTAAATTTCTGAAAATTTTAACTTTTTAGTAATACATCGCTTTGTTGATTTATATCAATACTAGAACAAATTAGAATATTAGAATAAAATACTTAGTTCGATTTTATAGTCGGCGTTTCATATACCTGCTGTTTATTTCAAGACGTTTATTGAGGTTTATCTGAATGCACTCAGAGAATAATTTATCAGCCGAATCACCGGATCATATAGAGGTTAAAAATACCACCTGCTATATGTGTGCTTGCCGCTGCGGTATCCGTGTCACCCTGAAAAATGGTGAAGTGAGATATATCCAGGGTAATCCAGATCACCCTTTAAATAAAGGTGTGATCTGTGCCAAGGGCTCTTCCGGAATTATGAAACAGTATTCACCGGCACGTTTAACCAAACCTCTGAAACGCCGCAAAGGGACAGAGCGCGGTGATAATGATTTTGAAGAAATTAGCTGGGACGAAGCCTATGCCATTATGGAAGAACGGCTGTCTGAAATCCGTGCCACTGATCCTAAAAAGTTTGCCCTGTTTACCGGCCGTGACCAGATGCAGGCACTGACCGGCCTGTTTGCCAAGCAGTTCGGAACACCGAACTATGCGGCACATGGCGGTTTCTGTTCCGTTAATATGGCGGTCGGTATGATTTATACTATTGGCGGTTCCTTTTGGGAATTCGGCGGGCCGGATCTGGAACGCTCCAAGCTGTTTATTATGTTTGGTACGGCAGAAGATCATCATTCCAATCCATTGAAGATCCAGTTATCCGAATTTAAGCGCCATGGTGGTCGTTTTATTTCCATTAATCCGATCCGTACCGGTTACTCCGCCATCGCTGATGAATGGGTTCCTATTAAACCGGGTACCGACGGGGCTCTGATACTGGCCCTGATCAATGAAATTATTCAGCTGGGTCTGTATGACAGGGACTTTTTAATTCAGTATACCAACTCAGCAGAGCTGGTAAATGTGGATGAAGCCAGTAATGAAGAAGGTCTGTTTGTCCGCCAGGGTGAAAAAGCCATTGATGATGCCTGTGTGGATAATCAGAATAAACTATGGTGGGACCGGCATGCCTGTTCTGGTCTAATGGAACCGGACACTTTAATAAGAGATAATAATAATCAATTATTGAGGTGTCAGAATGGTACAGAAACGAACATACAAACAATATTCTAAAGAATATAAAGAAGAAGCGGTAGCACTGGTTCTCGAACAAGGTTATTCAGTGCCAGAGGCGGCTAAATCACTGGGTATAGCCAGCAATATACTGTATCGCTGGAAGAGTAAAATAGAATCTCAACCTGAAGGCAAGTCATTGTCAGTTGATGAACGTGAAGAGCTGAAGCGCTTACGTAAAGAAGTTAAAAATTTACGTATGGAGAAAGAGATTTTAAAAAAGTCCAGTGCCTTCTTCGCGAAAGAAATGAAGTAAAATTTGATTTCATAAGAGATGAATCGTCACACCACCCGGTGACTGTTTTATGCCGGGTAATGCGGGTCAGTACATCAGCTTACTATGCCTGGAAGAAACGACCAGGTCAGTTGATTACAGCAGAAACACTGCACCTGCATCGTCCGTCGTATGAAAGCGCTCTTTAAGCAAAGCCGTAATAGCTTAGGCAGCCGTGAAATGATGAAGAAATTACGTGAAGAAGGCATTGAAACTGGTCGTTATAAAGTACGTAAGTTAATGAAAATATTGAAATTAAAAGTTACTCAACGCATTGCATACAAAGTAACCACTAAAAGAAACCATAATGATAATGTAGCGGATAATTTACTCAATCAGAATTTTAATCCTGTTGCTCCTAATCAGGTTTGGGCCGGAGACATTACGTATTTAAAAACCGGTGAAGGTTGGATGTATTTAGCTATTGTAATGGATTTATACTCACGTCGTATTGCTGGCTGGTCTATCAGTAAACGCATGACGACAGACTTAATATGTAAAGCAATGGTAATGGCCTATAACATAAGACAGCCGCCTTTTGGGCTTGTTTTTCATAGTGATCGAGGTTCACAGTACACCAGTAAGCGATATAGAAAGTTACTGAGTCATTATGGAATACGGGCCAGCATGGGGGATGTAGGCGCTTGTTGGGATAATGCTGTGGTTGAACGTTTTTTTGGTAGTCTTAAGCATGATTGGATATTCAAAATTGCTCAGCCAACTCGTGAGCATATGAAGAAAGATGTTGCAGTTTACATGAGGTATTACAACCTGGAAAGACTGCATTCAGCAAATGGTGATCAGTCCAAATTCAATATGCCTCAGAAAAAGATGCTGACTACCAACAAATTATAGAATTCACACCAGTTAATGATAAAGGTGTTGTCTATATCATTCGAGATAAAGAAAGTGATTTTCAGATACACGAATTATCAGTCAATTTCAATAACCAGAAAGTTAATCTGTGGCCTATGACCTATACCCGAGTCGTAGTAAAACCTGGGCAATATAATTTAGAACCTAATATTCCAGGAGTTTTCTCGATAGAGGAAGAGCTGAATATAAATATTAAGCCAGGTGATGTTGTATTTCTGAAAATGGAAGCTCATGCCCGCATAGGCATACCCAACAAGGGAAGTATCACTGTCATACCAGAAGATGTAGCAAAGCGCGGCATACAAATCTATAAACTCAAGCCTGCACCAACTAAACATTTATAAAGCATCTAAAGTTTAGAGCGACAGCTCACCCTTGAGAGTCCTGTTACGGGCTATCGGTTAACTGAGGTAATCAATGTTTTTTAGACAGTGTAAATTAAACTGTGTATCCGCTCTTATTTAAATATAAGGAGCCAACTGCTCCTCAAACTCGATTATAAATCGATTCATAGCTGCTTTCCAATTTCTGATGGGCATTGTCCATTTTTTGGAAGCCGACTGGATAGCCAGATAAATCACCTTCATAGCAGAATCATCGTTAGGAAACAGTCGCCGGTTCTTAATAGCCTTGCGAATAACACTGTTCACTGACTCAATGGCATTGGTGGTATAAATAACCCGCCGGATATCCTCAGGATAATCAAACAGCGTGATAAGGTTGGGCCAGTGCTGCTTCCTGCTCAGTTGCAGACTGGTAGATTTGCTTTAAATCCGCTGTAACTGCTTTATAGTCCTTCCAGGGCACAAACTTCAGTGAATTTCTGACCATATGCACAATACACAACTGAACTCTGGCCTGAGGGTAGGCCGTATTAATAGCTTCAGGAAAACCGCTTAAGCCATCCACACAGGCGATTAAGATATGCTGTAAGCCTCTGTTCTGTAATTCAGTCAATACAGAGAGCCAGAACTTAGCCCCTTCATTTTCTGAGAGCCACATACCCAGCAGTTCTTTTTTACCCTCCAGGTTAATTCCCAGAGCCAGATAAACAGCTTTATTGATAACCCGCTTATCCTGGCGGATTTTAACCACAATGCAGTCCAGATAGACAATGGGGTAAACTGGCTCCAGTGGACGTGACTGCCATTCCACTACCCGTTCCATGATGCTATTGGTTACCTGAGAGACCAGGGCGGGTGATATATCCACACCATACATTTCCTCAAAGGTATCCACAATATCACGGGTGCTCATGCCTTTGGCATACAAAGCCATAATCTGGTCATCCATGCCGGTGATTTGGGTCTGACGCTTTTTGACCAGCTGAGGTTCAAATTTGGACTGTCTGTCCCTGGGGGTATTGAGTTCAAACTGACCGTGGTCACCTTTTAATTGTTTTCGGTTGTAGCCATTGCGGCTATTGCCCTCTTCCTTATCCAGAAAATAATCCATTTCAGCATTCAGAGCGGCTTCAACGGTCATTTTAGTCAGTTGGGCACTGAGGTCGCTTAAATCCTGAGGGGTTTTTAAATCTTTAGCCAGTTCGTTGGCCAGGGCCTGTAACCTGTCTTTGTTCATTGTCTTACTCATCGCTGTATTCCTTGATATAGGGTAACAAAAGATGGTTCAGACCGGCAGGGGGTTAATGATGTCGACTTCAGTCGAAGAGAAATTCCGCCTCCATGGTGAGCAAATACCTGGAAAAGGCAGGGTGTCAAGGAGGAGTCCTGAAAGGAAGCTCCTTGATAGCCTGACTTTGGAAGGTAGGCTGTTCACTATGGAGGTGGTATTTCAGGTTTATTCATTTTACCACTGCTGACTTAAACCACCGCAATGAGCGTTTACACAGTTATTTTTACACCCTCGTTTTTTAATGATTTTCTTTTTTGAGAGTTGTTAAAAACTGCAAATTGCCAAAATGCCATTATGACACCTCAATAATTGATTGTTATTATCTCTTATTAAAGTGTCCGGTTCCATTAGACCAGAACACCCAATAATGGGCACTGCCACAGGCCTCCATGGCTATTAAACAGGCCGGTAATTTAGACACAAAGTTTGATAATTGGCTTCTGGTCATTTTTTTTGTTAAAACCTTCTGGCCCCTGTCATCGGCAGCATAAATATAAAAACTGCTCTTTGCCAGAACAATTGCCAGTATTTTTATTGCACGTTTTACTTTAAAATTACTCATAAGGTTCGCCTCTCTACTCTGTTGTTATGTATAAAAACACAATTTTGGCACATTTTTATGATGCCGTTAGAGAGTGGGGCGAACCATTCCATTTGTTCAGCGTATTCATCTTTTGCACCATTTCGGCGTTATTTTCGTACTCAAATGGTCACGTATTGATATACGCTCACATTTTCCGTGCGAAAATGCCTTGAACTGGCACAAAATCTAAACATGCTGAACAGTTACACTACCCTTATAAATCCATAAAACAGGTAAACAGATGAATCTTGATAGAGTAACCACGGGAAAACACGTACCCAGTGAATTTAATGTTATTATTGAAATACCGTCTCATAGTGATCCGGTAAAATATGAAGTAGATAAAGAAACCGGCGCCATGTTTGTGGACCGTTTTATTGGTACGGCCATGGTTTATCCCTGTAATTATGGTTATATTCCACACACTCTGTCCGACGATGGTGATGCGGTGGATGTATTGGTGGTGACACCTTTGCCCTTACAGTTCGGTTCGGTTATCCAGTGTCGTCCTATTGGCATGCTGTTAATGGAAGATGAAGCGGGCCTGGATGCCAAGGTACTGGCTGTACCCATTGATAAACTAACCGGTATGTACACAAAAATCAGTTCTTTTAGAGATATGCCTAATACCTTGCTGGATACCCTGGCTCATTTCTTTGCTCATTATAAAGATCTGGAACCCGGAAAATGGGTTAAAATTAAAGGTTGGGTGGATGTGGAGGATGCCAAGACCGAGATTCTGGAGAGTATTGAACGGTATCAGAATGCTCCGGATAAGCCTTGTTTTTAGCGTTCAGCGTTCAGAAAGAGCCAGAGCAATATCATTTATCTTAAAGTTAGTACTAAATAGTTCAACCTGAATAATACCGTTTTAAGCCTGACATCAAGCCAGGTTTAAAGCAGCTGATTGCCCCGGTTTGATAAAAGACCCCATCAAACCGGAAATAATTTTGAGCCACAAAAGCCGGAGCTTATTGAGGATCTTTCTTAAGTTATGTCCAGCGGCTACCATAACCACATTAATGGCATCACCGACTGCACCTTTGAGGTAGCAGCGGTCTAAACGGCCATCGTTTTTCATATGACCGATTTCAGGCTCAATCGCACTGCGCCGTTTTAATGCCTTTTTAATACTTCGGGTAACGCCTCGCTTCTGACCTGAGATAAAAACTTTAGTGTCTTTTACTTCATGTCCACGATAACCACGGTCAACAAAGCAGTGTTCCGGTTGTACGGCTGTAAACTGTTTTATCTGTTCCAGTTGTGGCAGCAAGGTATGTCCATCATAAGGATTGCCCGGACAACTTTGAGCACCAATAACAAAGCCTTCCTTGTTAGTTACCGCGATACTGGCTTTAACTCCAAATTCATAAGGCTTATGAGCTTTGCCTTTACTGATACACTCGACTTCCGGTGCATGTAAACTGTAAAGCTTGTTTTTACTGTGCTGCTCCTGCTCAATTAGTTTCTGAGCCTGTTTTAGAGCTACTTCAAACAGAGACTGAATATCAACAGAATAGTTGGGCAGTTGTCGTTCAATATCCCGTTTAACACGACCTAAACGGGATTTCAGTTTATTGTTCATTTTCTTCATGCGTTTAAACTGTTTTGCATGAGCATAACGACTGGCCATTAGTACATATTGCGGCCCAACCCGATTATAGTTCTGGCGCAGTTTAATACCGTGCTCTTTGGACAGTTTAACCAGGTTTTCTCTGGCTTTGTTCAGGAGCTTTGAATCGGTTGGAAAAGCGATGTTCTTTTCCTGTACGGTAGTATCTACCGTGACTTTCTTTAAACTGCCAGGCTTTATGGTTTTACTCTTTAGTCCGGCTTTAATGGTTTCAATCAGTAATTTTTCACTGCCTGACTTACCTGGCCGGTTACGCCATTTAGTCATGGTCGTAGGGTGTATAGGCATCTTATGCTGAAAGTATTCTTCTCCACAGAAATATTGCCAGTACGGATTTTCTGTCCAGCCTTTTACTACCTGTTCATCCGATAAATCATGCAGGTGTTTCAGGTAATGCAATCCTGCAATCAATCGAGTGCGTATGGCAGGAGCACCTTTAGTGGATACAAACAGAGCACCCCATTCTTTATCAGGACTTTCCCAGTCTATGTGTTTTGATAACTTAATCAACTCATGGTTTATGTCCAGCATGTTTTCAAGGCGCATCCTGAACAGGTCTTCCTGAGGTATTTTTGGCTGTTTCTTTGGCTTCATTTTGGTCTGGAAATTTGCAAGGTAATAAGGCTTATTTTACCAAAAACCTGCAAATTTAACACCCATAATTCGACAATATTTCCTTATAAATCAATGTGCTATGATTTATTCAGGTCGGGCTAAATATTTTAATTTTTTACTTGACTGAAGAAAAAGCGGTTTTAAACTTTTTGCTGAACGCTGAACGCTGAACGCTGAACGCTGAACGCTGAACGCTGAACGCTGAACGCTGAACGCTGAACGCTGAACGCTGAACGCTGAACGCTGAACGCTGAACGCTGAACGCTGAACGCTGAACGTTTCTTTTTTCCCATAAAAAAAGCCTGAAAAAATCAGGCCTTTTGCATCAGCGATAAACCGGCAGTCCCCCTTACCGGATTATGAGCTTAATAGACGTTTAACAAGTTTAGATTCGTGTTAAATTTCAAATATTTTTTCCATCGCTTCCATACCTTCCTTAACAATTTGCTCCAGATCTTCCGGACTGTCTTCTTCAGCGCATACTAGGGTGGTATATGCGGATAAGGATTTTAGTGCACAGGCGATTTTTGCTACATCGTCAACATTCAGTTCAGCACCATCTTTGAGTTTCCAGTTTGCATCGGTCATTTTGGGATCCTTTTAAGTTAGCTATTTTTATATCTGTGTTTATAAGCTTATAAATAATAAACTTATTATAAGGTATATGCTTTTTTTAAATTTTGCAATATTTTCAACTGATTAATTATGGGTTTTAGCAACTAATTCAGGGCCGGATCATACTTTGCTCAAAAAGCAACCAGAAATTAAATTGAACTAAATTGAACTAATTTGAAAGATGAGGCTCAGATCTTTAAAGTAAGCATTTGGAGACTCTGATGAACTTTGACCCTCATTTTAAATCACTACAAGACGGCCGAACAGATATAAACATCCGGTACGAATTACTGGATATAGTATTTTTAACCCTGGTGGCTATTTTATGTAGAGCAGAAGGCTGGAAAGACATTCAATGCTTTGGTGAATCAAAGCTGGAGTGGTTAAGAAAATACCGTGCATTCAAACAAGGCATACCCTGGCGCCATACAATAGCCCGAATTATAGGGAGTTTATCGCCAGATAACCGGTTGGATTGTTTTGTTAGCTGGCTAAATAGCGTAAGGGAAAAACAAGGTCATGAACATCTGGCTATTGAGTCCGACCTGAATAAATCAATAGCACATTGATTTATAAGGAAATATTGTCGATTTGTGGGTTTTAAATTTGCAGGTTTTTGGTAAAATAAGCCTTATTACCTTGCAAATTTCCAGACCAGAATGAAGCCAGAGAAACAGCCAAAAATACCTCAGGAAGACCTGTTCAGGATGCGCCCTGAAAACATGCTGGACATAAACCATGAGTTGATTAAGTTATCAAAACACATAGACCGGGAAAGTCCTGATAAAGAATGGGGCGCTTTGTTTGTATCCACTAAAGGTGCTCCTGCCATACGCACTCGTTTGATTGCAGGATTGCATTACCTGAAACACCTTCATGATTTATCAGATAAACAGGTAGTAAAAGGCTGGACAGAAAATCCGTACTGGCAGTATTTCTGTGGTGAAGAATACTTTCAGCATAAAATGCCTATACACCCTACGACCATGACCAAATGGCGTAACCGGCCGGGTAAGTCAGGCAGTGAAAAATTACTGATTGAAACCATTAAAGCCGGACTAAAGAGTAAAACCATAAAGCCTGGCAGTTTAAAGAAAGTTACGGTAGATACTACCGTACAGGAAAAGAACATCGCTTTTCCAACCGATTCAAAGCTCCTGAGTAAAGCCAGAGAAAACCTGATTAAACTGTCCAAAGAGCATGGTATTAAACTGCGCCAGAACTATAATCGGGTTGGGCCGCAATATGTACTAATGGCCAGTCGTTATGCACATGCAAAACAATTTAAACGCATGAAGAAAATGAACAATAAACTGAAATCCCGTTTAGGTCGTGTTAAACGGGATATTGAACGACAACTGCCCAACTATTCTGTTGATATTCAGTCATTGTTTGAAGTAGCTCTAAAACAGGCTCAGAAACTGATTGAGCAGGAGCAGCACAGTAAGAACAAGCTTTACAGTTTACATGCACCGGAAGTCGAGTGTATCAGTAAAGGCAAAGCTCATAAGCCTTATGAATTTGGAGTTAAAGCCAGTATCGCGGTAACTAACAAGGAAGGCTTTGTTATTGGCGCTCAAAGTTGTCCGGGCAATCCTTATGATGGACATACCTTGCTGCCACAACTGGAACAAATAAAACAGTTTACAGCCGTACAGCCGGAACAGTGCTTTGTTGACCGGGGTTATCGTGGACATGAAGTAAAAGACACTAAAGTTTTTATCTCAGGTCAGAAGCGAGGCGTTACCCGAAGTATTAAAAAGGCATTAAAACGGCGCAGTGCGATTGAGCCTGAAATCGGTCATATGAAAAACGATGGCCGTTTAGATCGCTGCTACCTCAAAGGTGCAGTCGGTGATGCCATTAATGTGGTTATGGTAGTCGCTGGACATAACTTAAGAAAGATCCTCAATAAGCTCCGGCTTTTGTGGCTCAAAATTATTTCCGGTTTGATGGGGTCTTTTATCAAACCGGGGCAATCAGCTGCTTTAAACCTGGCTTGATGTCAGGCTTAAAACGGTATTATTCAGGTTGAACTATTGATGGTAAAACCTTAAGGAGAAGCCATCATAACGGTGATAAAATGACGGCTTTACACCTGCTTTCTGTAATGGCGGTTGACAGTGGCCTGGTGGTTTATCAAAGCCGTTCTGCAGATAAAAAGAATGAAATTAAAAGCGTACAGGAGAGCCTTGAACTGTTTGATGTTAAAGACAGTTGTGTCACCCTGGATGCACTGCCAGAAAGAGACGGTGCCCACATTAAGAAAACAGCAGGCTGACTATGTCATCCAGATTAAAAATAACCAGAAAACACTTTATGAGGAAATTAAAGCCTGATTTCATAAGATAAAACGGGATGTACCGGAAACCATTAGTAGTCAGTCTTATGAGGAAGTGGATAAAGGACATGGTCGTATTAAACGGCGTCGCTATATCCGTCTGGATGTCACCGACTGGATTGAATCAGCACAATCATGGCAAGGCTTACACAGTGTTATTGAAGTCAAAAGGCAGATACAGAACCAGGATAAAGAACGGACTGAATATTCCTGTTACATCAGTTCATTGAAGGATGATGTAGAGAATATCGCCCGGAAGATAAGGCGTCACTGGCACATAGAAAATAGTCAGCACTGGGTGTTAGATGTTGTTTTTAAAGAAGATGATTCAAGAATACGAACAGGAGACAGCCCTGAGGATATGGCATTGTTTCGACGTTTTGCGCTTAATATCGCTAAACTGTCTCCTGTTAAAGACAGTATGAAAGGTAAGCTAAAACGGGCATCATGGGATGATGATATGAGGGCCAAATTATTATTTGGTTAAATTTTGTTCAAAGTATGCTCCCGCCCTGGCAACTAATTATGGCTTGATGTCTGTAGTATTTTTATTTAGTATTAAGTGTTGAATAATTGAATGTTCTTATATACTTGTTCCTCTTATGTGCAGGTATATATATGTCCTTGATATAAACTCTTGATATAAGTGAGTTAAAAATGCCTCAATCACCACCAGAAAGTTTAATGCCACCCATTGAGGGCAGCTGCAGCGGCAGAGAAATCTACGCTTTACGCGCTCTGGGAGACAGTATGGTGCCTGAATTCGAGCATGGTACCGTTATAATCGTCGATCCTGAAGCAGTAGTAAAAGACGGCTCTTACGTAATCGCCAAAATTAATGGTGAATATATTTTCCGTCAACTAAGAATGTACGACAGCAAATTTTTTCTACAACCCCTGAATGATCTATACGAAACCATAGAAATAGAAAGCCTCGACGTACTTGACGGCGTAATAGTACAAGCCAGAAACCGCCGCAAAGACAGAAAAAAATACACCTAACCCTAAAAATAGCGTTGAGCGCTGAACGCTCCCCCTCTATTCTACCGGATAAGCCGCCACCGCCTCTAGCTTCCATATATCCCGATTATACTCTTCCATCGTCCGGTCAGTAGAGAATTTACCGCTGGACAGAGTATTCATAATACTCATAGTCGTCCAGTGTTTCTGATCCTGGTAGGCTCTGGATACCTGCTCCTGAGCATCAATATAAGAGCGAAAATCCGCTGCAGTCATCCATAAATCCTGTGGATTCTTTATGGTCTGAATAATGGGATCAAACAAACCGGGTTCAAACTGGCTGAAATAACCGGTTTCCAGCATCCTCATCACATTTCTGAAATCTGCATCATTCTGTATGATTTTAACCGGATCATAATGGCTGCGTGTGACTTCCACTTCTTCAGTGGTCAGGCCGAATAAAAAGAAATTATCTTCTCCGACTTCTTCCCTGATTTCAATATTGGCTCCGTCCAGAGTGCCTATGGTCAGGGCGCCGTTCATCATAAATTTCATATTACCGGTACCGGAGGCTTCTTTACCCGCCGTTGAAATCTGTTCGGACAGATCGGTACCCGGACAGATCACTTCCATAGCAGAAACCCGGTAATTGGGAAAAAAGGCTACTTTCAGGTAATCACCCACTTCCGGGTCATTATTGACCACATCGGCTACATTATTAATGAGTTTGATGATCAGTTTGGCCATCACATAGCCGGGGGCAGCTTTACCGCCGATAAGAACACAACGGTTAGTCCAGTTTTTGGTATCACCGGCCTTAATGCGGTTGTATAAATGAATGACATGCAGAATATTGAGCAGCTGGCGTTTGTATTCATGAATACGTTTTACCTGCACATCAAACAGGGAGTTACTGTTAAACTCGACTCGGCATTCCTGTTTAACCAGTTCGGTCAGTTTCTGTTTGTTGTTCTGCTTGATGCTCCGCCACTGTTTGCGGAAGGCTTTTTTGTCTATACTTTTTTTCAGCTGTTTAAGTTGAGACAGATCCTTAACCCAGTAACTGCCGATAGTCTTTGTGATCAGTTGGTGCAATTCAGGATTGCAGCCGGCCAGCCAGCGACGGGGAGTAACGCCATTGGTTTTATTATTAAATTTTTCCGGCCAGAGCTGGTAAAAATCATGGAACAGACCTTGTTTCAGTAAACGGGTATGTAAGGCTGCGACACCATTAACAGAAAAACTGCCGGCAATGGCCAGGTAAGCCATACGCACTTGGGGAACCGGACCTTCTTCAATAATGGACATGCGGCGCAGGCGGTCAGTATCTCCAGGCCAGTGCATGGCCACCTGCTTTAGAAAGCGGGCATTGATTTCGTAAATAATCTCTAACAGACGGGGCAGCAGACGTTCAAATAAATGCACAGACCATTTTTCCAGGGCTTCCGGAAGCAGGGTGTGATTGGTATAAGCCATGGTTTTACAAGTGATAGACCAGGCTTTATCCCAGGGCTGGTTGTATTCATCCATTAACAGGCGCATAAATTCAGCAACGGAGACGCTTGGATGGGTGTCATTAAGTTGAAAACAGTTTTTTTCTGAAAATTCTTCAAAATCATCATGGTGTTCCAGCCATTCTCTTATGACGTCCTGCAGGCTGGCAGAGGCCAGGAAGTATTGTTGACGTAAACGCAGTTCCTTGCCGTTTTCACTACTGTCATTGGGATACAGTACCATGGTAATGTGTTCTGCCGAGTTTTTCTCTTCCACGGCTTCGGTATAACTGCCGGAATTGAATTCATCCAGGTCAAATTCATCAGTTGCGGCGGCTTTCCATAAGCGCAAGGTATTGACGGTACCATTCTGGAAGCCGGGAATAGGGATGTCGTAAGGAATGGCCAGCACATCGCGGGTACCGACCCATTGCACTTTATAATTGCCGTCATGGCTAAGACGTAATTCGGTATGTCCACCAAACTTGATGCGCCGGGTATATTCAGGGCGTTCCAGTTCCCATGGATTGCCGTCCAGCAACCAGTGGTCAGTGTCTTCGACCTGGTAGCCGTTATCTATCCGCTGTCTGAACATGCCGTATTCATAGCGCAGACCATAACCTTTTACCGGCAGCTGTAAACTGGCACAGCTGTCCAGGAAACAGGCCGCCAGTCGTCCCAGGCCGCCGTTACCAAGACCGGCATCCTGTTCAGTCTCAGCAATTTCTTCCAGATCCAGTCCCATGGAATAAAAAGATTTTTGTACCGCATCATCTAGATCCAGGTTCAGTACGCTATTACTTAATGCCCGGCCCATTAAAAATTCCAGTGATACATAATAAGTACGCCTGCAGTCATTATCCTGATAGGCATAATGGGTGTTTTTCCAGCGTTCTATAAGACGATCACGAATGGTCAGGCTTAGGGCTTTATAAGGATAGTGAGTTGACTTACAGTTCCGGTCTCTGCCCAGAGTATGACTGTAATAATGGCGGAAGCTTTCGGTAATTGACCTGTCATCCATGCCCAGTGCGGGAAGGGATGTCAGATCTTTAACGGGTTTGCTTTTGCACATGACTTTGAAGTTGTTATTCATGGATGATTTTGCCTGATTTAATAGGGATAATTTACTGTGAGACATTATGACTCAGGGATCATAATTGTCAAATAGAGAGCGCTATTTTAACCTAAATTAATCAGTATCCGGGCGGGATAATTCAGCTTCAAGTTCTTTTTCCACCCGCTGGTATTCAGACTGGATCTGCTGTATTAATTCCAGGGCTTTTTCCTGGTTATTCTGATTAATTTCCACATCCGCATTACATTCAATTTTTTCACACAACTGGGCAAGTCGTACTGCCCCCAGATTGGTGCTACTGGATTTAAGCATATGGGCTGTTTCAGTTCTGGAATGAAGCAGCGCAGGATGATTTCTCCCCGGTTGGTAAACTTCAGGGCATTGCTGAGCAGGTTGCTTAATATCTGCTGCAGACGGTTTCGATCGCCAATCAGCACCAGGTGTTTATTAATAACAAGTTCTGAACGCAGCTGCAGGCCTTTGGCCCTGGCATCTTCACTAAACAGTTCCAGGGTATCCAGCAGCAGGTTGTAGGGTCGAAAAGCCTGTTTATCCAGGGACAGTTTGCCGGATTCAAACTTGGAAAAATCAAGTATTTCATTAATAAGCAGCAGTGATTTGCCGGACCGTTGTACGGTATTGAGTAATTTAGTCTGTTTACGGGTTCAGCCGGGTACGCAGCAGAATTTCAACCATACCCAGAACATCATTCATCGGTATGCGGATTTCATGGCTGATGGTCGCCATAAAATCACTTTTTATATGGTTGGCTTTTTCGGCGATGTTTTTGGCCTGCAGGGCTTCAAGGGTAATAGCCTGCAATTCATTGTTCTTTTTATACAGGTCCCTGGTGCGTTCAGCGACTTCGCTTTCCAAACGTTGACTGTAACTGGCCAGTTGGCTGTCACGCTGCTGTATCTCGTTAAGCATCTCATTAAATACATCGACCAGGGTGCCGTATTCGTCATCGCTGATCTTATTTGCACGGATATGGTATTTTTTTCTGTGGAGACAGATTTCATAGTCACCATTAACTCAGTTAATGGTGTAGTAAATACTTTTTGCAAACGTGTGGAAATCAGCACTACAATTAAAAAAGACAGCAGAGCAATAGTGATAACCAGCAGATAGTAATTATCCAGTTGTCTGACCAAGGTGTTCTGCTGATAAACCAGATGAATAGAACCGATATTTTCTCCCTGTAGATTAATTTTGCGAATGATCAGGTGATAGGGGTAATGTATTCTAGAAGATTGTAAACCTGAACAGCTCTGGCTGCTGTCATTATTTAAATTAAAAGCAGTTTTATCTTCCTAGTATCTGGGGGACAGGTAATAACTGAAAACCTAGCCTTTTTTATCACAGAGTATAGTCGCAACAATATCAGAATGGGTAGTTAAAGATCTCAGGGTTTCCCTAGACGTATCGGGATCATCAAAGGCTATGGCTGCAGCACTGCTCCAGCCGACCACATCAGTCAGGGCCGTTAATTCTTTAATGGTATCGGAATTGGCACGGCGGGTTTCATTAAAAATAACGGCCGATGTCAGTAGTAATAGTCCAATCGCAGATGCCAGGCTCATCATCAGGATCAGCTTAAAGCGTACAGAGAGATTTTTAAACTCTGGTATCATGGTCTATTAGCAATGTTTTTTTGATAATGGATAGTTTCAGTAACCTGGAACTGAGTTTCAGGCCTGCCTGTTGAGCTTTTTTCGGATCAATCTGAAAACGAACTTTATGCTTGTGCATAACAAAGTTTAAAATAGTATGGGATTGATGGATATCAGGTAGCTCACTAATAGTAAGAATAGAATGTTGCTGGGCTAATTTAAAGATTTGTCGCATATTGCTTTGTTTTATGCCACTGATAAACAGGATATGACATTGTTTGATCATGTTCAGCCTGGATATAATATTCAGCCGGGCAATTATTACCATTAATATTTTTTCCGTTAACTAGGCTAAAAGTACTTTTCAGGGTTTCATTACCCATAACACAGATATTAATATCTTCTGATGCTTTAAGGCGTTTTTCCGGCCATTGTGTCAGGCGTGCAAAATTCATTGTAAAGGCCGCTTTTACCATATATTCATCAAATTTATCCTGTGCGGATACAACGTAACCGTAATTTACGGTTAACAGGCGGATCAGTAGCAGTATAAACTGTCTGATTAGATGAATGGTTTTAAAGTGCTTCATTATTATGCTGCTTTCCATGTCCTTTTAAAATCATCCGTTTACTTCAATGACTAAAGGCGACAGCTCACCCTTGAGAGTCCTGTTTCGCTCATACGTTCTTTAACAATTTGTTTGTAACCAGCTGTTTTGAAATTGTTTTTATAACAAATCTTCAAATCGCCTTAAAATATCCGTATCCGGCGGGTGGAATTTTTGGGACTTACCATCCCACCAGTCCCTGACCCTAACCTGCGAAAAATACCTTATCAGTCCCATTCGTATTCTTCCGGCAGTAATGGGTGTATTCTTTCGCCAGGGCATATTATCAATTAAGCGCAATACCGAATCCGGACATTTAATAGCCCGCAATTGAGGTATAATATACCCCAGAGCAATAATATGTACCCATCGATGTAACACCTTCCGGGTTTTCTGCCAGGTCTGTTTCATGCCCCAGTCATTTTTTAACTGATTGAACAAGGGCTCAATCGACCAGCGCTTTTCATAAGCGACACTAATATCCAGACCACTTAACTGCATATCTGTTGATAGTAATAAACGTGGTCTTTTTTCCCCTTTAAAGTCCTCAAACTCACACCAGACAAAGCATACCGACTGGCCATTCAGAAAGCGGGCTTTAGCCACCGCTGTTCAATAAAAGAACGGCGCATATACCAACTGTCCACCGATACAGTAACCGCTTTATCTTTTAGCGGTTCCATCAATGCCCGGATAAGACTTCGTGCAATCACCAGTTTACCACTGTTACCGGCCTGTGGTGTTAAACGTAATAACAATGGCAGAGGCGTATTACAGCCAGAACGCTTAACAATCGCAGCCAGTGCTACCCGGCATTACCCTCTGACATACCGGGCCATGTCCAGTATCCAGATAGCACTGGTTACAAACCCTGATTGAGTTAATAAACTGCCCATTAGTAACTCAATAAAGGTTTTTGCGCTCCTAAGGGGTAGCGCTCGGGTTAAAAATGTTATGTAATAAAACAGTTCACTAGGGATATTGCTGTATCCTTTGGTGTGCATTGCGGCCTCCAGAAGTTTGTTTTTTCTTACTGAAGGCCGCTTCTTAAAAGATAGCTCTTTTAAGAAGAAGCAGCAATGCTGCCGAATTTTTGTCAACTGTTTTTTGCTTTTTTTTACATTTTTTTCCTGTTTTTACTGAATTATTTTGTTTACCTCGGAGTAACAGGGGCTGGGTGTCCCTTGATGAAGTTTCGACAGCAGGGAGGCTGTCAAAAAGCATCCATGGATGGATTCACGGCGGCTTCAGCAAGGGATACCCAGTTCCTGTTACGGACTATCGGTTAACTGAGGTAATCAATAAATTTTAAATGATTCTCCTTTTTGGGGGATCTGAAACTCTAAACTTTAGTTCAATGAATGATTAAACAATTTCCAGGCGGCTGCTCAATACTGCCAGAGTAATGTAAGCGCTTAACGAACCAACGTCATTCCGAGTTAAATTCTTTCTCCTCATAATAAAGTCACCACTTTATTATGAGGAGCAGAGATGAACTTAGATAATATTTCCGACCTGGAAAGCTTTTGGGCCGAGCAGATTAAGTCATGGCAGAGCACTGATTTAACCCAAAGAGCATATTGCCAGAAGAATGCCCTGCCCAGGATGCGCCTTGAAAACATGCTGGACATAAACCATGAGTTGATTAAGTTATCAAAACACATAGATTGGGAAAGTCTTGATAAAGAATGGGGTGCTCTGTTTGTATCCACTAAAGGTGCTCCTGCCATACGCACTCGATTGATTGCAGGATTGCATTACCTGAAACACCTGCATGATTTATCGGATGAACAGGTAGTAAAAGGCTGGACAGAAAATCCGTACTGGCAATATTTTTGTGGAGAAGAATACTTTCAGCATAAAATGCCTATACACCCTACGACCATGACCAAATGGCGTAACCGGCCGGGTAAATCAGGCAGTGAAAAATTACTGATTGAAACCATTAAAGCCGGACTAAAGAGTAAAACCATAAAGCCTGGCAGTTTAAAGAAAGTCACGGTAGATACTACCGTACAGGAAAAGAACATCGCTTTTCCAACCGATTCAAAGCTCCTGAGCAAAGCCAGAGAAAACCTGGTTAAACTGTCCAAAGAGCACGGTATTAAACTGCGCCAGAACTATAATCGGGTTGGGCCGCAATATGTACTAATGGCCAGTCGTTATGCACATGCAAAACAGTTTAAACGCATGAAGAAAATAAACAATAAACTGAAATCCCGTTTAGGTCGTGTTAAACGGGATATTGAACGACAACTGCCCAATTATTCTGTTGATATTCAGTCTCTGTTTGAAGTAGCTCTAAAACAGGCTCAGAAACTGATTGAGCAGGAGCAGCACAGTAAGAACAAGCTTTACAGTTTACATGCTCCTGAAGTTGAGTGTATCAGTAAAGGTAAAGCTCATAAGCCTTATGAATTTGGAGTTAAAGCCAGTATCGCGGTAACTAACAAGGAAGGCTTTGTTATTGGTGCTCAAAGTTGTCCGGGCAATCCTTATGATGGACATACCTTGCTGCCACAACTGGAACAAATAAAACAGTTTACAGCCGTACAGCCGGAACAATGCTTTGTTGACCGTGGTTATCGTGGACATGAAGTAAAAGACACTAAAGTTTTTATCTCAGGTCAGAAGCGAGGCGTTACCCGAAGTATTAAAAAGGCATTAAAACGGCGCAGTGCGATTGAGCCTGAAATTGGTCATATGAAAAACGATGGCCGTTTAGACCGCTGCTACCTCAAAGGTGCAGTCGGTGATGCCATTAATGTGGTTATGGTAGCCGCTGGACATAACTTAAGAAAGAGCCTCAATAAGCTCCGGCTTTTGTGGCTCAAAATTATTTCCGGTTTGATGGGGTCTTTTATCAAACCGGGGCAATCAGCTGCTTTAAACCTGGCTTGATGTCAGGCTTAAAACGGTATTATTCAGGTTGAACTAATTACTGGAAGCGAAAGTTAACAAAACCCACTGAGCCATCACCTGAAGAGCTGGGTTTTGTTCAATTAAAACCTATGGCTGATAACCACTCAAGCAGCCACTCAGCCCTTCCCCTGCAACTCCCTAACCGGTTGCGCATTGAAGGTATTAGCTCAGAAAACCTCTGTCTGCTCAAACAACTGACGGAGTTGCTACAATGAGCAGCGCCATACGACCCTCATTAAACCTGCCAGAAGTCTGGTTATACCTGAAACCTGTCGATTTCAGGAAAAGCTTTTTAGGGCTCAGTGCGATTGTAGAATGCGAGCCGGGTCATACCCCGTTCACCGGATATCTGTATGTCTTTACCAATCGCCGGAGAAATAAAATCAAATGTCTGTTCCGGGATGATACCGGCTTTGTGCTGTATTACAAAAGCCTGTCTGAAGAAAAATTCAAATGGCCAAAAGGGGAAAATGACCTGATGAATATTACCGGCCAGCAGATAAACTGGTTACTGGGTGGTTATGATATCAGCACCATGAAACCCCATAAAAAACTTAATTATGAGACCGTATATTAAGCATCTAATGCCTTGTTTATGCTATAATTAAGCCATGCAAAATACTGCTTAAACCATAACAAACAACACCGATTCATCCGCTGTTTCACAGGCTGATAAGGACGAGTTGTTGGGTATTATTGAACAGAACGCCCGGGTTATTTCCCGGCAGGAAAGCCGCATAAAAATACCTGAAGAAGCCCTTCGCCTGGCACGTCATAAAAAAGAACCCGGATTGAAAGCGACCTCTGATAAATATATGTGGGTCAGCCGGGGCGGCCCGCCAGGGCAAACCAGTGTTCTGTTTGAATATGACCCGTCCCGTAAAAAGAAGGTGCCCCTGCGCCTGCTGGAAGACTTCAGTGGTTACCTGCAAACCGATGGCTATAGCGGCTATAATGCGGTGTGCATAAAAAACAATGCCACCTCTGCAGGCTGTTGGGAGCATGCCCGCCGAAAGTTCAGGGAAGCACAAAGTAGTACACAACCCAGGGATAAAAAAACTCAAAAGCCCGGTAAGGCGGATATGGCTCTGGCACAAATCAACAAACTGTACCGGATAGAGCGAACCATAAAAGAGGTCAGTGTTGATGAAAAGCTAAAGGTGCGCCAGTTTAAAGCGGCTGATTGCCCCGGTTTGATAAAAGACCCCATCAAACCGGAAATAATTTTGAGCCACAAAAGCCGGAGCTTATTGAGGATCTTTCTTAAGTTATGTCCAGCGGCTACCATAACCACATTAATGGCATCACCGACTGCACCTTTGAGGTAGCAGCGATCTAGACGGCCATCGTTTTTCATATGACCGATTTCAGGCTCAATCGCACTGCGCCGTTTTAATGCCTTTTTAATACTTCGGGTAACGCCTCGCTTCTGACCTGAGATAAAAACTTTAGTGTCTTTTACTTCATGTCCACGATAACCCCGGTCAACAAAGCACTGTTCCGGTTGTACGGCTGTAAACTGTTTTATTTGTTCCAGTTGTGGCAGCAAGGTATGTCCATCATAAGGATTGCCCGGACAACTTTGAGCGCCAATAACAAAGCCTTCCTTGTTAGTTACCGCGATACTGGTTTTAACTCCAAATTCATAAGGCTTATGAGCTTTGCCTTTACTGATACACTCGACTTCCGGTGCATGTAAACTGTAAAGCTTGTTCTTACTGTGCTGCTCCTGCTCCTGCTCAATTAGTTTCTGAGCCTGTTTTAGAGCTACTTCAAACAATGACTGAATATCGACAGAATAATTGGGCAGTTGTCGTTCAATATCCCGTTTAACACGACCTAAACGGGATTTCAGTTTATTGTTCATTTTCTTCATGCGTTTAAACTGTTTTGCATGTGCATAACGACTGGCCATTAGTACATATTGCGGCCCAACCCGATTATAGTTCTGGCGCAGTTTAATACCGTGCTCTTTGGACAGTTTAATCAGGTTTTCTCTGGCTTTGTTCAGGAGCTTTGAATCGGTTGGAAAAGCGATGTTCTTTTCCTGTACGGTAGTATCTACCGTGACTTTCTTTAAAAAACTACCGGGCTTTATGGTTTTACTCTTTAGTCCGGCTTTAATGGTTTCAATCAGTAATTTTTCACTGCCTGATTTACCTGGCCGGTTACGCCATTTGGTCATGGTCGTAGGGTGTATAGGCATTTTATGCTGAAAGTATTCTTCACCACAGAAATACTGCCAGTACGGATTTTCTGTCCAGCCTTTTACTACCTGTTCATCTGATAAATCATGCAGGTGTTTCAGGTAATGCAATCCTGCAATCAATCGAGTGCGTATGGCAGGAGCACCTTTAGTGGATACAAACAGAGCACCCCATTCTTTATCAGGACTTTCCCGGTCTATGTGTTTTGATAACTTAATCAACTCATGGTTTATGTCCAGCATGTTTTCAGGGCGCATCCTGAACAGGTCTTCCTGAGGTATTTTTGGCTGTTTCTTTGGCTTCATTTTGGTCTGGAAATTTGCAAGGTAATAAGGCTTATTTTACCAAAAACCTGCAAATTTAACACCCATAATCAAGCAATATTTCCTTATAAATCAATGTGCTATGATTTATTCAGGTCGGACTAGATACTTTCTTATAAATGGATGGTCACTATTTAGATTTATAATCACTTAAATTTGTAGCTCTAAAATATGGCGTAACTGATGCTGATATTTTATTAATAGCCCGGATTTTAAAAAAAGCTAACAACAGCCACTGTTATTTGGTTGATCATCTGTTTGAGTTGTATTATTAGTGTCAAAAGGTAGAGTAGTACCGCAGCCAGCAAAAATACCAAAGTGTTTGCTCATATCACCATAAAATTCAAAGTGAGGTTTAAAACGAGTTTCCTGTAGCATACGCCAGGTATTACCGCAGACCGGGAAGTGTCGTCCGGTTTCTATGGCATGATGTTTGTCCAGTATAAAAAGCTCTTCATGATGTGCAATAGTGCCTTTATAGACCACGCATTGACCGTAATCCCCACAGGCCGGTTCCAGGCCATCCAGTTTAAACAAACGGTAAGTGGCAGAATAGAAATTAATATGACCAATCAGCTTTTCAATATTGGCATTATCAATGTTCAGGGGCCTGTCTTCCACCAGCCGTGGATCCAGAAAGCCGCATTTTTTTGCCAGATTCTGAAAGTCATTCCAATACAGAGCACCGCTAAGACATTCGCCATACAGAACAGGATCTTTAATCAGATGTTCAGGTACCCGTCTGTCACTGTAAACATCTGAAAAATAGAGTTCGCCGCCGGGTTTTAATACCCGCCAAGCTTCTTTTAATACCGATTCTTTATCCGGGGAAAGATTAATGACACAATTGGAAACAATAATATCAAAACTATTGTCTTCCAGTTCCAGTTCATCCAGACGTTCAATATAGCCCTTTTTAAATGCCATATTGGGTTTTTTATAGCCAAAGACTTCAGTGTGGTAATCAACATACTGATTGGCGACCGCCAGCTGCTCATCGGTCATATCAACACCCAGCACAAAACCATTTTTGCCCACCAGTTGCGCCAGAATATAGCAGTCCCTTCCTGAACCACTGCCCAGATCCAGAATTCTCATACCTTCAAGCTGTTGGGGAAGAACTAGACCGCAGCCATAATAACGGGCCGCTACTTCCGGATGGATGTTGCTCATAGCCTTTTTTATGTGCTCCGGCAAATCGGTATCGGTACAGCAGGCATCGGTTTTTAAATCACCGGATGACTGCAGGATTTTGCCATAATATTCTTTAACTTCATCAAACATATTATTGTTTACCTATTTAGTATTGTCTGCCAAGTATTAGTCATTTGCTAACAGAAACAGAAAGCATATACAAAAATGCCTTATAAAGATGGCCTTACAAAATAATCAGGCTTGAATAACAGCTAGTCCTTAACAATTTTAATAAGTTAGCATCAATAAATGCTATCAATAAATGAATGGACACTAGCTAGTTATTGCCCATAACTTTGCAATTTTATTATTTTTATAAATCATGCCACAGACATACTCATAATACCTTTGTCTTTTTCAGACATTATAGGTCTGGTGGCAATAGTTTAAAAAACATTACATAAGCCCCTAAAACAAAGTGTTAAATTTTGTAAAAGGGGTTGTGGACAGTGTAAATTAAACTGTGTATCCGCTCTTATTTAAATATAAGGAGCCAATTGCTCCTCAAACTCGATTATAAATCGATTCATTGCTGCTTTCCAATTTCTGATAGGCATTGTCCATTTTCTGGAAGCCGACTGGATAGCCAGATAAATTACTTTCATAGCAGAATCATCGTTAGGAAACAGTCGCCAGTTTTTAATAGCCTTACGAATAACACTGTTTACTGACTCAATGGCATTAGTGGTATAAATAAGTGAGCGCCAATTAATCCCACATTGACCTTCTACCCTACCTACTGTAACGCCTGAATTTTTTCAGCACACAGCCAGGGCAGTAGCACCATTGGGTGTCTGACTGAACAGCCAGTTTTTTCTGCCAATCACAAACGGTTTGATGCGCCGTTCGGCGGCATTATTATCAATCTCCGGATAACCATCTTCAATGTAGCGGGTTAACTGAGTCCATTGATTTAAAGCATAATGAATGGCCTTGCCCGGAAGTTGTTTGGGCGGTACCTGCTCAGCGGATTTATCCAGCCATTGCTTAAACTGATTTAATATGGGCTGACTTTTCTTTTGACGAACCAGATAACGCTGCTCTGCACTCATGGTTTTGCACTGCTTTTCAATGGCATACAGTTTGGCAATGGTGTTAAGTGCCATATGAGCCTTGCCGGGTTTCACGTTTTTACCCTTAAGGGCTTTAATCACCTCATCAAACTTACGCCGGGCATGAGCCCGGCAACCGACAGAGACAATGCCACTTTGCGGGGTACACACCTGGGCATAACCACTATAGCCATCGATTTGAAGATATTGACCTTTAAAATCCTGCAGGTAGTTTTTGGCAAACAGCCCACTGCGCCCGGGCTGATAATCATAAATAATAACAGGTGGAGATACACCGCTACTGCCGCTTTGGTACAACCACATACAGGACTGACTTTGTGCCTTTCTTCCCGGTTCATTGAGCACCTGAACCGGAGTTTCATCGGCCTGGATAATGGATTGCTGTAACTGATAATGAATAAGTCGTTGCAACAGAGGTTGACTTAGTTGGGCTGTTTTTATCATCCGGTTAGCCATGCTGGTGCGGTTAATATCAATGTTCAGACGTTTAAATATGGCTTCCTGTCGATACAGGGGTAAGGCATCGGTATATCTGGCAACGGCAATATGGGCCAGTAAGCCAGGTGATGCAATACTCTTTTCAATGGGCTGAGCCGGTTCAGGCACTGTTTTAATGCCATTGTCACACTGACGGCAGGCGTATTTGACCCGAATGTGTTCTATAACTTTAATCTGCGCAGGAATGATATCCGGTTGTTCAGAGGTGTCTTCTCCGATTTCATGCAAAGCATGACCACAGCCGCAAACCTGCTCGCTTTTGGGTAATTCGTAACGAATTTGCTCTCCGGGCAGGTCTTTGGGTAAGGGTTTGCGACCGGGCTTTTTCCGGGTATAGGTAATGGTGATTTGAGCAGAGTCTGCTTCTGTATCATCCTGATGGGCGCGTTCTTCTTCTGCTATAATGCTTTCGGCTTCATTAAACAGCTCGGCCTGTGTATCGGGCTTTTCAGAAGAACGACCAAAGCGTTTATGTTGTAACAGGTTAAACTGCTCTTCATAAAACCGGACTTTGCTTTCTAAATCCACTATCCTGGATTGCAGTTGAGCAATGGTTTTGTCGGTTGATGCGGCAGTGGATTTCATGGGCTGCATTGTACTACAGCAAGTATAATGTTTCACCGTTAAATCAATGCATCACCTTGTTTTTGTTTGGTTTTTTCTGCGCTTGTTCAAGACTTCATCCGTAGTTTTGTCAGCCAATATGCGTATAGTTCAGTCGGGGGTGAGCCTGAACTTTTTCAATGTTTAAGCCATCCGGAAGCCAGTTTAATTCCCGCTGAGTTAAACTGACAGAGGTCTGTCCTCTTAACTCAGGCCAGGTAAACCTGAGTGTTTTGATTAACACGCAACATTAAGCTATTTCAGTAAAGATAGTACTTGCATAAAGGTTGGCTGGTCAAAGCCTGGCTGGATTTCCAGACTTAAACCATTGGGCAGGTTTAAAATCAGACCTGAAACGGTCTTATCCTGAACAACCTGCACCGGTATTAAGCTTTCACTATCATCTGACTGCCTCAGAAATTTGGTTTTGTAGTAACTGAACATATGGGTTTTAAGGTTGTGCTGCTGACAGTATTGCTTCTGAGTCAGGCCGCTGGACTGCCAGGCCTGTAGGTGGGTGCGCATTTCTTCATCTCGTTCGTGGGGCATAGGGTTACCTTTTATGATTATGAAATTATAAAAAGTAATAGTTTGAAGGATTTTAAGGGGTGGGGGTAGGTGGGATTATTTGGCGCTTACACATTAATGGCATCACCGACTGCACCTTTGAGGTAGCAGCGTTCTAAACGGCCATCGTTTTTCATATGACCGATTTCAGGCTCAATCGCACTGCGCCGTTTTAATGCCTTTTTAATACTTCGGGTAACGCCTCGCTTCTGACCTGAGATAAAAACTTTAGTGTCTTTTACTTCATGCCCACGATAACCCCGGTCAACAAAGCACTGTTCCGGTTGTACGGCTGTAAACTGTTTTATCTGTTCCAGTTGTGGCAGCAAGGTATGTCCATCATAAGGATTGTCCGGACAACTTTGAGCACCAATAACAAAGCCTTCCTTGTTAGTTACCGCGATACTGGCTTTAACTCCAAATTCATAAGGCTTATGAGCTTTGCCTTTACTGATACACTCGACTTCAGGAGCATGTAAACTGTAAAGCTTGTTCTTACTGTGCTGCTCCTGCTCAATTAGTTTCTGAGCCTGTTTTAGAGCTACTTCAAACAGAGACTGAATATCAACGGAATAGTTGGGCAGTTGTCGTTCAATATCCCGTTTAACACGACCTAAACGGGATTTCAGTTTATTGTTCATTTTCTTCATGCGTTTAAACTGTTTTGCATGTGCATAACGACTGGCCATTAGTATATATTACGGCCCAACCCGATTATAGTTCTGGCGCAGTTTAATACCGTGCTCTTTGGACAGTTTAATCAGGTTTTCTCTGGCTTTGTTCAGGAGCTTTGAATCGGTTGGAAAAGCGATGTTCTTTTTCTGTACGGTAGTATCTACCGTGACTTTCTTTAAACTGCCAGGCTTTATGGTTTTACTCTTTAGTCCGGCTTTAATGGTTTCAATCAGTAATTTTTCACTGCCTGACTTACCCGGCCGGTTATGCCATTTGGTCATGGTCACAGGGTGTATAGGCATCTTATGCTGAAAGTATTCTTCTCCACAAAAATATTGCCAGTACGGATTTTCTGTCCAGCCTTTTACTACCTGTTCATCTGATAAATCATGAAGGTGTTTCAGGTAATGCAATCCTGCAATCAATCGAGTGCGTATGGCAGGAGCACCTTTAGTGGATACAAACAAAGCGCCTCATTCTTTATCAGGACTTTCCCAGTCTATGTGTTTTGATAACTTAATCAACTCATGGTTTATGTCCAGCATGTTTTCAAGGCGCATCCTGAACAGATCTTCCTGAGGTATTTTTGGCTGTTTCTTTGGCTTCATTTTGGTCTGGAAATTTGCAAGGTAATAAGGCTTATTTTAACCTGAATTCTGGATAAGAACTAAAAAATATTGAACTAAATGCCTGTTTCTCGATCAGATCATTTAATGACCAAATCAAATGAATTTGAACAAGGAACAGGCAAGTGACTACTATAGATGAATTGTATTGTAATATTGATGATTTCAACCAGTTCTTTTATCCTGAATGGGAAAAAACACTGCTGGAATCCGGTGATAAAAAGAGAAGACGACAAGGTGTAATGAGCCCCAGTGAACTGATGACTATCCTGATTAACTTTCATCAGTCACATTACAAAGATTTTAAGAGTTATTATTTATGCCATGTGCATCAACATCTTAGGAAAGAGTTTCCAAATTTATTGAGCTATAGCCGTTTCCTGTGAGTGATGTCATCGGTACTGGTGCCATTATGCGCTTACTTTACTCATTGCAAAGGAAAGCCAACCGGAATTGCCTTTGTTGATGCGAGCAGCATTAAAGTATGCCACAACATTCGCATATCCAGGCATAAAGTCTTTGATGGTGTTGCTCAGCGAGGCAAATCGACCATGGGGTGGTTCTATGGGTTTAAACTTCACCTGATCATTAATCATAAAGGTGAAATACTGGCCACTAAATTGACGGCCGGTAATGTAGATGACAGAAAACCGGTTCCTGAAATGGCCAAAGACTTATATGGAAAGCTTTATGGTGACAAAGGCTATGTCTCCAGTCTTTTAAGTGATGAACTGTTTGAACAGGATGTCGAGCTTATTACCAATGTCAGACGAAACATGAAAACACGTGCCATTGCATTGTGGGATAAGATTATGCTGAAAAAACGTTTTATAATTGAAACGGTTAATGAGCAGCTAAAAAATATTACACAGATTGAACATTCACGTCATAGAAGCGTAAGTGGTTTTATGTTGAACCTTATTGGTTCTCTGATTGCCTATTGTCATAAAAAAGACAAGCCGACAATCAGAATAGATGAGAGTGATATGAAAACTCTCTGTATTTAGGTAAATGACTGGGTTCTTATCCAGATCTCAGGTTATTTTACCAAAAACCTGCAAATTTAACACCCATAATCAAGCAATATTCCCTTATAAATCAATGCTATATATTTTATTCAGGGTGGACTATTTAGCCCCTGTCCAGTTAATGGATCAGGGGCTAAATAAAGGAGGAATTTAATGGCTGTTCGGGCAGTTTTCTGAAATACTAGGGACCCAGCTGAACATCACTGAGCCGGGGAATATGATAGGCTTCAGCGGTTTCCAGATCCACTTCACCGTCATCATTGTATAGCGGCAGATCATACTCATTCCAACCCTTTAAGCCGGTTTTAAGAGAATAGACATCCTGGTAACCCATTAGCTGCATGACCTGGGCGGCAAGCAAGCTGCGGTTTCCGGAACGACAGACCACCAGAATTTTTTTATCCCTGGCCCGAACCAGTTCCGGACAGGTTTCGTCATAGCCCCATTCACAGGCTGTTTCCAGTACGCCCCGTGGAATATTGAGGGCATCCTTAATGCGCATATTACGGTATTCATAAGGCTCACGAACATCCAGGATCATCAGTTCCTCGTTGTTTTCCAGTATTTCTTCGACATCCCAGGGAAACATTTCCTTTACTTCTTTCTGAGCATTTTTTAACAGTTGATTAAATATCATAGCAGTCATAAGGCTTACCTTTTCAAAATTAGTGTCAGGAGTCTGATTTTTTTAACAGGCCATGCTGCACAGCCATAACAGCTGCTTCAACCCGGGAATGGATGTTCAGTTTGCGTAAAATGGCCTTTACATGCAGCTTGACCGTGCCATCGGAAATATCAAGATTTCGGGCAATCACTTTGTTACTCTGTCCTTCGGCCAGTAAAAACAGGATTTCGGTTTCCCTTGGGGTCAGCTCAGAAAAAGGACTGGGTTCCGGTGCCGGGGGCACATGACCCTGTACCACCTTGGCCAGAATAGGGGTGAGATCCGGTGCGACCACGGTTTTGCCTTCATGAATATCCTGCAGGGCTGCGACCAGTTCATCTGGCTGCATTCCCTTAAGTAAAAAGCCTTGGGCACCGCATTGCAGAGCTTCAATTAATTCCCGTTCATCATCCACTGTGGTCAGAATGGCAATGGGCATGGTTTCACCATTTTCGCGCAGACTTTTTAATACAGCTATCCCGTCCATATCCGGCATGCGCATATCCAGCAGTACCACATCGGGTTTTTTTTCACTGACGATTTTAAGACCTTCCTGACCACTGCCGGCATTGGCAATGACTTCAATACCCATTCGTTCCAGCAGTCCCTGTAAGCCTGCACGGAACAGGGTATGATCATCTATAAGTAATACTCGCATTATTGTTATGCCATTTTTATTTTAGAGCTATTATTTAAGGGGACTAAAGTTTAGAGCGACAGCTCACCCTTGAGAGTCCTGTTTCGCTCATACGTTCTTTAACAATTTGTTTATAACCAGCTGTTTTGAAATTGTTTTTATAACAAATCTTCAAATCGCCTTAAAATATCCGTATCCGGCGGGTGGAATTTTTGGGACTTACCATCCCACCAGTCCCTGACCCTAACCTGCGAAAAATACCTTATCAATCCCATTCGTATTCTTCCGGCAGTAATGGGTGTATTCTTTCGCCAGGGCATATTATCAATTAAGCGCAATACCGGGTCCGGACATTTAATAGCCCGCAATTGAGGTATAATATACCCCAGAGCAATAATGTGTACCCATCGATGTAACACCTTCCGGGTTTTCTGCCAGGTTTGTTTCATGCCCCGGGCATTTTTTAACTGATTGAACAAGGGCTCAATCGACCAGCGCTTTTCATAAGCGACACTAATATCCAGACCACGTAACTGCATATCTGTTGACAGTAATAGACGTGGTCTTTTTTCCCTTTAGAGTCCTCAAACTCACACCAGACAAAGCATACCGACTGGCCATTCAGAAAGCGGGCTTTAGCCACCGCTGTTCGGTAATTAACCTGCTGTTCACGTCCATACAGGTGTACGGTTTCCTTATTTAGTTCAACCTGAATAATACCGTTTTAAGCCTGACATCAAGCCAGGTTTAAAGCAGCTGATTGCCCCGGTTTGATAAAAGACCCCATCAAACCGGAAATAATTTTGAGCCACAAAAGCCGGAGCTTATTGAGGATCTTTCTTAAGTTATGTCCAGCGGCTACCATAACCACATTAATGGCATCACCGACTGTGCCTTTGAGGTAGCAGCGATCTAAACGGCCATCGTTTTTCATATGACCGATTTCAGGCTCAATCGCATTGCGCCGTTTTAATGCCTTTTTAATACTTCGGGTAACGCCTCGCTTCTGACCTGAGATAAAAACTTTAGTGTCTTTTACTTCATGTCCACGATAACCCCGGTCAACAAAGCATTGTTCCGGCTGTACGGCTGTAAACTGTTTTATCTGTTCCAGTTGTGGCAGCAAGGTATGTCCATCATAAGGATTGCCCGGACAACTTTGAGCGCCAATAACAAAGCCTTCCTTGTTAGTTACCGCAATACTGGTTTTAACACCAAATTCATAAGGCTTATGAGCTTTGCCTTTACTGATACACTCGACTTCCGGTGCATGTAAACTGTAAAGCTTGTTCTTACTGTGCTGCTCCTGCTCAATCAGTTTCTGAGCCTGTTTTAGAGCTACTTCAAACAGAGACTGAATATCAACAGAATAGTTGGGCAGTTGTCGTTCAATATCCCGTTTAACACGACCTAAACGGGATTTCAGTTTATTGTTCATTTTCTTCATGCGTTTAAACTGTTTTGCATGTGCATAACGACTGGCCATTAGTACATATTGCGGCCCAACCCGATTATAGTTCTGGCGCAGTTTAATACCGTGCTCTTTGGACAGTTTAACCAGGTTTTCTCTGGCTTTGTTCAGGAGCTTTGAATCGGTTGGAAAAGCGATGTTCTTTTCCTGTACGGTAGTATCTACCGTGACTTTCTTTAAACTGCCAGGCTTTATGGTTTTACTCTTTAGTCCGGCTTTAATGGTTTCAATCAGTAATTTTTCACTGCCTGATTTACCCAGCCGGTTACGCCATTTGGTCATGGTCGTAGGGTGTATAGGCATTTTATGCTGAAAGTATTCTTCACCACAGAAATACTGCCAGTACGGATTTTCTGTCCAGCCTTTTACTACCTGTTCATCCGATAAATCATGCAGGTGTTTCAGGTAATGCAATCCTGCAATCAATCGAGTGCGTATGGCAGGAGCACCTTTAGTGGATACAAACAGAGCGCCCCATTCTTTATCAGGACTTTCCCAATCTATGTGTTTTGATAACTTAATCAACTCATGGTTTATGTCCAGCATGTTTTCAAGGCGCATCCTGAACAGGTCTTCCTGAGGTATTTTTGGCTGTTTCTCTGGCTTCATTTTGGTCTGGAAATTTGCAAGGTAATAAGGGTTATTTTACCAAAAACCTGCAAATTTAACACCCATAATTCGCCAACATTTCTTTATAAATCAATGTGCTATGATTTATTCAGATCGGACTATTTAAAGGCAGCCGTTTAATTTCTTCTTTTGTATAACGTGTCACATATTTTCCGGGTCTACCTTGCCAGGGTCGTTTATATAATACGGTATCGATTCGTACCTGACCTATAACCGTCATATTATAAGCCTGTACCGGTTCAATAAAAGAACGGCGCATATACCAACTGTCCACCAATACAGTAACCGCTTTATCTTTTTAGCGGTTCCAGCAATGCCCGGATAAGACTTCGGGCAATCACCAGTTTACCAATGTTACCGGCCTGTGGTGTTAAACGTAATAACAATGGCAGAGGCGTATTACAGCCAGAACGCTTAACAATCGTAGCCAGTGCTACCCGGCATTGCCCTCTGACATACCGGGACAGATTGGTTTTATTACCATGCTGGTGGTGTATCTGACTCATGGGTGCCTTTTTGGAATGACGCAGCACGATAGAGTCATCTATGGCCAGATAAACCGGATTATCCCCAAACAGCTTTAGAAACAGGGCAGTCCACTGTCTCATCAGTTTAAGATAAGACCACTGACCGGTTTCAAGCCATTTATAATAACCGGGCCATTGCCTGGCCATGCCCACTATCCAGATAGCACTGGTTACAAACCCTGATTGAGTTAATAAACTGCCCATTAGTAACTCAATAAAGGTTTTTGCGCTCCTAAGGGGGAGCGCTCGGGTTAAAAATGTTATGTAATAAAACAGTTCACCGGGGATATTGCCGTATCCTTTGGTGTGCATTGCGGCCTCCAGAAGTTTGTTTTTTCTTACTGAAGGCCGCAATGCTGCCGAATTTTTGTCAACTGTTTTTTGCTTTTTTTTACATTTTTTTCCTGTTTTTACTGAATTATTTTGTTTACCTCAGAGTAACAGGGGCCGGGTGTCCCTTGATGAAGTTTCGACAGCAGGGAGGCTGTCGAAAAGCATCCATGGATGGATTCACGGCGGCTTCAGCAAGGGATATCCGGTTCCTGTTACGGACTATCGGTTAACTGAGGTAATCAATAAATTTTAAATGATTCTCCTTTTTGGGGGAGCTGAAACTCTAAACTTTAGTTAAGGGGAGTAGCCCTTAATCTATGTTTACGGGAAAAACTTAACCGATTTTTCTACTACGGGCTGGGTAGGGAATGTTAGTAGAATTCTGGTTCCCTCTCCAGTTTCTGTTTCAATTGAAATTTTGCCGCCAATCCGGCGTGCCCGTTCTTCTATCACACTCATACCAATATGCTCTCCAAGACTATTGGTTAAATTAGGATTTTCCATACCCTTGCCATCATCTTCAATAAGTATTTCGCACTGGTTATTGCCTTCTTCGTAGCGATGGCCTGGTTTTGGACTTCGCGCCAGAATACGGACGGTTCGGGCATTACTGTGCTTGCGGACATTGGCCAGCGACTCCTGGACAATACGCACGATCTGAAATTCCTGTTCTGAGGTCAGA
>OY757541.1:20865477-20880477 GCA_963584105.1 Alviniconcha strummeri | reverse complement strand
TTGAAGTGTGGAGGCAATACATAAAGAACGTTGCCACGTGAGAGACGATGTTATTTTCCATTTCCCCTTTAATAATTAGTTCTTTGTGGCAGTTTACAGTGAACATTCTCTTTGTGTTGCAGTTTTTACAAATTTCTGTTCTTTGTGGCAGTTTACAGTGAACATTCTTTTGTCTTGCAGTTTTTACAATTTTCTGTTCTTTGTGGCGTTTACAGTGAAAATTTCTTTGTCTTAAAGTTTTTACAATTTTCTGTTCTTTGTGGCAATGTTCAGTGAACATTTTCTTTGTCTTGCAGTTTCCAAAACGTTCTGTTCTTTGTAGCAGTGTCCAGTGAACATTTTCTTTGTCTTGCAGTTTTCACAACGTTCTGTTCTTTGTCCTTGCAGTGCCCCGACTGAGACAGTTAACAATGAACATTTCTTTGTCCACTGACACAGAGCCCAGAGGCTGACGCAGTTCCTGACCATTGCCCAGCAGTTTGGTCTCGTGTCCGCCAACATGTCGACAAAGGAAAATAAAGGTCTGTTCACACAACGTACGTTGCTTCTCCTTCGGCAACACAAACACATACGTAGCCGGCACCCAAAAGGCCACAATGCAAAAATAAATAAGGAAAGAAAGGAGAGAGGGGAAAATGGGCGAGGGGTGCATCTGATACGTCTTCTTCTTCCCTAAAATGTCCTCTAAAACAGCAGACGGCAATATCTCACAGTGCACACTGATGGCTCAGTCACCAAAGACCAGTCATTGGGAGGCTTCACTGTCACGCAAGGTGCGACCACCATCCATGAAGACAGTGCAGCCTACATGGTCTCAACCTCCGGCTTTAAAATGGAGGTGGAAGCAGTCACCCATGCCCTCCGCTGGATTGCCTCAAGAGGCGACTCGGGTCTTTGTTGTTGTGTGTGACGTCATTCGAGCGCTAATTAACTCCCTTGTCAGTGTGTTCAGTGATTCTAAAAATCAATGCTTTTTCGTTCTTCTTTGACTTTCGTTTTCCCCCGTTCTCACAGAGAAAGCCGAAGAAGAGGCCAGGAAGAAACTGGAGGCCAGCGCAATCGGGAAGACGTGGGGCGATTTCGTGCAGAACTTCCAGACTCAGACCCCGCCACCGGAAGACCAGCCTGAGCAGCAGCAGGGAGTCCCCAGAAGTCCCCAGAACGAGGCCCAGTCTCTGATGTGGCAGCAGCTTGTTAAACTGGCCCTCTCTGGCAATAGTGGGGAGGTGGAAGAGAAAGAAACAAGCGAAGCAAAGTAATTTCACTTTTTCATGTCCACTGCCTCAGTTCGTTTAATCAGAGCTGAGCAGAGTTGGGAGAACTGGCAGCATCTTTGTTTTTTCATTTGTTGTTGTTGTTGAGCTTGTATCATCTGTCAAGCCGGACCGGGTGGGTGGGAGTACGGCCGAGAGAGAGAGAGAGAGAGAGAGAGAGAGAGGGGGGGTGGGGAGAGAGAGAGAGAGAGAGAGAGAGAGAGAGAGAGAGAGAGAGAGAGAGAGAGAGAGAAGAAGAAGAAGAAGAAGAAGAAGAAGAAGAAGAAGAAGAAGAAGAAGAAGAAGAAGAAGAAGATAATACTTTATTACACAAGGATAAAGATTTAAGTACAAGTTTGCTTCTTTTTTTCTTTTTTTATAAATCTGTCCCTGATGACAAACACAACAACACTCAATACGTCAAACAAGAATACAAATAACTGCGGAAACTAAATACATCTTAAGAACAAAACAAAAATCTGTTACTGTCTAAATCTTCGCAACATTCAAAATCAGCAAAGTAACACAAATACAGATCTGAATTTTCAGGAAAGAGAGAGAGAGAGACGCAAGACGCAAGACGCAAAAGTTTATTTGATTGGCCTGTGGCCTTCACAAAGGTTATACTAATAGTTGCAAACTGTACTTTAGCAAAGTGTTCAGAGGAACATAAGAAATAGCAATCACACGTATATCCAGAATCTTTACAGTATGTAGATGAATATACACAAACATGAAGTGCACAAACGTAACAGTCGCGTCATCATTCACGTAATAGCAGTTCTCTTCGTTTAAAGGCTAAGTATAGGAATATGGCAAAGTTCTTAATAATGACCTTATTTTCAGTTGATAGTGATGATGATGATGATGATGAGTTGATGCTTAATGTCCTCAGATATCATTTGACATATTAGGGACAAGTTGTGACCAATGCCGAAGCACGGTTCAATAAAAGCCACATACGTAAGGTGTATGCGTGTTTAGCTGTAACCTGCCACCTGCACTTTTGGCAGAATGACCGGGATTTTTTACGTGCTACTGTGGTAACACGGGGGTGGAACGGATACCGAAATAAGAGTCAGCACAGAAAGTCGACCCTGGAGAAGAAAATTCTCCCGCCGTTCCAGCAGGGATTCGAACCCGCGACCTTTCAATCACGAGTCCGGCGCTCTAACCACTGAGCTATCCCCGCCCCCAGTTGATAGTAACAAAACAAGTCTAAATGAACTTGGCTGGCTGTAAAATTTATCAGGTATAAGTCTTTGACGTAAATCTTTCAGAGCAGAACAACACAACATGAAATGCACTTCATTTTCGACAGCAGCTCTACACAAAGGACCTATGGTGTCTGTGTAGGCATGCGTTTTGTATCGCAAAGAATGAACAACTATAGGACTTACACCAATCTAAACTTAATAAGCGAATTCCTTATATACTTATTAACATCAACTGAAAGATATACTGCTTGCACATGATTCGTCTTAAATTGTCTGTAAAAATTAAATCTATCACTTGCATCAATTCGACTCTTCCAGTCCTGCCAGCGGTTGTCAATGAGTCTTTGTCTAAAACAACGTATAAACAAATTAACTTCCTGAACTCCCTTGTTCTGCCGTACGTACCCAAAACCAAATCTAAACAATGGTGTGCGAATTTTAGTCACCCAGTTATTTTTTCCTTGTTCGTCTAAATGCAATAACATCAAATAGGCTTTGTACAGTAAACGTTTTTCATTCATTCTAGTAATCTTAAGCCAGTAACGTACTGCACGAACATATGCATTTATATACAATGGGTACCTTGCAGTATCTCCATAGATCATATTGTTTGGTGTCATTTGACCCACCCCAAAAAAAACTTTTTAATGCAAACATATGTTTTTTTTCTGTTTGATAACAATAATCATCCTCAAGGCCCCAGATCTCTGCGGCGTACAAAAGCACTGGTTGCACTTTAGAGTCGAAAAGCTTCCCCAAAAGTTTTATAGACTGACTATCAAATTTGTACAAAACACTCAAAATACCCATGACTTCCCTTTTACCTCTTGCAGCCAAGTCACTGCAAGCAGTGCTAAACCGTAACTTCGTAGTAAAATACAAACCTGAATATTTATAGGCATTAACAACTTCTATTCGATTCTTTCCACAAAACCATTTTTCGTGTGCTGCTAAGTAGCCTCCCTTTCGGAACAGAGAGAGAGAGAGAGAGAGAGAGAGAGAGAGAGAGAGAGAGAGAGAGAGAGAGAGAGAGAGAGAGAGAGAGAGAGAGAGAGAGAGAGAGAGAGAGAGAGAGAGAATTACAAAATCATTTTAAACAAATATAGGAAAGCGACAGAAGAATGAATATCTCTCTATCTATATATACTGTAAAAAACAAAACAAACAAAAACACACACAAATAACAACACAAGAACAAAACATATCTAGCAAGACTGGGAGAGAGAGAGAGAGAGAGAGAGAGAGAGAGAGAGAGAGAGAGAGAGAGAGAGAGAGAGAGAGAGAGAGAGAGAGAGAGAGAGAGAGAGAGAAAACGCGAAAACTTTGATGCTCACGGACAGTAGTGTTAGGTTTGTTTGGACCTATCTAACAGCAAGTCCATGCTATACTACAAACACAAATAAGTACGACTATACTATAAAAGATATGATAAAAATGAACACGCAATTCATTAATGCAGTTTCAGAGACAGAGACAGAGTACATAATGAAGTTGCTGAGCTAGTCAGTCATTTTTTCGCCACAGACCCACCATGGAGCAGCTGATCCAGATGTTTTTGGAACAAGAGCAAAAAGAACTCCCCACTGCCATGACATGGGAGCAGCTGATTCAGATCTTCGTGGAACAAGAGCAGAAAGAACAACTCCCCACTTCCTGGCTTTCCTCCCTGGCTCACCGTCACACACCAGCCTGCTGGCATGGGGCTGCCGAGGCAGGCAAGTTGTCTCCCTTTACCCAGTAGTTGCTCCATTGGCAAGGCACCACGCTCTTCTTTGGCGTTCCATGGTTGTCCACAGCGTATAGCTTGGTGGTATTGATGAATGTAGTTGTGTGCAGCAGGTCCTCTTTGGAGTCCCAGAGCTTTATCCTTGGGAGCCAATGGCAATGCTGTGTCCGGGATTCCTTGTAGGCCTGCAGGGGACAGCACTGCAGAACATGGTCTGGGGTTTGTAGGCTGGTCTGACATGGACAGACCACTGTGTGCGACAGACGAATGCGATACTGAATCTGTGGTGCAGTTCGGTTGCTGTTCAAGATGAGTCACCTTCAGTTCTTTTTATGGACAAAAATAGTATTCACAGAAATCGCTATTCTTCACAGTGTGAGTTTAGGCGTCTGTATAATTATAATAGGTGGGTGGTTGGGTGTGAAATGTCCCTAATATGCTTTTAACATCTGAGGACATTAAACAAAAAGAACGGTGTGACATTTTCGAGGGTTGATGTATGCATTTATACTTAGAGCAGGTCCCTTTTTTCTTTCTTCTAATCGTCATGATTTTGTTGATGTGGATAATGTACAGTGCCGCACTGGTAAATCTCTACGGGGTGTAGCACTATGTAAATTATTCGAGCACTTTCATATCAAATGAATAATCACAAATCACTTTTTTTCACTAATTCTAGTTCACTTTTCATTCACATTTCCAATTTATTTGAAAATTTGTAATCAGACACCACTTACGTTTTATGTTAATCACTGGTAATTATTACTCACAAAGCACCCTATACTTATCAGAGCTCGGGAGCTGTGTGTCAAGGTGGCCATCCTGGGCTCCCGTCCCTAATAAGCAAAGCAAAATTCAACCAACTCTATATTTTTGTTTTTGTCCAGTTTCAGGAGTGCACAACAGGAGAGTGCAGGCGTGGTGGACTGAGAACCAGGACAATTGGTTGCGGTGAACCCCTTTGAAACAGCAGGTCATGCTGCATATTGTTGGCCCCATCCATTTTGGTGAATAAACTTTCTCCTGTACTCACTGTCCTTGTCAATACCATTGGAGTTAGTGCTTGAATTTTAATGTCCTGTTATATGCATAGGTTCATCTCAGTATGACCCAACCGAGTGAAACCCACATTATAATCGTCACATGGAGCATTTTTTTTATACCATGCCAACAACCAAATATCAGCTTTATTTTCTGTAGCAGTAAAGTTAGTTTCTTCTTCTGTTGCCGATTTTTTTTACAACTGTACAGTAATAAACAGGTTGGTGTAAGACAGTCTTATGTGTTAGGACATTTGTGTACATCCATGCCAGGTCTAACAAGGATAGCATTAATTTTCTGGCAAACCGTCATTGATGGGATTTGCATGCTGTACCACACATAAAAAATTTCATTGAAGAATAACTTTAAGCTGAGTGTGTGTGTGTGTGTAGGAGAGAGAGAGAGAGAGAGAGAGAGAGAGAGAGAGAGAGAGAGAGAGAGAGAGAGAGAGAGAGAGAGAGAGAGAAGTAACATGTTTTACGCCCAGTCATTGATTGTGGTTATATCAGGGTGAACAGTGAGAGAGTCAAACATCATCAGCTACACACACACAGCAACGAGCAAGTTCAGCAACTCTTTCACACAGTTTATTATCCCCAACAGAATGCAGTGTCTATTCCTTGTCTCCCTTCTGGATAACCTCACGAGTACCCCTGAGACGACCGGTTCTTCTGGCGGCGATCAGGCCCACCTGCAACACCAAAAGCAATGTCACATCTATGGTCTTTTCCACACTCCACTGAACTCATGCTACATTCATGTCTGGACGGTGGGGGTCTTTTTGCAGTGACATGTCTTTTCAAAGTGAATCGTGCATCAAATGTATGATGCTATGATAACAGCGTATTTGTAACTTTACTAGCCAGAACTGCCTGCACCAAATCTAATTCGGGTCTACTTGTACCACACTTTCTCTTTACTTCTGATCACAACTTTCAGGGTGCACTAAAAGGTGACCAGGAGTTTTGCAGCTTCACCCAAGGCCAGGCACACCTCCAAGCTACAGCTGTCCTCTATCAATGCACAGTTAAATGGCCGGAAGCTAACGCTAACAGATAGGCCACAGACAGGCCATTTACCCCACAACCCAGTCCTGCCCTGGCTCAGGCTGGGTGAGTGCTGCAGCACGTACATCACTGCTTCAAACACAGCACCAGCTAGCCAAACTTCCAACAGAATGCACACCTTGCTCTACCCAGATCCAGAGCCAAGCATGGCTGGCATCCATCCCACAAACACCCAGCCAGGAAACACTCACCAGTGTTCATGGCCCCACACACAGTGCAAGTCAACAGCCTGGAAACACTCACTAGTGTTCATGGCCCCAGACACAGTGGAAGTGTAACCTGGCCCAAATTGTACATGTGATTGTAGCACAGTACAGATGTGAGGCCAAAAAAGTACTGACCTTTCTACCAGCAGAGGTATCTCTGCGGACGGTGGAGGCCATGCCGATATGCTGGTGGTTACCACCACCGTGGGGATGCTCAACCGGCTGCAACACAAACCATGCATGCTTGTTATAAAGACACAACGGGCATCTCTACCAGCATTTCTGAAAATGGTGAGAGAAAAAGACTGCATTCTTCTACACAAGATTATGCTGGGCAACATCACATTTGCACATGGCAAAAAACAACTGCAATAACAAAATAAAAACCGCATGCTTCAACATTTCAAAAATTCAGATCAAATTTAACCTCCCAAAATGCATTTCAGTGTTGCGCAAGGCATGTGGATGCCTGTTGAAAGGTATGCTCAAGCAGTTCCCTTATTGAGCAGTTTGTCAAATCCGTACTTTCATAGTAAATGTAATTTACAAGTGAAAAATAACTCCCACATCCCCCATTTGAAAATCCAACTCACGTTCATGGCAACACCTCTGACTTTAGGCCAGCAGTTACGCTTCGCCTTGTACTTGTGGTAGGCACGCCCTGCCTTCAGCATGGGTTTGTCGATGCGACCACCACCAGCAATGATGCCTGTGCACACAAACGTACATAGGATTACCGTCATGAACTTCCCAATAGGCACATACTCAAACTCAATATTCCACAATTTCTGAATTTTTCCTTCAAAATCCACAATTTTTTCCTCCTCCAAAACTGTAGACTATTTCCTCAGACAAAATTACTGCTCAGTTACAATTGGAGTGGTTTCAAGAAGAAAAAAAATTGTTTCCTTTTATTATCCACCATCTGGTTGCCAAGTTTTTCTCTCCTAGTCACCATGCTGCAGATTATCTGTTGACCAATATCATGAAATTTCTGAACTAAGACTTTGGCCAAAAAAGCAATTTTCTCAAAACACACACACATCTGGAAACGGGCATTTGGGTCTGCAAAAACGTCCCCAAAACTGTAAAGACCATAAAAACCTTGGCGTTTCTACAAACATGACATTTCGATCACCGATTCACCAATGCATACTTACCAACCATGGCGCGGTTAGATGAGGGCATGACCTTCTTGGCTCCAGAGGGCAGCTTGACCCGTGTCCTCCTGGTGTCAGGGTTGTGGCTGATGATGGTGCCGAAGTTCCCACTGGTGCGAGCCAGCTTGCCACGGTCACCTGTCTTCTCCTCAATGCAGCAGACGATGGTACCCTCAGGCATCACACCCACCGGCAGGATGTTGCCGATCTGCAGGACGGCTGTCACACACACATCATCCACAGAATGAGAAATGATGGAAGGCAAACGACACAGCTGAACCCAAAATGTGTGTGAAGTTGTACCAAAAATGAAGACACTGCCACAGCAGTGGGTGACAGTTTTTTTTTAATCAAAAGTACATATTTACCACATGGGGGCTTGGAGTGGGTCTGCAGGGAATGCACCCTAGAATAGCTGTTCTGTATTCAAAAGATAAATCATCCATATCATCAGTGTTGAACATGACACACGAATGTAACAACCTGATGCACTCAAATGGGACTGGGAGCACAAAACTTGACCTGGGGGTAGGTAACCTGGACACACAATTTGACCCAGACACACTCAAACTTAGCAGTATGAATGATATTACTGGTCAGACACATGGTTGCCAGTGTTACTGACTCAGTTTCATCTCCTGTGTGTGTGTGTGTGTGTGTGTTTGTGTGTGTGTGTGTGTGTGTGTGTGTGAATGCAGATGCATCAGTCATAATTACTCTCTGGTCCAGTCAACAATGGTTGTGCCCCTTGGTAGTACACTGACTGTCCACCGTTTCACCAATCTAATTTACACATGAACTCTGACCCCCAAACCTGAAGGTGAGACAACACTGACCACCAGCAAAAGGATGTATAAAGTTTGCCCCTCCCCAGCCACACTGCAGTCAAGGACAAAAATGAGGACAAAAGAGCCTGGCTTTGTCCAGCACCACAATGGTGGGCATAGGGGGTGGGGATAGCTCAGTGGTTAGAGTGCCAGACTTGTGACTGAAAAGTCGCGGGTTTGAATCCCTGCAGGAGAGGCGGGAGAATTTTCTTCTCCAAGGTCGACTATCTGTGCTGACTCTTATTTCGGTATCCATTCCACCCCCGTGTTACCACAGAAGCACCTAAAAGATCCCAGTCATTCTGCCAAAAGTGCAGGTGGCAGGTTACAGTTAAACATGCATACACCTTACATATGTGGCTTTGCATGAAGTGACATGGTGCATGGTTGCATGGTGTACACAGAACTTGAGCTGAGATGGCTGCAGTTTCATGTGGCACCCGCCACGCCAGCGCTGTAAGTACACTTCACTGGATATTCAAAAATGTGCTATAACTCATGCAGCACCACATGCGAGCGCAGTGAGTCTGCTCAAAAGAGTGGAGAATAGCGCTATATAAGCGATCATCAATCAATCAACGTAAAATGCACCAGTGTCCAATGGCAGTCGTCTCAGAAGTTGAAGGTTCTCCACACAAAAATTCAGGTCAAAGTGAAGAATATTTTCCCTCATCACAGACAACTGCCTACACACACTCTGAGCACCACTTTCTGGCACCTTCCTACAATCTCTGCCAGATTTAGTTATGCCACTGAAGGGGCACTCTTTATCTCCACACAGATGTCCACTGATGCGGTCAGTGCCCTCCGAAAGGTTAGTGTACTAATATGACTGTAGAAGCAACCTAGCGCCAAACCATGCATGTAAACACGAGACGCATCCACCCCGGGTTAAAAAAAAGAAAAAAAGAGTTCTGTCTTGATTAAAACAATTGTGGTTTTATTTGTGCTGGTGTAAACTTTGTTGGCGGCTATAAATGTCACGCCTTGTTTTATTTGAATTGTTTGTAACAAACTTACTACTGTTTGAGCACCGCAAAAAAACTGCTCATTAGCTGAGTTTTCTGGGCCCTATGGCGTACCTAAATACGAGGTGGTTAAGGAAGGATGTCATAAACCATGGCTTGGAGTCTGCTGCCTGCACATTTTTCAATCCACCATTACAGGCAAAAAACAAAAAGCTGAATGGCTACCAACCCTTCTTGCCACAGTAGATGAACTGTCCAGTGTACATGCCCTCGGCAGCAACAAAAGTCTCCGTCCTTGTCTTGTACTTGTATGGGTCACGGAATGCGACCTTTGCCAGAGGGGCACCTCGTCCTGGGTCATGGATGATGTCCTGCAAACATGGAGCAATCACAGCTGAAGTTAAGTCGGTATACTTTTCATGTTGCAATATAAAAAATCCTTATGACCACAGACACCCTGATATAACTGTCATGGTCAACTGAGCACTAAAAAACAATGCAATACATCTATTTAGTTTCTTTGAACACAGAAAAATCTGCTGTAGATTCAAGATTTCACAGATACACATGTAACCGAAGTGGGTGCTTTTTCCTCCACAACGTTGGCAGTCTTATCATGCTTTGATGTTACTTAGCTCACCTTGATCACACCCTTGATGTATCCATGGCGCTCAGCGTAGTCGACAGGACGCAGCGCGGGCTTGCCTTTCCTGTTGCGGGTGTGGGCCTTGAAGACTGACCCAGCACCCTTTCTCTGCGCACGAATCACTCGGCCCATTTTGGTCTGAAATCAAAACAGAACTTAGGAAAGCTGCACAGCCTGATAATGGTCACACTAGAACTGCTCAAAAACAAAACCAGCCAACACATAAACAAGATCAACAACGGAGGAAGTAATGAAATTAGAACTGCACATCTCATTCTCAGCTAGTAAAATATAATCTAGAACACTTCAACGGTAATGGTTAAAAATTTAAAAAGTCTGAAATCCCCTCAAACTAAGTCCTCTCAACCCTTACACTTAAGTTACAGGTCACATTTCTAACACTAGGGTCACACAAAATGGAGGCAGCATTCTATTTTTACATGTTTTAACAACAGCAAAATCTGATGTCACTTTATCAGACTACTCAGTGAAGATTTTCATGATCATAACTTGAATGAGTATAACTAAGAATCTTACAAGACTGCCCATCACTTTTAATGTCCCTTGCAATTTTAGTTTTGACACAGTAACTTAGTCTACTCCAGTACCATTTCAATACCCCCAATAAACCAGGTTATGTACAAATTCTTATCACAGCATTAAACGGACCATTGTGAACTTCTTTGTGTATCAGATTATCATTGTCTATCATACCAACAGGTTGGAGCTTCTTTTCTTTTTCTAGGTTTAAGATCTTGAATATATATTTATATCTTCAGTCTTAAAATTGAAAAGTTAAGGTATCACTCTTGACAATTATTTGACCTGGTGTGTCCATTGCACTGCTACAGAGAGAGAGAGAGAGAGAGAGAGAGAGAGAGAGAGAGAGAGAGAGAGAGAGAGAGAGACTCTTTGTCTTGCAAACAAAATGCAAGTCAAACCATAAGCCCTGCCAAAAACAACAATAATAATAATAACACTTATATAGTGCCTAATCCAACTAGGCTGGCTCAAACGCAAAGGGCAGCTCATTTTGCTAACAGTAACACTAACAGCATACAACCAGAGAGAAAAAACTGGGTGCAAACAAAATCTGTTACCATCACAATCATGCTACCGACTAAGCACTTTTAAAATTTAGGTATACTGACAGAAGAGATGCTGCAAGTGCAACAGAAGATTAAAAAATATTTGCACTCCCTGGAACAAGTGAAACTGAAAGTGAATGGCATTTAATGATTATAAATTCTGGTCATTTCCTATTCAGTGTCCAAAATTACTGCTGATATTCCCTCATTTCACTTCCATCATTGTTCATTCTTGGGTTGTGTTTGCATGTTGCCATGTGTGCACCTGTTACAATTTCCCTTTCTGTTCACCTCGTCGATAAAGACTAAAGCTGAGGTTTGTCAGGTCACTAATGAAAGATCTGGGCTGTACTAATATAAGTAATTTTGCCTGTTACACAGCTCAACTGTTCTGTTGTTAATGTATTGTTAGTGTTACTTATGAAATAAATTTTGGTTAAAATAAAAAAGAAGAAGAAAAAAAGAAAAAAAAAGAGAGGAAATTACCCACATTTTCCGGCCGTATGTTAATTGTTATTGTCACACATGAAATTGGTTTTAGCTGTTAAAACTTAAATGCAATGTAATTACTTCCTTTTATTTCTTAACAAATTAATTCCATAGCCCAAACCCTATGCCACCCGCGCTCGCAGTTCCTGTGAAGTGTCACCGACACTGTCAGTGTCATGATAAAGAAAAAACAAGTTTCTTTTTAGAAATAGTTCCTCACGGCAAGTGCGGAAAGATTCACAGTTTTTATTTAAATGAACAAATGTTTTGTGTGTGTTGAGGGAGTCCTGCTCTAAGTATTCGCGAGCAGTTTCAGTCACATGGAACCTCGTCAGCTCAAGGAATCTTGTCAGTAATGGTATCAATGCTGCCAATCGTGCATTCACAAACGGTCAAGGGTTAAATGAACATAATATACATCCAGTATAACACTAGATTTATATGTGAGAAACTCTAGCTAATATTTAGGATCAGATGATTGCAGGAATACACGAAATGAAATTGATTTGAAGAGAAAAAACACACAATCCACACCGTACCTGGCCGGAAGAGAGAGAAAAAAGGAAGTGACGTTGCGTATGACACTAGAGTACCGCCCCTTTACTGGTGCCCTCTAAAAACGAAAGTAGGATTAGGGACACAGAAACTCAGATTCGTGGGGGTAGATAATTGTGTTCTAACCCCCAGTCAGCCATGACGGTTAAATCAGGTCGACTGTAATTCGTGATATATATATATAACCGTGGTGTTAGATGATACTAATGTTATGGTACCTCTCCTACCTAGAATGATACGCGACACTCTCTACTTTCAGTCAGTAATACAGTCGGTAGAAGCCTGTTGTCTACGAGCACCCCCTTTTGTTGTTGTTGTTGTTATTGTCGTACACATTTATATTTTTTTCGCCTTGACATAACTGTCATACTGACTGGGGATCAACTAAAAGATTTTTTTTTTTTTTTCCCTCTTCCTCTTCTCTCTCTCTCAGTTCCATCTGTCTGTCTGTCTGTCTGACTGTCTTTTTGTCTGTCTCTCGTCATTTTCTTTCTTTCTTTCTCTAGCATACCATAAAAATCTGCAGAAAATAAAACAGTCCAGCTAAACAGCAAATATCTAATTACTGATGACTGAACATCAGAGAGAGAGAGAGAGAGAGAGAAGAGAGAGAGAGAGAGAGAGAGAGAGAGAGAGAGAGAGAGAGAGAGAGAGAGAGAGAGAGAGAGAGAGAGAGAGAGAGAGAGACCGGGGGGCGGGGCGGGGAGGGGGAGGGGGGGGCAGACAAGCATAGATAAGGCAGACATACAAAAATAGCATAATTAGACAAATCAACATCAACTTAGAAACTGAGAAACCATTAATAAACAAGACAGCGATTAACATGATGCAAAATAGGTAGTCGGTCACTGACTGGGAGTCGAACAAGAGAAGAATAAACCGAGCAAATGTGTTAAAAAATATTTATACATGCAAAAAGGAGTAAAGTTGGTCATTTAAACTTGTTTAACGCCGAGATGATGATGATGAGTTGATGCTTAATGTCCTCAGATGTCATTTGACATATTAGGGACAAGTTGTGACCAATGCCGAAGCACGGTTCAATAAAAGCCACATACGTAAGGTGTATGCGTGTTTAACTGTAACCTGCCACCTGCACTTTTGGCAGAATGACCGGGATTTTTTTTACGTGCTACTGTGGTAACACGGGGGTGGAACGGATACCGAAATAAAAGTCAGCACAGAAAGTCGACCCTGGAGAAGAAAATTCTCCCGCCGTTCCAGCAGGGATTCGAACCCGCGACCTTTCAATCACGAGTCCGGCGCTCTAACCACTGAGCTATCCCGCCCCCATCTTAACGCCGAGTGACAGTCTCCGAAGATGTACTGACGGGTCCGAGATCCCCAGGAGGTGTGGGAAGAAGTACACTATACCTAACACTACACTCACCATCAGAATGAATGCTGTTACAAGACGGGCAGCGATGGAGGCATTTTAATTTTTCGTTAATTGTGAGAGGCAGACTCACAAGACGTGTAAACAAACTATAACTTTTGAAGAGCTAGGAGAGCCGAAGCGAATCGAACCGAGTCCTTCGGCTTACCAGCCTATCGCCTGACCGCTGGGCCAAACCGGCTGACGAAAAGGTTTAAAGCGACAAAGGGACAGACTACGTATGTATGTAACACAATAACAAAATTTAAAATAAAAATATATTTATTTTTAAATCAAACGAAAAGAGCCGAAAAGGAATCGAACCGAGTCTTTCTGATTACCAGCTTCACCGCTAGGCCAAATCGGCTTACGGAAAGAACTAAATCCGAAGGGAAAAGTAGGTATGTAACTGACAACAACAACAACAACAGCAGCAACAACAACCACACACACACACACACACACACACACACACACACACACACACACACACACACACACACACACACACACACACACAACACACCACACACACACATACACCACACATACACGCACACACATCACACACACACACACACACACACACACACACACACACACACACACACACACACGACACACACGCACACATACACGCACACATACACGCACACACACACACACACACACACGCGTACACACACGCGCACACACACACACACACACACACACACACACACCACACACATACACACACACACACCACACACACACACACACACACACACACACACAACTCACACACACACACCAGAAAACAAACAAACAGGGGACGAGAAGTAGGTGGTGCAATAACCTGAGAAGAGGCGTGAAGCAGTCGCAACCGACGAAGTGTAATCGGCCAAAGAATGTAAGATATAACGCGGGACGAATAGTTTGGCACCGAGTCCAAACCGGTCAGGCCATCGCCACCTCCCATCCGTCTGCTTCTCTGCCTCTCTCTCTCTCTCAGACTCTGCCTGCCTGCCTCTCTCTGTGTGCCTGCCTCTCTCTGTTTCTGTCTCTCTCCCTCACTGTGTGTCTGTGTGCTCTGTCCGTCTGTCTGTCTCTGTCTCTCTCTCTGGCAGTCTCTGGCAGTCTCCTCTCTCTCTCCTCTCTCTCTCTCTCTCTCTCTCTCTCTCGTCTCTCTCTCTTCTCTCTCTCTTCTCTGTATATATTGAAATGATACCCTGTAAATTTTGTTTTTATTCATCAGCACTAGCTGTTAGACAGGTTTTTGAATGAACCTATCTACAGTCCTTCTAACATATTTTTTCGATAGATTTAGTTCTCTCTCTCTCTCTCTCTCTCTCTCTCTCTCTCTCTCTCTCCTCTCATCTCTCGTCTCTCTCTCTCTCTCT
>OY757541.1:20832626-20865277 GCA_963584105.1 Alviniconcha strummeri | reverse complement strand
TATACTACGAACACAAATATGCACGACAATACCACAAACAGACAGTATAAGTACGAATAAGCAATTGATTAATGAAGTCGCCAAGGATGAGAACATCAGCGCGGTTTTTAACATTATAAACATCATCTAACATCTGTACAAAGGAGTCGTACAACTCAAAGGTAACCGCTGGGTTTCTGTACAGATAACGGCACACAAACAACGATGGCCGAAGCGCATGCGGCTTCAATTCTAGCCAAACACATTCCATTTTGTCATTTTCCAAGTCTTTGCGTCTGTGTGTAGTGGCCCGGCTGGACAGACTGATGCACATGCAGACACAGAAATTCCAGTCTGCCCCGGCATTTGCGGGTTTCGCCTCATAATATAACAGTTTGGAATGCTGATACTGTGATCAATAATTCTAAAGTCTAACCGCGACTCAGTAATTCCAAAAGGCTGATATTCAGAAAATGACTGACTCTGCAAAAGCTGAATTACACACATCGGGTACTTTGTTATATATATATATCTGTATAGGTGGTACACATTGAAATGACCGACTCGTAGCATTGCATAACTCAGGAATCTACCAAGTAGCTAGTAAGAATGACAATACTGTGATCGGTAAGTTTAAACAAAAAACTGGAAAAAAACAAACAAACAGATAACGTTAATTATCAATGAAAAAGGTGGACAAATGAAAGAAAACAAGAATTAATGTATAACACACAAATGAATCTTAAAAAACAAAAACAAAAAACAAAAACAAAAAAACGCGCACAATGGCAACAGACGTCCCAAATGTTCAAACTCAGTTTTAAATGCGAGTGTTTCCTTTGTCTATTCTTTGACTTCCCTTCACACCACACAGATAATTATGTCCTTTTTCCGTGAAAAACACGATGGGAAAACAGTCTAAATATTAGCAAATACTATCGCTTGTACTATGCATCTATCTAATGAGCAATCCAGTGAGATGTTAACTGTAACTTACAGGATTCGAGTTAAACATCGAAGTCAAAAACGCATCCGCAAGTCCGACAGTAATAATGATCCGGTGTCAGTCTTCACACGTTTTAAGCTATTTCAATAGCTGGAGGACGCTCGGCATGAACATGGGGGAAGGGGGGGGGGGGAATGAACATGGGGGGAAGGGGGGGGGGGCAGGTGCACAACTGGTCATGGTTCGGTAGAGTGGGTGTCACTACATAGTTTACATTCCTCATGGTACTGCGTTTCAGTGAGCCGGTTTGGCCTAGCGGTAAGGCGTTAGGCTGGTAAGCGGCCGAAGGACCTCGGTTCGATACCGCTTCGGCTCTCCTTTCTCTTCAAAAAGGCTGTGGTTTGTGGGCACTGTCCTGTGACTTTGTCCATCACTTCCTACTGAAACATTAAAATGGCTCTCCGGGGGTCGCTGCCCATCTTCAAGTAATGCAGAAGTCATTCTGGTCGTGACAGTGTAGCAATAGGTATATAATCTCCCTCTTCCACCACCTCCATACCCCCTTCCCCCATTATCCCCGTCCCTAATAAGCCTTATGTCTGTGAACGTTAAGCACCATGTTTACTTACTTACTGGTACTGTTCCAAACTTTTAGTGTACGCCAGGTGAACACTAGTCAGTGACCGTGGGGTGGATTGGTCGCCGGATCAGGTGTGGTGCACTGATAAAGTTTTGAGAAACGAAAACAAGGCGTATCACGAGTCAAGTTGTGGGCGACAGGCCAGACGAAAATAGGACTGACGGCCGATACTGAGCTAACCGTCTCACTGTGACGAGGGGCAACTAAAAATAGATCAGATGAGCGGGACTGCCCTAGAACGTGAAAATAGAACAGCCTGAGTCGCTCTTCAGTGTAGTCAGTTGTCGTTCAACTGTTGTGGCTCTTTGTTGAAACATTGACTGACTGGAACTTTAGCCGGCTCGGCACACACATCTCAGTGATACACGCACGCACATTAGCACGCACATACACGTACACAAGCGCGCGCTCACACACTGACACACACTGACACTGACACACTGACTGACTCAAGCACGCACACGCGCCGGGGTTCTAAAAGGCTGAAGGAATTTTACTCACACACTGTTTGGACCTGCTACTGTACTAGGACACTGACTTCAAATGATAAGATTATTTTTGACTGGGCTTCAGTCGCCGTAGCGGTCGGAACCGGCTAGCCGCGGCCGCCGTGTCTGCTACTGTTCCGTCAGTTCCGCCGCCGGCCGCGGCGCGGACATCGCAGAACATCTCACTCTGGACCTTCTGGAGCATAGAATATTTCGGGACGGCTTTTGCCAGGACCTGGCCATAAGTTGCGAACAGGGACTGAGAGTGCTGCAAGTCCGGCTTAGAAACGCTTCCCGAAAAAAAGGAGGAAGAAGAAGAAGAAAAAGTTTCGCGCGAGTAGGCCTAGTGTGACACAGGGGACTGTACTCCTGACGTCTGAGCGCGCGCTCGCAGAAGAACAGAAAGCCTCGTGAACGCAAACTTTGTTCAGTTTGAGGAAAATGAATGACCTCGTGAAAGAAATCAGTATGGCGAAATGGGAGAAAACGATGACAGACGTCCTGAAAGGGGATGGGTAAGGTGTTCCATTACTGCCCCAAGAGTTCGGAGATAAACCGCGTATGTTCAGATGTTGTGTAGAATCTTTCCCGAAAACAAAAAGGTTAATATTTATTTAGAAGCAGTGGCCAGTGTGTTGCCAAAGTGTAAAGTTCTGCATGTAAGTCTATGTGTAAATATAGTGATGTAGGTTTTGATTTTTGTAAATTTGTGTTACCAGTGTAACTGCAAGTGTTGGTCAGTTTCGTTGACTGGGAGTGATTTGTTACTTTCGCACGGCATAGTCCAACTTCAACAGACTGAAGACCGAAACTTTTCCGTTTACAATTTTAGATTTAGTTCACGCGTTGCTGAGCTATTTTCTTACTTTCCTTAATCCTCAAAACTCAGACATGGACTACAGGAACTTTAACGTGTGTATATGATCGTTTTTGCATGCGTATACACACCGGGCACATGGTTGAGTGTTGCTTTACGTCCACAGAAACCGTAGGCTTATTAGGCCCAGGACGGCCACCTCGACTTTCACACAGCTCCTGAGCTAAGACCACCGGGGACTTATAGTCTCATCTGAAGGACTTTCCCCATGACAAACAATATCATAATATGCCTAGAAAAAGTAGAATGGTATTAAAATAAAGTTTGCAACAAATGCAAGGCCGTCCCACCAAGTCAGCTTCAATTCAAAGGAGTAAAATTTACAAACTACAAATTTTTTGGTTTTGTTTGATCTCCTCATAGCTGTCCAAAAGTTATTGACCATGGTGTTGGATGTCAACAAAGGTATGGTCGTAAATATAGTACTTACTTATTTACTCTCTATACCTCTGATGGTAATGTTCCAAAAAATAGTGCTTTTGTTGTGAGATGACAGTTTTGTTGTTGTTTTTAGTTTTTTTCTTTCTTTCTTTCTTTTCAAACTGGGAAAGCCTTCTTTTCATATTTCCTTGTAAATCAACACCTCACGAAGGATCATCCCTCTTTTAATTTTATTACCACTTTTCTAGTGTACAATTAAATGGGCACCAGAATTGCATCACATTCACAGTTAATGAGTTGGGTTGTTCTTCAGGGCTGGTGATTCTTATGTACATGTATGTATACATGTATGTAATGATGTCTTCTGTTGTAACTTCTATGCATAATATATGAAAACAACAACTGCAAAAACAATTTAATGTGTTTAAAGTATAATACTTTTAAAAAGGCTTGTCCTGTCAACCACCAATTCAGGAATCAGTATCACAGTATGATGAAATATTAAAAGATGAGTGTGGTTTAAAAGTGATATTTTAGATTAATAGCTGTGTATCATGCAAAAATCACATCACTCACACACACACACACATACACACACAGACACACACACACACACACACACACACACACACACACACACACACACACACACACACACACACACACACACAGTGACACACACACAGCATTTAAGAAAAAATAAACTTCTGTTACAGTGTTAGTATAGTTGGAGAAAATGTGAAGACTGCATGAAATGAAATGAATAATTGCTCTCAAGATACCTAAATTTATAACCTAGTCAGAGTCACTGACACAGTGACAGTGACACTTAAGTGTTATATGATCACATTTTACAGTTGACTGGACTGTTTGTGTATATGTATGGACATCATGCTTGGTCTACAGCTCAGTTCTTTGACAGAAACTGAGATGATGATGTAGAGCTTAATGTCCTCAGATGTCAGGTTGACATATTAGGGACAAACTGTGACCAATATGTAAGCATGGTTCAGTGTTGCTTTACGTCCACAGAAACAATAAGGCTCATTAGGACGGGGAGCCCAGGATGGCTACCTCGACTCTCATACAGCTCCTGAACTCTGACTGAAACTGATAGCTGGAGTTTGTTATTTATAAGTGTTAGCATTCCTCAGCTATAACCCTGAGTATAAAACCCCACTGTGGGTGAGAAGGTAGCTCATAGTTCAGGAGCTGTTTGAGAGTTGAGGTGGCCGTCCTGGGCTGTCCATCCTAACGAGCCTTCTGGCTTCCGTGGATGTAAAGATTTATTGAACCATGCTCATGCATTGGTCTCTGCTTGTCCCTAATATGTCAGCCGACATCCAAGGACATTAAGCAACACAACTGAACCAAGAAGGTAGCATACATGTGCCACCATTTGCCCACACCTGATAGGGAGCAGGGATAGCTCAGTGGTTAGAGCACTGGACTGGTGATTGAGACTGTGAGAGGTTGTGAGTTCAAGTCCCTGCAGGATCGGCGGGAAAATTTTCTTCTCCAGGCTCAACTTTCTGTACTGTCTTATTTCCGTATCCGTTCCACCCCCATGTTATGCAGTAGCGTGTAAAAGATCCCAGGGTTTCAGCCAAAAGCACAGTGGCAGGTTACACAGCTAAACATGCATGCACCTTATGTACAGATACATGTGGCTTTGCATGAAGTGACACAGTGCATGGTTGTATGGTGTGCACAGAACATGCCAAGATGGCAGCAGTTTCACGTGGCTCCAGCCATGTCATTGTTGGTGCCGCAAGTACACCACTTTGGTGGATATTCAAAAATACGCGGTAAAAAGCTGGTCACTCAGGTAGACTCACATGCGAGCACAGTAAGTCTGCTCAAGGGCAGAGAATAGCACGATGTAAAAGTGACTGACAACACCTGTACATACCTTCAGACACACGTGCAAAGTTACCCGCTTCACACCTTTACAATGAGTATGAGTCAGACGTTAGGGATTTCAGTAAATTAATGATAGAGTAAGTAACTTAGTAAGTATCTTGGTGTTTTACACCCATTGCTGTTATATCAGGGTGAGTAATAGAGCTTGTCATGTCATGAACTGATGAAGATTACTATCTCCGGGTAGCCGGGATAGCTCAGTGGTTAGAGCGCTGGACTCGTGATCGAAAGGTCGCGGGTTCGAATCCCTTCTGGAGCAGCGGGAGAATTTTATTCTCCAGGGTCGACTTTCTGTACTGACTCTTATTTCGGTATCCGTTCCACCCCCGTGTTACCGCAATAGCACGTAAAAGACCCCGGTCATTCTGCCAAAAGCACAGGTGGCAGGTTACAGCTAAACACGCATACACCTTACGTATGTGGCTTTGCAAATTGCATGAAGCGACACGGTGCATGGTTGTATGGTGTACACAGAACGCACCGAGATTGAGTCTCTCTGGCAGCAGATTCTTGTGGCACCAGCCATGCCAGCGCTGTAAGTACATCACTTCGGTGGATATTCAAAAACGCGCTATAAAAAGCTGTTCACTCATGTAGAATCACATGCGAGCGCAGTGAGTCTGCTCAAGAGCGGAGAATAGCGCTATATAAAAGCGATCAATATATCTCCTGAAACTGGTGAAAGTAATTCTCACAGGGCGCTCTTTAACACAGCGAATGTTTGATTGTTTTGCAAGTTTTTATTTTATTAGGACAGTAATTTTTAAGAGGTGGACGTCATGAAGATGCAATAAAGTTGTGTTGTATTGAAGAGATGCTAGCCTAATATGCATTCCTAGCGTAATTATATAGTCACTTGGCAATAAAGTTTTGTTGTGCAACACAACATGCAGATTATGATGCTGTCCTGGTGTCAGTAGCCTCTGATTTGATCTGAGCATGAGAATTGGAGTGAAAAGAAAGCCAAGTCATTAATTTTATTAATGTGTATTGTCCTGACGGGATATATCATTATATGGTGACAATGGACACGGGTTGGAGTAAAAAGAAACCTAAGTCATTAATTTTATCAATGTGTATTGTCCTGACAGGGGATATATGGTAACAATGGACAACTGTGGCCGAACCTGTGCTCTCTGTAAAAACACCTCCAACCTTCAGAGGTGTGGGCGATGTTTCCGTGTCTTCTACTGCTCCAAAGACTGCCAGCGTGGTGACTGGCGAAATCATCGAGACCTGTGTCAGCAGGTGACTGCACAGGCAGCAAAAGCTTATGAAGATGGTAAGATGAGGCACTGCCTTGTTTATTTGAAGCGCATGGAGTAGTGTGAAGAATGCTCAGATGACCTCATTACACACATGCACTAATATATCATATAAAATACATAAAGAGAGAGACTTGTTGTTAAAGTGCTAAAAGTAAAACTGAATTATGAAAATTTTAAATTATAATGAGAGATTATAAATGAAAGAGCACCTAGCTATAAAGGGAGAAAACTGGATTCCATTGCACCAGAGTAACACTCTTTTTTTCATGAGCTAGACAAATCAGAGAGAGAGAAAAAGATTTTTGTAATCAGAAAATAAGGTCCATGAATTAAACCTGTAACAATATAAACCCTGAAGGCTGAACTGATATGTTGTGAAATTGGGAGACTTTTTATTTAAAAAAAAAACTTCTGAAACAAGAATGACTAATTTTTGACCATTTGACTGTTGTTTAAGTGTCATTTTGTATGGGGGATTACCCTGAAAATTTGCATGTTGGGTTTTGTCGTAATAAATAGCATTCTTTTTATCCTTTTACACATGTGTTTGGATCTTGTGAGATTGGAGACCTTTAAAATTTAATGGCTTTGACATTTTGTGTACGACATATACTTTTTGGCTGGTACACTTACACCTTGCGCACACACACCTCTGTTCATGAAGGTCAAGGACAAAGTGCAAACAGTGGGAAGGAAAAGAGTACCTCAGGATCTGGCACGGCTGAACGTGGCAGCAAAACATGTCAGGTGGGTTTTCTGTTTCTTATCAACATGGGTTGGTTAAGCTTGTTTTTAAAATGCGAGTTGTTTCTAAAGAGGTGCTGTACTGGCAGAGGCCAGAATCCCAGGAGGTGAGGGAAAAAGAGACTATACTTATTATTAACACTACACTGTCACCACAGGATGATTCTGCATTTAGATAGGCAGCAATGAAACATTGTTTCAGTGTTTGATAAAGTGCTTAAATGTGTGTGTGTGTGGGGGAGGGGGGGGGGGGGTGCAAAATGACAAAGACAGTGTCTATAAGCTACAACTTTTGATGAGAAAGGAGAGCCAAAGCTGAATCAAACTGAGGTCCTGCTTACCAGTCTAATGCCTTACCACTCAGCCAGACCAGCTCACCTTTCATACCAACATCAAACTCATGGCATCAGGTTAAATTTTCAGTGGTTCCTGAGACCAGGCAAACAAACTGGTGTTTGATTGTTGGTCTGATTATAGCAACTGGTGTTTCATTGCTGGTGTGATTATAGCAACTGGTGTTTGATTGCTGGTCTCATTATAGCAACTGGTGTTTGATTGCTGGTCTGATTATATCAACTGGTGTTTGATTGCTGGTCTGATCATAACAACTGGTGTTTGATTGCTGGTCTGATTATACTTTGTCTTTACAGACGAGGTAGATGAAAGTACTTAGGAGTAGTATGATACCTGGTGTCTCGTGAATGTTGTCACCTTGTGTGATCTGAAGGTGAAGTAGTTGGATATACTATTAAGAAGAGTTGTTTCTGTGGGCCTGTCTGTGAAATATCCTGTTTATTATACTTGCAAAACAAGTTTCAAATTGGCAATTGTATACGTATGGCAAGGGAAGCAACTTGTTGTGCATCCCTCACTTCTGGTTTGTGTTGCGGTGTGCATGTGTGTTTTTCTTTGTTTGAAATAGCGTACTGGCTGTTATTTTGATTTGTTGTCAGTGCTTGTTTTTAATTGTGCAGTGGCCAGTGAGAGTACATGTTTGTGTGTGTGTGTGTGTGTGTGTGTGTGTGTGTGTGTGTGTGTGTGTGTGTGTGTTGCTAGTAGTAGTATAGACAGCCATGCATCTGATTAGTTACAGTCACCGCCTGACCGGTTTCCATGAACCACTTTTGCCACCTTTTAAATGCACACTGGTTAAAAAATGTTGAGGGTGATAGCCATCATTTGTTTTCTTTTTGTTCTGTAGAAATGCAAGCGCACCAGTGCATCACTAAAGACATGTGCACGGTGTGCGGAGGCGTCCTACTGTTCCAAGGAATGCCAGCGGAATGACTGGTCAAAGCACAAAGAACAGTGCAAGAAAGCCTCAAGTAAGATTTTTAGCTGCATGCCCATCCCCCTCCCCCTCCCCCCCCCCCCACCTCCCTCATTTCCATACGTGCATCACTAATGCTTGCACGCAGGAAGATGAACTCATGACAGCTGTTTTTGTATGGCCACAGCGAGTGTTGTGGATGCAGAAATTAGGGTCCCTTCCGTTCACAACTCGGAACTAGCTATAAAAGGTTCCCACCTTAAGTTTAAAGCTGTGAGTAATTCAGCATGTGTTTGCACGCTTGACTCGCTGCCAGAAATTCTGATTCGCTAATTACTTTTTCCTCAACCTTTCAGTCATCTTTGGTTCTTGTTAGTACTGCTCGTTCATGCACAAGACGGCAAGTTTCATTAGAACAGCATATTTGTGAATTTTGCATCGCCCTTAATAAGTTTATATGATCTTCAGGACTGATGGAGCGCTAAGGTCTATTATAATTTAGCTAACCATGTGTTTTTCCCCTTTCACAAGAAACCAAGACGGAGAGCGACTGGGAGGCGGGCAGGATGTTCCAAGATTTTGCCCGCGCCATGGACCCGGCCCTGGCCATGCCTATTCGCCGCTCCCGGAACTCCGCCTTGACCTGGGAGCAGGCCATGCAGGAAACCCTCAAGCTTCACCCGGACAAGACCATCATCACCAAGCTGAAGGATGTGACGTGTGAAGAGGACCTGGACCCAGTGCTGATGACCTCCACAGTGTTCCTTGCCCGCCTGGCCAGACCCCACCCTTATGTCTTCCGCAACGCTTGGTACCTAGAGGTTAGCCTCGTCTGGTCGTCAGTCAGTTGATCAGTCAGTGTTTTATGTCTGTTCACAGCGGGGTGATATTACACACACACACACACACACACACACACACACACACACACACACACACACACACACACTTGAACACAATCATGCACACACAGGCACACAATCATACACGCACACACACACACATGCACACAATCACACACACACACACACACACAATCATACGCACACAATCATACACACACACACACACACACACACAATCATATATTAGTGTGTTATACTAACTTACCCACAGGACTGTGAACAATCAGTTTAACAGTGGAAGTTATAACATCAGCATTACACAAAATATCTCTTACAATCGTATGGTCGTGTGTAATGTTTGAGTGTGGTCGTGTGTAATGTTTGAGTGTCTGGTCGTCTGTAATGTTTGAGTGTCTTTTTCCCTTTCCCTACAGAGCCTTGGTGCCTTGAACTGTTTCATTTGGATGGGAATCAGTGCATTACAAGCCTCGTTATTATTACAATGGCTACTAGCCATGAAGAGCAGTACTACTTAGCTGCTGATGGCTTGCTTTCTTTTTTATCACATAACCATGTGTATTGAGAAAGAGTGGATAGGTAATAATTAAAATATTTGTAAAGCCCAAAATCTTGTCCATAGAGGCTGTTCTAAGTGCATACACACACACAGGCAAGCACACGCGCGCATGCACACACGCACACACACACGCACAGGCACCTGCACACATGAGCATTCTTCCATAGTGACACGCCAGACTGACAGATTTCAAGCAACTTGCAGCTGATAGCCCCTGCACCTTGAGCTGTCTCATTTGGGTGTGGATCTTAATAATATGATGATGATTGTAATGTTCACTGCTTCATGCTTCAGAGGCCAGCAGTTACTTTATAACGGTGATAACCTGTGTTTCAGTTACCACCTTCATTGTCTTTTGCAGGACCGCAAAGGCGTGGAGGTGCGTATCTTCTTTTACCTGGATAACAACAAGTCCGAGCCCTACTTCCAGTGGTGCCAGCTGGACCGTGGCAACTTCCTGTGCCTGGAGCATGCCTATATCCACACCTTTTTGGACGGCACCACAGGGATCAGGGTGGATGATGCTTGTGATGTCAGCATCATTGGGGATTAGGCTGAGTACACCTTTGTGCACATCTTTCTGGACTGCACCACAGGGATCAGGCTGGACAATGCCTGTGATGTCAGCATCATTTGGGATTGGGCTGGAATCTGGAGTACACCTTCATGCTCACCTTTGATGGCACTGCAGGGATCAGGGTGGATGATGCTTGGGATGTCAGCATCATTTGGGATTGGGGTGGAATCTGGAGTACACCTTTATCCACACCTTTGGACAGCACCACGGCCACTGGGTGGACGATGCATATAGGGGTTAGATCAGGGTGTGGTGCACCTCTATATTCACAACTTTGATAATAGTAATAATGATCAAAGGATTTCTAAGTACAAAATCTTGTATGGAGAGACATTTCTAAGCAGATACTTGCACACATGCTCACACAGGTACTTACTTTCACAAGTATGTATATTTATACACTGCACAATTTACTACCAACTTAAACAGATAAGAAACAGAAACTTACAGCGAAGGAAGATAGCAGCACAGAGTGGTAAACATGTATCGCAAGTCTGTTGCTTTGTAAAAAGAAATATCTGCTGGATGGTAGCAGAGGAGTAAAGGTTGGCAATGCCAGCATCATGGAGGATTAGGTTAGGCTGTGGTGCATGCCTACATTCACACTTACTGGCTGACGAGACATGGGTGTGGGTGGTTCCTGTGAATGTGATGCTAGCATCATCATACGGGATAACACTAGGCTTTGGGGCATGTCTGCATTCACACTTGCTGGCTGACGAGACATGGGTGTGGGTGGTTCCTGTGGATGTGATGCTAGCATCATCATAAGGGATAAGACTAGGCTTTGGGGCATGTCTGCATTCACACTTGCTGGCTGACGAGACATGGGTGTGGGTGGTTCCTGTGGATGTGATGCTAGCATCATCATAAGGGATAAGACTAGGCTTTGGGGCATGTCTGCATTCACACTTGCTGGCTGACGAGACATGGGTGTGGGTGGTTCCTGTGAATGTGATGCTAGCATCATCATAAGGGATAACACTAGGCTTTGGGGCATGTCTGCATTCACACTTGCTGGCTAGCAGGACATTATGGGTGGGTGATTCCTGTGAATGTGATGCTAGCATCATCATAAGGCATGAGACTTGGGAATGTCTCATGCCTTATTGGAAAGCATGATGGAAAGCATGATGCCGGCCATGTTGGCATTGTCTGGGCAAAGGGCATGTCTGTGACATTCACACCTTTTCGGATGGCCACACAGGAATTAGTGTGGATTATGTCTGTGGTGTCGGCATTGTAAGGGAAAAGGCTAGGCCATGGAGAATGCCACAGCCCTCTACGGTCACAGCTTTCAGGCTGGCACTGCAGGAATCAGGTTGGGTGATGCCTACAACATCGGCCTCATGATCATAGGGGATTAGGCTGGGCTGTGGAGAATGCCCGCATCCACACTTTTCCGGATGACACCTGCCTGTGGTGTTGGCATCATTGGCGGACTGGGCCTTAGAATGTGCCTGTCACGTTCCCACCTTTATGGGCAGCATTACGGTAGTTAGGGTGGTGTGTCAGCATCATTATTGATGGGCTTTGGGCTTTTTTTGTGTGTGCTCAGTTTGACAGTGTTGAAAAACAACAACAGTGAAACAACAGTATTCAGTATTTTTCAGTTTCGTTCACTTTTTTGATGTTGTACATATGGTGTTTTTTCATAATGTGAGGTCTTCGCATGGTGACAGGATTAAAAAAAAATAAAAAAAATGCAATTCTGACAAAGACACCACCAGCACATGTAAATAAATTACACGTGTAAATAAATTACACAGAATGGTTGATGTTACCAGCATGTCCTAGCCTTACATGCTCTTTTTGACATGGGCAGCATTGAAGGGACTAACTCTTCAGAAACATGCATTTGATGTCTGTGTATATGTGACCCACTCCCACCAATTCAGTGCTAAGTTGCAGCAGCCGATCGGCCCTAGCCACAGAAAAAAGCCACCGGGGGTTGATTCGGGTGATTTTCACTTTTTTGCAGCATTACATTCTTTAGACTTTAAATTATCATGTAGTTGTGGTATTTTGGTTTAGAGATAGCATTAAACTGTTAAAAAGTGGGTTTAAACACTCCTACCTGCAGTAAGAGACGCTAACGTTTACGTGGAATGACCAACATTCGGCCGAATAAAATGTGTTCTCCCCCCTACAGTACCCCAGCATGTAGTACACCGTTGGAAAGCTCTTTGTGAGAGTCTTCCTGCTGGACGTGTCAAGATCAGATTAAACTAGATCAGTCCTCCCAAATAAGGCGAACGTAAGCTATACAAACTTCAAATGTCAACCAATCAGAGATCACGGCACTTATTCTCGTAGCAATAAAAAACAAAATATTTGCCCTCCAGTTAGCTGAAAAAATGACTAGGGGAAATAACCTCGCTCCTTCCCGTCATTGTTTTCATTCTCGCAATGAAACAGTGACTTGCTTCTCTGCTGAATACATGCAAATTGGGAAATTTACCAGCCGCAGATCAACATGAATTAAGTAGTTTGATCACGGATAACTTCGTTTCTGATGGATCTGACCCAGAGTGGTCCGATGATGAATGCTCATCAGAACCCGATGTTGAAATACACAGTCTGTGTGTCTTTCACTGCTTATTCTGCACCGAACTAGACTAAGTATTAATAACTCACAAATCCCCCCCCCCCCCCCCTCATTTTCATTAAATGTTAATCATTTTGCTTTAACAGAGTATTACATGTTTTCTTTTTTGCATTAGAACTTAATAGAAACACAGAGTCAAGTTACTCAATTTTTGTTCTTATACTGCAACATGCCAGCATTTTGTGATGAAGATGGTTATGATTCACCACATAAAGACCAATTAAAAATATTCTGGGGGGCTTCTGCATATGGTAACATATCCAGTGTATTACCATGACAAAAATCAGGAAGTTTGGCTGACTCTGAACCCCCACTGCTACAGAAAATATGCAAAAAGACATAAAATCTTTCAGAGCCATTTTCTCAAAATGGCTGCCATTACGCTTAGCAACTTCAAATGACCACAACTTCAATACTTTTTGGATGATAGCCTTCATTTAGACACCAAAATAATCAGCAGAATCTGCAGTTTTCAAAACTGTTTATATCTCAAAGTACCCAAAAACGAGTTAGTCTTGGTTTCATGAGAGTGGGTCACATATAATTATGTTTTGTTTTATGATTGTGTAGGTATTGATTTTGCGGATTTGACTGTCGAAGAGAATGGGTTTACGTATTCATATATATAACAAGAGTGTTGAAATGTGCATCTGCTTATGATAGAGTTTAGTTGTCCTGAGGTGACCCAGTGCAATTTACAGGATGGTAAAATCCAGTTATTAGCTAACTGACCACCAGCAACAATGAAAGCTCGAAAAGCAGAATTCAGTATTTTTTGTTCCCCATTTTTGCACATGTTATGGTGTTTTCTGTGTAGTCTTTACATGGTGATATGGTTGAAAACACCAACAAAAGCACCACCAGCAACAGTGGAAGAAAACATGTTCAGTAATGTTTTATTCCCCACATTTATTGTACAAAAATACTGGTGCTTTCTCAGTTTCTGTCTAGTCATGTGGTGAATTGCTTGATTGTTTACTGTCTTCAGGGAAACAGGCTGAGAATGTTGCTTGATTGTTTACTGTCTTCAGGGAAACAGGCTGAGAATGTTCAGCTTTGATTTGAATAATTCTTGACTTCATTCATCCTGTTTTATGACATGTCCTACACCTGCAACTGTGCATGCACACAAGCATATATGCGCGCACACACACACACTTGTTCACTCACTCATTCCCTTCTTTTAAGTCAAAAAGAAAAACCCACCTCTTTTCTTGTGCATTCTGGTTCTGCATTTTTTTTTTTTTTACCAACCCATCACCAGTAATACATGACTGTATTTGTAGTGTGTGTTTGTGCATAGTCCAGCATCTGAGGGGATAGGGTGGGTGGGTGGGTGAAAATGCATATATATATATGCGTGCAGTAGTATGTGTGCTTCTGTGTTCGTGTGTGTGTGATGAAAAGTGCTCATCTATAGACTTCTGTAAGCACCCCAGGCCCTTAATCTTATGTGACAGAGTGCCATAAATGATTGTAGTTAGACATCTAGGTTGGTGGTATGGATGAATTTGGTTGTCTGCAGCATTCTTCTTTGGAGCCCCACAGCTTTTTTGCTTGGGGCCAGTGCTGTGTCCGTGTTTCCTTGTATGGGGGGAGAATGATCAAACACATTTTGAGAGGGCCAGTTCCTTTAACCTTTGGGTCAGCAGCAAAATGTATCATGGTGCATATATTATGTAACTGTGTACAGTCATTTTGTTGCGTATGAGAAGACATTGTGCCTTAACAGATGTGTTCCTGGATGCAGTTCTGTGGGTAGATGATATGAGCATCTATACAGATTGTGCCTTTGTTGGTTATTGCATGCATTTATTTGACATTGTTAAATATGTATCGCCATGTCAGAAGTTTACCAGATATGCTGTTAGAGGCAGAAAGGGGCAACATCAGCATTTGCCGTGTCAATTCCATGTTATCCAATGGAACAGGCATGGTGTGGAATGAATGTACACAAATTCATATGAAACCGGTTATGCTGAAATAGTTCACATTTGAAATTCATCTATATTTACACATGTAATACACAGAGACAGGCAGACAGCCATGCACATGCATGCATGCATGCATGCACGCACACACACAACACACACAAAAGCCCAGGAAGAATTGATGGGGCTAACGTGGGTATTGCCAACAAAGTTTGTATAAAATATACATGTAAAAACAGCAGTGCTTGCCAAATAGCTTGTTTATATTTGTGGAGAACATTGTTGTTAATCTCACTGCCACTTATTTGTTGCCTTTTTTATTTTGTTGGTTCCGAAAATGCAGTCCATTTTGCATTCATACTATTTCAAACTTTTGTGTATCAAAAACTATCACTGGCCTGGAAGGCTCCCAGAATTTTACTGTGAGGATTTCATTTATTCTTTCACATATTTGTTTCTTGTTGAGAGGAGTGGGGTTTTGTTGTTGTTTGTTTTTCACATTTGTTTTTAGTGTTGCTTGTTTGTGGTCAAAAAGGCACATTGGGGTCCAGTGTTTATTAAAGGAAAACTTAAACAATGCAAGGGTCAGTTGGGGTAGAGCATTTATTTTCAGGGGAACTACAGGGGCCTGTTGGGGTCCAGCATTTATTTATTAAAGGGGAACCATAAGGGTCTGTTGGGGTCCAGCATTTATTTATTAAAGGGGAACCATAAGGGTCTGTTGGGGTCCAGCATTTATTAAAGGGGAACCGCAAGGGCTCGTTGGGGTCCAGCATTTATTTATTAAAGGGGAACCACAAGGGCCTGTTGGTGTCCAGCATTTATTTATTAAAGGGGAACCAGAAGGGCCTTTTGGTGTCCAGCATTTATTTATTAAAGGGGAACCACAAGGGCCTGTTGGTGTCCAGCATTTATTTATTAAAGGGGAACCATAAGGGTCTGTTGGGGTCCAGCATTTATTTATTAAAGGGGAACCATAAGGGCCTGGTGGTGTCCAGCATTTATTTATTAAAGGGGAACCATAAGGGTCTGTAGAGGTCCAGCATTTATTAATTAAAGGGGAACCATAAGGGTCTGTAGGGGTCCAGCATTGATTAAAGGGGAACCGCAAGGGCTTGTTACAAATGTTAGGATCCAGCAGTTACCAAAGGGCTTGTTGGGGTCCAGCATTTATTAATGGGCTTGTTGGGGTCCAGCATTTATTAAAAGGAAACTATGAGGGCCTGTTGGGGTCCAGCATTTATTAAAGGAGAACAGAAGCAAACAAACATCTTGAGCTTCATCAACAGGAATAGTTTGTGCCTAGCAGTTTGTATTATAAGTGACATTGTGAATAAGGTCAGGATGTATGGCAGAAGCATCCAAAACATGAACCAACTTTTTTCTGCTCTTCATTGGTCGAGAGTGAACCAACATTGGTAAAGAATAAACCTGAGGAGCTTGAAACAAAAACAGTACTTGTTTTGTATGTAGAACAACCAAATGAAGTCCGTTGGTGGACATTTTTGCATTATATTCTCTGTTTTTCAGCCAACTTGCGTCTTTGGTTTCTTACCCTGGAGGGACGCTGGGGATTGATTGATTGATTGATTGATGATCACTTATATAGCGCTATTCTCCGCTCTCTTGAGCAGACTCACTGCGCTCGCCTGTGGTTCTACATGAGTGACTAGCTTTTTATAACGCTTTTTTTCTTCTTTTTTTTTCTTCTTTTCTTTTTTTAATATTCACCGAAGTGGTGTACTTACGCATTTGTAACGAAGTGGATGTCTAATGTCTACCTCCTGCCCGGAATCTTGGAATGCATTTAATTTCACTTTACTGTCTCCTCTTTTGTTTTGTTGCTGGTCCTGTTACTCTGTCTTGGGGAAAATTTCCGAAAAATATTTCATTAAGAGTTTGGCTTTTTTGTAAGGCTCTTACTGAGCAGCTAAGAAATGATAGATGGGAGGTGGTAGGTGCAACGTACTGTCATATGGCACTGGTATTTGCCATTATGCATTTATATTCTGTTTTTTGTTTGTTTCTTTTTTGTTGTTGTTTGTCTTGCCTATTCCTTTTTTCTTTTCTATTTGTCTTTTATCTGACATTTATAAATTTGATGGAATAGTTGATACCAGCACGTCCAAGTCTACTCTTTGAAAATATGTTTGATGTTTGTAAATGTCTGTTTTGTTGTATATTGTGTATGGACTCATTTTGTGGATTAATGTAAGTTTTGTTTTATAGTTGTGTATGGATTCATTTTGTGGATTTGAGATGAGAATGGGTTTACATACATGAAAAGAGGTTTGAAATGTGTATTTGCTTGTGACACAGTTTGATCAACCTGAGGTTACCCAGTGTGGTTGACGGGATGGTGAAATTCAGTTACTAGCTACTAACTCAGTTCCCCTTTAATAAAAAATATGCCACCAGTTGCACTTCCCATGTAGTCACTTATTAGTTACGTAACTTGTACTGACCATCGAAGAAGGTGCATACATGTTGTTGATCGCCTCAGTATGATGCTATTCTCAGCTGTTGAGCAGACTGGCTGCACTCTTGTCGCATGTGATTCTGAATGAGTGACTGTAGCCATTAATAGTATGTTTTTGAATATATATCCATCCATGTGGTCTACTTTCAGTGCTGTTTGCTGCATGGCTGGTGCTTTGTAAAGCTGCTGCCATCTTGGTGCACCTTCTGTGTACACCATACAACCAAGCCAGTTTAAGGTATCATTTCATTCCAAATCACATATGTAGGGTGCATGTGTGTTAAGCTGTAACCTAGCTGCCACCTGCACTGTTGGCAGAATGACTGGGATCCATTACATGCTAATGTGGTAACACAGGGGTGGAATGAATATGGAAGTAAGAGTCGGCACAAAAAGTTGACCCGTGGGGTGGGGATAGCTCAGCGGTTAGAGCGCTGGACTCGTGATTGAAAGGTCGCAGGTTTGAATCCCTGCTGGAGCGGCGGGAGAATTTTCTTATCCAGGGTCAACTTTCTGTGCTGATTCATTTTGGCATCCATTCCACCCCTGTGTTACCACAGTAGCACGTAAAAGATCCCGGTCATTCTGCCAAAAGTGCAGGTGGTAGGTTACAGGTAAACACACATACACCATTACATATGTGGCTTTGCATGCAGTGACATGGAGCATGGTTGTATGGTGTCCACAGGATTTGCGCCGAGATGGCTGCAGTATCATGTGGCACCAGCCATGCCAGCACTGTAAGTACACCACTTTGGTGGATATTCAAAACACGTGCTATAAAGCTAGTCACTCATGTAGAACCTTATGCGAGCGCAGTGAGTCTGCTCAAGAGAGCAGAGAATAGCACTATATTATATATAAGCGATCATCAATCAATCAGACCCTGGGGAAGATAATATTGCCACTGTTCTTGCCAGGACTCAAACCCACAACTTTGATCACACATCTGGTGCTTTAACCACTGAGCTATCCCTGCTTCCCATCTGTAGCTCTGTGATGTTGTGCTTGGGCACTGGCCATCAACGCAATTTGCTTGACACTAATTGGAAAATTAGCAATACCTGGTACAGGTGTGTGAACCTCATCTATCAGGGTACAGGAATTCTGTCACATACTTCTTTGTTTTTGTTGCAGTCGTTTATTTGTATATACATGTATGTACTTTAAAAAAAACAAGTGCAGGTCAATAGTTGTTGTTTTTCCTTATGTACAAAATGCATGTTTTGGTTGGCATTTGAAAGGTGTGTTTTTGCATTTTGTTTGCAGTTTGAAGAAGTGTGCCGCCTGCCAGTGACTTACATGAATTTGTTTGCCAAACTTAGGCCATTGTTTCACTGCACCTTTTTACATATTGTTTCCTTTAATTGCCGAGTTACCACTGAGTGACATCCCTTCAAAAAACTCATCTTCCGTCTGTTTTTGTTGGGGATGTTACATTAAAAATTAAAATTAAAAAAAGCTATATAATTTTTTTTAATAATATTGGAAGTATTTTGTGATGCAAAATGCACACACAGAATTGTTACCTGAGCTGTGCTTAAAAAGAGCAGTATATTAAATTAAACTGGAGTTTCTTTTTGTTACCAAATTTGTTTAGTTTTACTTTGTTGCCTGTGTGTATAGTGTGTGTGTGTGTGTGTGAACTGACAATACATGATAAGAATGGACAAATCAGTTGACATAACTCAGCACAATTTCTAACTTATCAATGACCATTTTTTTAAAATTCAGGTTCTAATGGTGCTGCTAGTCTGCAGTCTGGAGCAAGAGTATGGCACAATTGTGGAAACGGTTGGTAATATACTTTGGGAGAAATGCCCTAATCAGTAATAAGGACAGTGCATTGATCATTGTGTGTGTGTGTGTGTGTTCACTCTGTGTGTGGGTGTGTGCACTGTGTGTGTGTGTGTGTGTGTGTGTGTGTGTGTGTGTGTGTGTGTGTGTGTGTGTGTGTAGTGTGTGTGTGTGTGCAATCTGTGTATGTTAGTAAAGCATGGGGTTGTTCAGCTCATTGATGGGGTTCAGACTGAGAGTGTGAGTGCCTTCTGTGACCTCAAGTGGTTCAGCTTGATATGACCTCTGGTGGTTTGCTTGATATGACCTCAGGTGGTTCGCTTGATGTGACCTCAGGTGATTCACTTGAACACAAATTTGAATTTTCATGCCACTCCCATTTCTGAGTTTGTGCTGGGGTGGATGTTGGAATCTGATGTAAAATAGTCATGTTTCCATTTTCACTAAAAATACAGTGCTGGGAACAATGATAAACTTTTGATGCCCAAGCTGTTTCACTAAAGGTCACGATTTGTATTCTCAGTTGTGACTATAATATTGAGCAGTAATTTTACTTGGTTAGTTTATATAGTGCTGTAGTATATAGACATACAGAGAGAGAGCTGAAGCTACCTAAGTACCGCATTTTAACCCCCCCACCCCCACCCCCTCCCCTCCACATACACAAAGAAAAAGCTAAAATACTGCATTTTAACTAAGAAAGTTTTTTTTATACTAGTGCATGTACATATATCAAAATAACTTACATATATATATATATATCAGTATTTTTATAGTGCTGTAAGTACACCACTTCGGTGGATATTAAAAAAACGTGCTATAAAAAGCTATTCACTCGTGTAGAATCACATGGCAGCACAGTGAGTCTGCTCGAGAGCGGAGATTAGCACGATATAAAAGTGATCAATAATAATATATATAATTTCAGCATGATCATCTACCACTGAATGATGACGGTATTCAAATTTTACATCACCTGTGAGTTGTACTACTGCAGCAAAATGGCCAAGTTTGCACAAAAGTTTGAATGGCCTATGATATAATGATGCCTGGCTTCATAGATCTCAGCCTGTTTTTAAGCTTGGCTTTCCAGTGAGGCATGCAGCTTGATCTGAGTGGGGTCAAGATTCGACTACTTTATTATCTCAGCAGACAAATTAAAACATGGCAGAACATTAACTACATCACAGTACACAATAACACATATTTTATATTTTAAAACTCAAGTATGGTTCGCTCAATCTGGTGCCGTAAGAGCATTGCTTGGATGGGTCTAGTTCAGTGACTAGTCTTTCTAGCTTAATGGCCTAGTTATACAGGCTGTCTCAGCTTAGCGGTCTAGTTTTACAGGCTGTTGCATAGTTTAGAATTACTTCCCATGAGGACAAAATGTGATGACGTGCTACACACAGGAAATGCTTATGAGGTGGACGGTCCGTCTTTTGCCATGACAAACTGAGACGATCATATTGTCACATACAGCTTGGTCTGACCGAAAAAACTCATCAAGATGGTATGTAGTTTTCTTTTTTGACGTTTGTATAATTAGTACGGTTGTACTCGTGGCATGGTTTGTAACTGAATATTGAAGGATATAATACAGTTCATCGGTGTGACATGACTGTGGCGTCTGCTTCGTTCATTGAAAAGAAACGCCCAGTGTTAGTTTCGCTGGATCTGGGCTCGTACATTGCAGGGACCGCTACTAGTCATTCTCTTAACAGAACTGGGAGAGCGCAGTGCGAACTAAAACATTACAAAGAAGAGTACAGGTGAAAAAAACTTGCTGCAAACGTGAACTATGCCACGATCATCGTGTACACGGGCGATTTTCTGCTGTCTCGATGTCTTCTTCTTCCGTAATAGTAACCTCTTTCATTGTGTTGAAGTTTATGTCATTGTTAAGGGTTGCGTAGCAAAAAGAAAAAAAGAATTACAGACGACAGGCATGGGTTTTTAGTGTCCCACCGGCATTTCACGTCTCCGACTAGGCCAATCCGGCTACCGTAGCGGTCACCAGGGGCAAACCACAACCGGCACAGCCCTAGCCATCATCAACACTACTTACCGGTGGGGTGGGACCTGCTCTGAGGGCACTGATTTTGGAAGACAGGAATGGAAAGTCTCAAGGGTGGGTGCAGCAGTTACATCCTCAGTGAGGTCATTCCAATCCTTGATTGTGTTGGGGGAAAAAGGAGAATTTTCTGTAATCAGGAGGGCAGTGGGTATGGGAATGATGGGCTCTTCCAGACCTGTTTAATTTTAACCAGATAAATTTGGCATACAGCATGTACTGTAGACATGCAGGAAAATAAGCCTACATATATATACTGATGTGAAGCAATCATGATTCTTTCTTTGTAGATGCAGTTTATGCTGCTGTTTAGCCGGCAAGGCAAGTTGCGGCTACAGAAGTGGTATGCAGCACACCCTGACAAGACAAAGAAGAAGATTGTTCGAGAGCTGGTGACCCTTGTCCTGTCCCGTAAGCCAAAGATGTGTAGCTTTCTGGAATGGAAGGAGCTCAAAGTTGTCTACAAAAGGTATATTTTTTGTTTTGTTTTTTGACTGTTGTTAATGTTATTGTTGTTCATTTAATTAATTATGTTTATTATTATTATTATTATTGATCGCTTTTATATAGCGCTATTCTCCACTCTCGAGCAGACTCACTGCACTCACACGTGATTGTACATGAGTGAATAGCTTTTTATAGCGCGTTTTTGAATATCCACTGAAGTAGTGTACTTATAGCACTGGCATGGCTGGTGCCACAAGAATCTGCTACCATCTTGGCGCGTTCTGTGTACACCATACAACCATGCACCGTGTCAATTCATGCAAAGCCACATACGTAAGGTGTATGCGTGTTTAGCTGTAACCTGCCACCTGCACTTTTGGCATAATGACCGGGGTCTTTTACATGCTACTGTGGTAACATGGGGGTGGAACGGATACCGAAATAAGATTTTTAATTTATATGTTGTTGTTTGTGTGTGTGTGTGTGTGTTTTAATATTGAGGCCTGAGTTAATGGCAAAAAGTAGTATTCTGGCCACTGGTACTGTGATACTGATAGTATTCTAAAAATGGCGGTAGTATGTATGGTAATGAGTAGATTTCCTAACAGATTAGACTGGCTAGTTCTGCATGCCAACAGTACCTTCTGAGATGACTTTCACTTTCAGCTGATTTGTTAAAGTCCCATAATTATGTCCCCAGCACGACCAAGGGAAGTAGTCTGCAGCAAATGTGTTTGTTATGAATGTCTTGCTTGAATCCAGGGATTTTAGTCATGCTTTACGCATTATTATATATAAAGTATAAAAATATTATTACTTTTTATTAGTACTCAAGAGTCAAGTGAAGCGTGTGTTGTATGTGCGTTTGTGTGTGTGTGTGTGTGTGTGTGTGTTCTGGACTGCAACTTGTGCAACTCATAAAATGCTGTCCACATACTTTGAAAACATCATGTAGTTGTGACTTGTGGTCCTAAAAAAAAAAAAATTGATGAGATTTTAATGTTAATTTTAGGCATCTGGATGTGCATGTCTGTTCTGAGAAGACAAATTATACTACTACTAGCTGCAGTGACAGCGGTGTGTAATTTTATGAACACATCTACAAATATATAATTATGTGTGTAGTGTGAATTATGATGTTTATGTTTTAAAAAAAAAATTGAAAGAAAGCAAAAGAAGCAAATGTTTCTTTGTTTACATAGAAAGCCAGTCAAATAATTGAATTATTTTGAATCTAAGCAAGAGAAAGAATGATTCAGAATAAACCTAAAGATTAATTTCATTTTCCTCACAGCCTGATGAAGAATTAAATAGTTTTGGAAGCATGTTATGCTACATGATTTAAAAACAAAACAAGAAAACTTTTTCTCCATTTTTCCAAGCACCAGACATAGATCCCCCCCCCACACCCCCCCCCCCCCCCAAAAAAAAAGAAAAAAAAGTGGACTAGCTCACTCCATCTCATTTTCTTCCTTTTTTTCTTTTTCTTTTTTTTTACCAATATCATTAATATTATTTACGTGTCATTTTGTAGTTTGATAAAGGAGAGTACCCCAAGCATTTGCTTGTTTTGTTTTGTTCTAAGAAAAACATTCTTTTGAACCTTTTATGTGTTTAGATCATGTTTCAGAGCACTGGCAGTCTTTCTTGTTTCAGATTTTTCTTCTTCTCCATGCAGTGTGTTTTTATTATAGTTTGGAATAATTTGATTGGTTCCTATCCTGTGATTAGCCCTGATATTACCCTGGTTCCTATCCTGTGATTAGCCCTGATATTACCCTGGTTCCTATCCTGTGATTAGCCCTGATATTACCCTATGTGGTTGACTGGGCTCAAAGTACCAACCAACTAACTAACTCCTTTTCTGTTGCATTATGTCATTTTGCTGTATTGCAGGTACGCTAGTCTGTATTTCTGCTGCGCCATAGAACCGGAGGACAATGAACTGCTGACACTGGAAATCATTCACCGCTATGTAGAACTGCTTGACAAGTACTTTGGAAGTGTAAGACAAACTCTGCTTTCATTCTTTTCTTTTTCTTAGGGCTGAACGCCTGCTCAACTCTTTGTTGTTGCAAAAGCTTTAACATTGATGTTTCTTTGATGCTATAAATCATTAACTTTAAATGAGATTAATGTCTAAGTTTTGCATGCCATTAATGTTTTCTGAACTTTACCCATTTGTGCCACCTTTACCTACCAGTAGATATGAATCGAATCTATGTTAATGTCACAGTGTCATTGAAAACAGTAAAAGGTATTCAAAAATGCACATTTAGGTATCTTTTTATCTGATTCATACTTCACTTGTACTACTGTTATGTAATATGGCTTCCCCAGGAAAAGTGGCATACGTTTCTTGTGGGGAAAATTCAGAGTGGGACAATAAAGTGTGGAAAATATATAGTGCAATAACAGCGTATGTTTACCTGTAACTGGCAATGTTTTTAACAATATCATTTTCCCCTACACCCAGCGAGTCAGTGTCTTCTGCTGAAGTAAGTTTGTGTGAATGCTTCAAAGGTAATACTTGGAAACATCTGAGTCGTGGGGAAGGGCACATAGTATGTTTTAATGATAGAGGCTTTGCATAGCTCAGATACTATCTTGGCAGTATGTTAACTGACTGAAAGTGGTTTTAACTTTTAAGAGTATTTTTGATGCTGTCTTAGACTGGTTAGAGCTATGTTGATTGTGATTGAGAGTTGAGATAGAACATTTGATGTTTCTTGGACTGTGCGGACAGTAAGTTGTTTTAAAATAATTTTGGATACTGTTTTTGAACTGTGCTGACAGTATTTTGGATACTGTGTTGGAACTGTGCTGACAGTATTTTGGATACTGTCTTGGAACTGTGCTGACAGTATTTTGGATACTGTCTTGGAAATGTGCTGACAGTGCTTGAGAGTTGATTTGAGAGCATTTGCAATTCCTGTTCCACAGGTGTGTGAGCTGGACATCATCTTCAACTTTGAGAAAGCCTTCTTCATGTTGGATGAGTTCATGCTTGGGGGAGAGGTGCAGGAAACCAGCAAGAAGAATGTGCTCAAGGCCATTGCTGCTCAGGATCTCATGCAAGAGGTCAGTTGCCTCCCTTTTTGCAGACCTTGTACTGTCTTGGATGTAAAGTTTTTTGTGCTACTTACCTCCCTTTGTGTTGTGTATTCCCCCAACTTGATGACCATATATATAGATCTCCTTTTGTGTAATATAGTGCTCTGTTTTTGACCTTACCTCCCTTTGTATACTGGTCCTCTTGCCTCCCTTTGTGGTGTGATACTCGTAGTTGATCTTACCTCCCTTTGTGGTGTGATACTCGTAGTTGATCTTACCTCCCTTTGTGGTGTGTTCCTCCCAACTGATCTTTGTGGTGGTCGCCCTGATATAGCCATAATGGTTGGCTTGGTGTCAAACACCAGGTTACTTTTCCTTTATGGTGTGTTCCTCTTAGATGATCTTACCTCCCTTTGTGCTGTAATCCCTGTAACTGATCTTACCTCCCTTTGTGGTATGTTCCTTCTGACTGATTTTACCTCCATTTGTGCTCTGTTTCTCCTAACTGATCTTACCTCGCTTTCCTAATTGATCTTATCTCCCTTTGTGCTGGGTTCCATTTTCTAAGTGGCCTTACCTCCTTCATGTTGTGCTTCTTTGTGTCGTCCTTACTAACAATACCTGCCTTTGTGCTGTGTCACGCTTCCATACTGACAGTACCTCCGTTTGTGCTGTTACGCTTTCTCAATGACCTTACCTACCTTTGTGCTGCACTGCCTGAGTGACATAACCTCCCTTTGTGCTGTTACGCTTCTTAACTGGCATAACTTCCCTTACTGAAATTACCTCCCTTATTGCTGTGTTTGCTTCCGTACTGACATTACCTCCCGTACTACTGTGTTTCTGTCTGCTTACTACTGTACCCCCCTTTGTGCAGAAACATTCCTTCTTACAGCTCATGTGTTGACTGTGTTCACTGCTGTAGGTGCATAGTTTGTAGAAATGGAGAACAAGGCGTTGTGGAAGATGTCAGTCTGCTGAAAGATGCAGTCAGCATGCATACATGATAAATACAAGGAATAAGGATGTTAACGTTTGCTTAGTTGGGATCTTGAAATGAATGGCAGTTTATAAAAAAAAAAAAAACAACAACCATATAATCCTACAAACTGTCACTGATTGTCAGGCATGGGAATTCTCATCTTCGTGGGCCTCTCTTGCATAGCCTGACCTTCCTTTACAGTTTACATGTCTTCAGAATTTTGTTTATTCTGTGGGATGTTGCTGCCTGTGTTGGCTGTGGCCAAGTGATGTCAATGAAGAAAACAAAGCAACCATGCCTCCCTCCTCCCTCCAAGCCTCCCCCCCCCTCCCCCCCCCCCCCCCCACACACACACCTAAAAAATAAAAAGGAAAAAAGGAAGGATATGCACCTAAAAAAATCTAAACTAGTAAAAGCTAAACCAAAATTGCAGTCCTGAGGGTGATGTTTACATTAGATACTTTATGCCAGAATGAAACGGTATCAGTAAGTAAAAACAACAACTTTTTTTTTTTAAAGCAACACCTGACCTATACACACATGAAAAGAGTACCACCTCCTCCCCCCGCGCCCCCCCCCCCCCTCCAAAAAAAAGGCAACAAACAAAAACTATGACAACAACACAGGGGGAAAAAAATCACAACAGTAGAAAGATACAAGAACATTAGCAACAGAAAACAACATTTGCTGCACAAAACCCGTACATTAACAGCTAGTCATGAAACAATGCTGCAGTTTCTATCAGTTTACATTATGCCTTGTGCTTGCCTTGAAATTCCACTGAATTTTATCCTTTTTACTACTTCAGATACCAGCACAGTTTTGAGTACATTAGTATTGATTGTATCTTTTTACTTTGAAGTGTCTTGATTTTGGTAATCAGTACTTATTTTTTTATTGCGTTAAAAGCTGACGTCCTGACAGATTGCATTCTTTTATGTGCTTTTCACACAGATTTTTGTCTTCTTCCACCAAGCATAGCTGTATCTTGATACACTATTGCAATGCTTCCTCTGCCTTGACTTGTCTTAAGTGGCACTTCAGATTCTGAATTTTTGCATGTGGAAGATCTAAGAGTGTCTCGCTAAGACTTTTCTCGAGGCCTGTCTGCTTCAGCCTGTCTGCCTGTGGTCAGGTTCCTGTTGTACAGACTCAGTATGCAAGCTGAGGATAGAGATTACAAGACTGGATGTACAGTGGAACCGCTTTATAACAAAGCAGCTGGGACCGTAAGGCATTGCAAGTTCTTCTGAAGAAAAGAACTTTGTACTGGAAGAAGCAAGAATCTCTGATGAAAGACCACTCTGATGAGAGGCCTCCCCCTTCTTATAAGACCACTTTTTCAGTCATAAGAATGTATGTACAGTGGAACCCCTTTATAATGAAGCAGCTGGGACCATTAGGCATTACAAGTGCTTCTGAAGAAAAGAACTTTTGCAATGGAAAAAGCAAGAATACAGTGGAATCTCTGATGAAAGACCACTCTAATGAGAGACTACCCCCTTCTTATAAGACCACCTTTTCACTCATAAGAATAAGAAATGTATGAAGTTGTACTGCCTTAAACTGTGAAAAGGTCCTGAAGTTGTACTGTAGTGCCTTAAACTGTGAAAAGGTCCTGTAGTTGTACTGTACTGCCTTAAACTGTGAAATGGTCTTGAAGCTGTACTGCCTTAAACTGTGAAAAGGTCTAAAGTTGTACGGTACTGCCTTAAACTGTGAAAAGGTCTGAAGTTGTACTGTACTGCCTTAAAGTAAACTGTGAAAAGGTCTGAAGTTGTACTGTACTGCCTTAAATTGTGAAAAGGTCTGAAGTTGCACTGTACTGCCTTAAACCATGAAAAGTTCCTTAATCTGCACTGCCTTAAACTGTGAAACGGTCCTGAAGTTGTACTGCCTTAAACTGTGAAAAGGTCCTGAATCTGCACTGCCTTAAAATGTGAAAAGGTCCTGAAGCTGTACTGCCTTAAACTGTGAAAAGGTCCTGAAGCTGTACTGTACTGCCTTAAACTGTGAAAAGGTCCTGAAGCTGTACTGCCTTAAACTGTGAAAAGGTCCTGAAGCTGTACTGTACTGCCTTAAACTGTGAAAAGGCCCTGAAGCTGTACTGTACTGCCTTAAACTGTGAAAAGGCCCTGAAGCTGTACTGTACAGCCTTAAACTGTGAAAAGGCCCTGAAGCTGTACTGTACTGCCTTAAACTGTGAAAAGGCCCTGAAGCAGTACTGTACAGCCTTAAACTGTGAAAAGGCCCTGAAGCAGTACTGTACTGCCTTAAACTGTGAAAAGGCCCTGAAGCTGTACTGTACTGCCTTAAACTGTGAAAAGGCCCTGAAGCAGTACTGTACTGCCTTAAACTGTGAAAAGGCCCTGAAGCTGTACTGTACTGCCTTAAACTGTGAAAAGGCCCTGAAGCTGTACTGTACTGCCTTAAACTGTGAAAAGGCCCTGAAGCAGTACTGTACTGCCTTAAACTGTGAAAAGGCCCTGAAGCTGTACTGTACTGCCTTAAACTGTGAAAAGGTCCTGAAGCTGTACTGTACTGCCTTAAACTGTGAAAAGGTCCTGAAGCTGTACTGTACTGCCTTAAACTGTGAAAAGGCCCTGAAGCAGTACTGTACTGCCTTAAACTGTGAAAAGGTCCTGAAGCTGTACTGTACTGCCTTAAACTGTGAAAAGGTCTAAAGTTGTACAGTACTGTCTTAAACTGTGAAAAGGTCTGAAGTTGTACTGTACTGCCTTAAACTGTGAAAAGGTCTGAAGTTGTAGTTGTACTGTACTGCCTTAAATTGTGAAAAGGTCTGAAGTTGCACTGTACTGCCTTAAACTGTAAAAAGGTCCTGAAGCTGTACTGCCTTAAACTGTGAAATGGTCCTGAAGTTGTACTGCCTTAAACTGTGAAAAGGTCCTGAATCTGCACTGCCTTAAACTGTGAAAAGGTCCTGAATCTGCACTGCCTTAAACTGTGAAAAGGTCCTGAATCTGTACTGCCTTAAATTGTGAAAAGGTCTGAAGTTGCACTGTACTGCCTTAAACTGTGAAAAGGTCCTGAAGCTGTACTGCCTTAAACTGTGAAAAGGTCCTGAAGCTGTACTGCCTTAAACTGTGAAAAGGCCCTGAAGCAGTACTGCCTTAAAGTTAAACTGTGAAAAGGCCCTGAAGCAGTACTGCCTTAAAGTTAAACTGTGAAAAGGCCCTGAAGCAGTACTGCCTTAAAGTTAAACTGTGAAAAGGCCCTGAAGCAGTACTGCCTTAAAGTTAAACTGTGAAAAGGCCCTGAAGCAGTACTGCCTTAAAGTTAAACTGTGAAAAGGCCCTGAAGCAGTACTGCCTTAAAGTTAAACTGTGAAAATGCCCTGAAGCAGTACTGCCTTAAAGTTAAACTGTGAAAAGGCCCTGAAGCAGTACTGCCTTAAAGTTAAACTGTGAAAAGGCCCTGAAGCAGTACTGCCTTAAAGTTAAACTGTGAAAAGGCCCTGAAGCAGTACTGCCTTAAAGTTAAACTGTGAAAAGGCCCTGAAGCTGTACTGCCTTAAAGTTAAACTGTGAAAAGGCCCTGAAGCTGTACTGTACAGCCTTAAACTGTGAAAAGGTCCTGAAGCTGTACTGTACTGCCTTAAACTGTGAAAGTATTGAAAGCACAGGATGTGGGAATGTTCCTTTTCGTAAGGAAATGTAAGTTGTGCTCTGGAACAGAACTCTACTAAAACTGTAGGTAACCGATAGTCTGACAGCAGCCTGTCTTTGTATAATATGTAGCATGAGATTGGGAATGGCTGACAGACCTTCTGAAACCACTTTTTTTTTCTGAAATCTTCAGTGTTAGCGTTTCCACCTCTCTTTTTTCTGCTGTTAGTGTTACAGTGCTGCTACTCCATCATCGTTGTTGTGGACTGTCGGCTTTTGGTTGTGCTCTGTTTCCTTGTTTCCAGTCTCTCGTGTGCTTACATCTTTTTTATTTCGACTTGTGTGGTAATCGCACTGATGAATGTCATGGAGCCTTCCGTGCACGGTCTGAGGAGCGAGCACTTGGCAGGTCCTTTTGTGCACTGATTTCAACAGTATATGTATATATATATCAAATTATATATGATGCTGTAATGCAGGCAGCAGGCATTGGAGGCTGCAGCTCATGTAACATAACTGCTGCCCACTTTATGAGCTAATTGAAAATCTGAATAGCAGAGAAAGTGCAGTTGCCGCTGAATGCGTTACAGTTTACATGTTACCTGAGTTGTGTCATCGCACCAGTTTAAATCATGCAAGACTTGGAGTTCTGCCACAGTGGGAGTTTTCTAGTAACAAAGGTTTTGTATATATAATTATATATATATGTAAATGCATTACTGAATCTCTGAGTAGTCCAGAATAATACAGCCCATGCAGACACCTGTTTCGGTCTGTTTGACTGTAGAGCATGACTGTTGGTGTTTAACACACTTGGAACATCTAAAATCATTCAAAATGTATTGATATACAGATCTGAATACATTAGTGATTTGCATTTTTTCTGATACTGTGGTAGTGATACTGCTTTTTGATCCCCTTTTCTGTTTTCTCACTTGCGTAGAGTTTCTCCTAGAATGGGTATCAGAATTTTGGTATAAATTTAATGTAAAACAGTTGACTGCAGAAAGGATAACGTGCCTTTCAGTATGATTCTGATTTCTCTACTGTTTTCTTCTTTTACTCTTTTGATGCCCTTCTTTTCTGTTTCCTTTTGAAGTTGTGTGTTGTGCGTGAGTGTGTGTGTGTTTGTTGTGTGTGTGTGGTAAGAACTTGCCACATAATTTCTGCATAAAAGTGTGTGTGTGTGTGTGTGTATTCTGTTTTGGTAATAATGAAAACATCTAAAATGCTGCAGCTTTTCATAAAATTGAATTAATTTTCCCTCTCAATCTGACACTAAGCAGTGAACTAATCCTGCTCTGATTTTGCACCTGCACAGATGCAAGATTTCATTCTTTCATTCTGTGTTGAATAACGTTAGAGTGTTGAACCCATGCCCCCCTTTCCACTTCCCCCGCGGTAACATCTGTGTGGTTTATTGCAGTGCTTGCTGCCTTAAAGTTAATAATTTCAGTTTTATTGTATAATTCATCCTCATGAGTGAAAACTAACATGCAGGAGTGTTTTCTTCATTCAAGGATGGTGAGCTAGAAACAGCACTAAGAGAGTATGGATTAATCTAGCAGCGCCCCCCATATGTGGCAGTCTACCTACAGCTGGGTTCGTTCTTAGCCTGGCACTGATGCACTGCCTGTACCAGCTGGTTTACTGCATACTTACCGCTCTGTACAGCACAGTTCACTCAATCTCAAACTAAACTGGCATGACTCAGTGCTTTCAGGTCTTGTGAATGTGGTCGCTTCAGGAGTGGGTCTTGTGAATGTGGTCGCTTCAGGAGTGGGTCTTGTGAATGTGGTCATTCTTGCAGTTGGTCCTCTGAACATGATCGCTCTTGTATCAGGTCACGCTCCAAGCAGAAAGTAATAGGCACTCATTCTTGTTACTCTGCGTCAGTTCGTGAAACCGAATTTGTTGGCGTTGTGGTTCTCAGAATGCAACTACAAGTTTGTCGCAGCCACTTCCAATTGAAGCAGTGTCATTTTTGGTTATATCTTTTTGGAATGTATGCGATGGTGATCGCAATCGTGTCCAGATCATTTGTATTTGGAACGGATGTGTCAGATGTTTCATGTGCGTCTGCTTTGACTTCAGCAGTGGCAGAACTAGCACTTACTCCTGGCAAAGACATTCAAATGCTGTGTTGGTTTGAAGAAAGGTCTCCACAAAGTAATGGTGATACTGCCTGGACAGCACTGAAAAGACATGCTGTGTCAAGTCTTGGTCTCAAAGATACTGCCTGGACAGCACTGGAAAGACATGCTACCTCAAGTCTTGGTCTCAAAGATACTGCCTGGACAGCATTAAAAAGACATGCTACCTCAAGTCTTGGTCTCAAAGATACTGCCTGGACAGCATTAAAAAGACATGCTACCTCAAGTCTTGGTCTCAAAGATACTGCCTGGACAGCATTAAAAAGACATGCTACCTCTAGTCTTGGTCTCAAAGATACTGCCTGGACAGCATTGGAAAGACATGCTACCTCAAGTCTTGGTCTCTAAGATACTGCCTGGACAGCATTGGAAAGACATGCTACATCAAGTCTTGGTCTCTAAGATAGGACTACACAAACATCTGCATTGACAGTATCTATAGACGAAGACAGCCTTCAAGCCTTTGTAGCAAGATGGAGAATATAGTCCAGAGATTAGATGGCATAACAATAGCAGAGCTGTTCTGAGCTCTTTGTTATAGCTGCTGAAAGGCTGCGTGAAGAAACTGGTATTTCAGTAACTGTTTAAGAGACTTATCAGGACAGTCTGCTTGGAGTGTGGTCATTTTGTGTCTGTCTGTTGAGGCAAATCTTAGCTGAGACTTTTTATTGTAGTCTGTACTGGTACCAGCCTGGATGGGTAAAGACTTAAAGTACGTACATGTATAACTCTATGTCTGCAAATATAATATGTTGAATGTTGTGCATTTTAGACGTCCGTAGACATCTTTATATATATATATTTCTGTCTTGGCACATACATGTCTTCTGTCATTCTCAGGTGTGAACGTATTGTATTCTGAAGCTCTCATTCTCACGTGGGGCAGACACTAATTGCAATGAGTCAGTGTAGCCTCAGTGTGTGCAGGCTTAGTGTATTCCTACTGTACCCTGAGCTTCCAAATCCACAATTCTCTGTTCTGGTT
>OY757541.1:20819601-20832426 GCA_963584105.1 Alviniconcha strummeri | reverse complement strand
AATTGCAGTCCTGAGGGTGATGTTTACATTAGATACTTTATGCCAGAATGAAACAGTATCAGTAAGTAAAAACAACTTCTTCTTTTTAAAGCAACACCTGACCTATACACACATGAAAAGAGTACCACCTCCTCCCCCCCTCCCCCCCCCCAAAAAAAAAGAAAGAAAAAAAGGCAACAAACAAAAACTATGACAACAACACAGGGGAAAAAAAATCACAACAGCAGAAAGATACAAGAACATTAGCAACAGAAAACAACATTTCCTGCACAAAAACCCGTACATTAACAGCTAGTCATGAAACAATGCTGCAGTTTCTATCAGTTTACATTATGCCTTGTGCTTGCCTTGAAATTCCACTGAATTTGATCCTTTTCACTACTTCAGATACCAGCATAGTTTTGCGTACATTAGTATTGATTGTATCTTTTTACTTTGAAGTGTCTTTTGATTTTGGTAATCAGTACTTATTTTTTTATTGCGTTAAAAGCTGACAAAAGTGACATCATGACAGATCGCATTCTTTGATGTGCTTTTCGCACCAGTTTTTGTCTTCTTCCGCCAAGCATAGCTGTATCTTGATACACTATTACAATGCTTCCTCTGCCTTGACTTGTCTTAAGTGGCTCTTTAGATTCTGAATTTTTGCACGTGGAAGATCTAAGAGCGTCTTGCTCATGCTTTTGTCAAGGCATCTCTGCTTCAGCCAGTCTGCCTGTGGTCAGGTTCCTGTTGTACAGACTCAGTATGCAAGCTGAGGATAGAGAATACAAGACTGGATGTACAGTGGAACCCCTTTATAACAAAGCAGCTGGGACCATTAGGCATTGCAAGTTCTTCTGAAGAAAAGAACTTTGTACTGGAAGAAGTCAAGAATCTCTGATGAAAGACCACTCTGATGAGGGACCTCCCCCTTCCACTTTTTCAGCCATAAGAATGTATGTACAGTGGAACCCCTTTATAGTGAAGCAGCTGGGACCATTAGGCAGTACAAATGCTTCTGAAGAAAAGAACTTTTGCACTGGAAAAAGCAAGAAAACTGGAATATCTGATGAAAGACCACTCTGGTGAGAGACCACCCCCTTCTTATAAGACCACCTTTCACTCATAAGAATAAGGAATGTATGAAGTTTTACTGCCTTAAACTGTGAAAAGGTCCTGAAGTTGTACTGTAGTGCCTTAAACTGTGAAAAGGTCCTGAAGTTGTACTGTAGTGCCTTAAACTGTGAAAAGGTCCTGAAATTGTACTGTAGTGCCTTAAACTGTGAAAAGGTCCTGTAGTTGTACTGTTCTGCCTTAAACTGTGAATGGGTCCTGAAGCTGTACTGTACTACCTTAAACTGTGAAATGGTCTTGAAGCTGTACTGCCTTAAACTGTGAAAAGGTCTAAAGTTGTACTGTACTGCCTTAAACTGTGAAAATGTCTGAAGTTGTAGTTGTACTGTACTGCCTTAAATTGTGAAAAGGTCTGAAGTTGCACTGTACTGCCTTAAACTGTAAAAAGGTCCTGAAGCTGTACTGCCTTAAACTGTGAAACGGTCCTGAAGTTGTACTGCCTTAAACTGTGAAAAGGTCCTGAATCTGCACTGCCTTAAACTGTGAAAAGGTCCTGAATCTGCACTGCCTTAAACTGTGAAAAGGTCCTGAAGCTGTACTGCCTTAAACTGTGAAAAGGCCCTGAAGCTGTACTGTACTGCCTTAAACTGTGAAAAGGTCCTGAAGCTGTATTGTACTGCCTTAAACTGTGAAAAGGCCCTGAAGCTGTACTGTACTGCCTTAAACTGTGAAAAGGTCCTGAAGCTGTACTGCCTTAAACTGTGAAAAGGCCCTGAAGCTGTACTGTACTGCCTTAAACTGTGAAAAGGTCCTGAAGCTGTACTGTACTGCCTTAAACTGTGAAAAGGCCCTGAAGCTGTACTGTACTGCCTTAAACTGTGAAAAGGCCCTGAAGCTGTACTGTACTGCCTTAAACTGTGAAACGGTCCTGAAGTTGTACTGCCTTAAACTGTGAAAAGGTCCTGAATCTGCACTGCCTTAAACTGTGAAAAGGTCCTGAATCTGCACTGCCTTAAACTGTGAAAAGGTCCTGAATCTGCACTGCCTTAAACTGTGAAAAGGTCCTGAATCTGCACTGCCTTAAACTGTGAAAAGGTCCTGAATCTGCACTGCCTTAAACTGTGAAAAGGTCCTGAAGCTGTACTGCCTTAAACTGTGAAAAGGCCCTGAAGCAGTACTGTACTGCCTTAAACTGTGAAAAGGCCCTGAAGCTGTACTGTACTGCCTTAAACTGTGAAAAGGCCCTGAAGCTGTACTGTACTGCCTTAAACTGTGAAAAGGCCCTGAAGCTGTACTGTACTGCCTTAAACTGTGAAAAGGCCCTGAAGCTGTACTGTACTGCCTTAAACTGTGAAAAGGCCCTGAAGCTGTACTGTACTGCCTTAAACTGTGAAAAGGTCCTGAAGCTGTACTGTACTGCCTTAAACTGTGAAAAGGTCCTGAAGCTGTACTGTACTGCCTTAAACTGTGAAAAGGTCCTGAAGCTGTACTGTACTGCCTTAAACTGTGAAAAGGTCCTGAAGCTGTACTGTACTGCCTTAAACTGTGAAAAGGCCCTGAAGCTGTACTGTACTGCCTTAAACTGTGAAAAGGTCCTGAAGCTGTACTGTACTGCCTTAAACTGTGAAAAGGCCCTGAAGCAGTACTGTACTGCCTTAAACTGTGAAAAGGCCCTGAAGCTGTACTGTACTGCCTTAAACTGTGAAAAGGTCCTGAAGCTGTACTGTACTGCCTTAAACTGTGAAAAGGTCCTGAAGCTGTACTGCCTTAAAGTTAAACTGTGAAAAGGTCCTGAAGCTGTACTGCCTTAAACTGTGAAAAGGTCCTGAAGCTGTACTGTACTGCCTTAAACTGTGAAAAGGTCCTGAAGCTGTACTGCCTTAAAGTTAAACTGTGAAAAGGTCCTGAAGCTGTACTGCCTTAAACTGTGAAAAGGCCCTGAAGCTGTACTGCCTTAAAGTTAAACTGTGAAAAGGCCCTGAAGCTGTACTGTACTGCCTTAAACTGTGAAAAGGCCCTGAAGCTGTACTGTACTGCCTTAAACTGTGAAAAGGTCCTGAAGCTGTACTGCCTTAAAGTTAAACTGTGAAAAGGTCCTGAAGCTGTACTGCCTTAAACTGTGAAAAGGCCCTGAAGCTGTACTGCCTTAAAGTTAAACTGTGAAAAGGCCCTGAAGCTGTACTGTACAGCCTTAAACTGTGAAAGTATTGAAAGCACAGGATGTGGGAATGTTCCTTTTTGTAAGGAAATGTAAGTTGTGCTCTGGAACAGAACTCTACTAAAACTGTAGGTAACTGATAGTCTGACAGCAGCCTGTCTTTGTATAATATGTAGCATGAGATTGGGAATGGCTGACAGACCTTCTGAAACCACTTTTTTTTTCTGAAATCTTCAGTGTTAGCGTTTCCACCTCTCTTTTTTCTGCTGTTAGTGTTACAGTGCTGCTACTCCATCATCGTTGTTGTGGACTGTCGGCTTTTGGTTGTGCTCTGTTTCCTTGTTTCCAGTCTCTCGTGTGCTTACATCTTTTTTATTTCGACTTGTGTGGTAATCGCACTGATGAATGTCATGGAGCCTTCCGTGCACGGTCTGAGGAGCGAGCACTGTGGCAGGTCCTTTTGTGCACTGATTTAAACAGTATATATCAAATTATATATGATGCTGTAGTGAGGCTGCAGCTCATGTAACATAACTGCTGCCCACTTTATGAGCTAATTGAAAATCTGAATAGCAGAGAAAGTGCAGTTGCCGCTGAATGCATTACAGTTTACATGTTACCTGAGTTGTGTCATCGCACCAGTTTAAATCATGCAAGACTTGGAGTTCTGCCACAGTGGGAGTTTTCTAGTAACAAAGGTTTTGTATATATAATTATATATATATGTAAATGCATTACTGAATCTCTGAGTAGTCCAGAATAATACAGCCCATGCAGACACCTGTTTCGGTCTGTTTGACTGTAGAGCATGACTGTTGGTGTTTAACACACTTGGAACATCTAAAATCATTCAAGATGTATTGATATACAGTTCTGAATACATTAGTGATTTGCATTTTTTCTGATACTGTGGTAGTGATACTGCTTTTTGATCCCCTTTTCTGTTTTCTCACTTGCGTAGAGTATCTCCTAGAATGGGTATCAGAATTTTGGTATAAATTTAATGTAAAACAGTTGACTGCAGAAAGGATAACGTGCCTTTCAGTATGATTCTGATTTCTCTACTGTTTTCTTCTTTTACTCTTTTGATGCCCTTCTTTTCTGTTTCCTTTTGAAGTTGTGTGAGTGTGTGTGTGTTTGTTGTGTGTGTGTGGTAAGAACTTGCCACATAATTTCTGCATAAAAGTGTGTGTGTGTGTGTGTGTGTGTGTGTGTGTGTGTGTGTGTATTCTGGTTTGGTAATAATGAAAACATCTAAAATGCTGCAGCTTTTCATAAAATTGAATTAATTTTCCCTCTCAATCTGACACTAAGCAGTGAACTAATCCTGCTCTGATTTTGCACCTGCACAGATGCAAGATTTCATTCTTTCATTCTGTGTTGAATAACGTTAGAGTGTTGAACCCATGCCCCCCCTTCCACTTCCCCCGCGGTAACATCTGTGTGGTTTATTGCAGCGCTTGCTGCCTTAAAGTTAATAATTTCAGTTTTATTGTATAATTCATCCTCATGAGTGAAAACTAACATGCAGGAGTGTTTTCTTCATTCAAGGATGGTGAGCTAGAAACAGCACTAAGAGAGTATGGATTAATCTAGCAGCGTCCCTCATATGTGGCAGTCTACCTACAGCTGGGTTCGTTCTTAGCCTGGCACTGATGCACTGCCTGTACCAGCTGGTTTACTGCATACTTACCGCTCTGTACAGCACAGTTCACTCAATCTCAAACTAAACTGGCATGACTCAGTGCTTTCAGGTCTTGTGAATGTGGTCGCTTCAGGAGTGGGTCTTGTGAATGTGGTCGCTTCAGGAGTGGGTCTTGTGAATGTGGTCATTCTTGCAGTTGGTCCTCTGAACATGATCGCTCTTGTATCAGGTCACGCTCCAAGCAGAAAGTAATAGGCACTCATTCTTGTTACTCTGCGTCAGTTCATGAAACAGAATTTGTTGGCGTTGTGGTTCTCAGAATGCAACTACAAGTTTGTCGCAGCCACTTCCAATTGAAGCAGTGTAATTTTTGGTTATATATTTTTGGAATGTATGCGATGGTGATCGCAATCATGTCCAGATCATTTGTATTTGGAACGGATGTGTCAGATGTTTCATGTGCATCTGCTTTGACTTCAGCAGTGGCAGAACTAGCACTTACTCCTGGCAATGACATTCAAATGCTGTGTTGGTTTGAAGAAAGGTCTCCACAAAGTAATGGTGATACTGCGTGGACAGCACTGAAAAGACATGCTGTGTCAAGTCTTGGTCTCAAAGATACTGCCTGGACAGCATTAAAAAGACATGCTACCTCAAGTCTTGGTCTCAAAGATACTGCCTGGACAGCATTAAAAAGACATGCTACCTCAAGTCTTGGTCTCAAAGATACTGCCTGGACAGCATTGGAAAGACATGCAACATCAAGTCTTGGTCTCTAAGATAGGACTACACAAACATCTGCATTGACAGTATCTATAGACGAAGACAGCCTTCAAGCCTTTGTAGCAAGATGGAGAATATAGTCCACAGATTAGATGGCATAACAATAGCAGAGCTGTTCTGAGCTCTTTGTTGATAGCTGCTGAAAGGCTGCGTGAAGAAACTGGTATTTTCAGTAACTGTTTAAGAGACTTATCAGGACAGTCTGCTTGGAGTGTGGTCATTTTGTGTCTGTCTGTTGAGGCAAATCTTAGCTGAGACTTTTTATTGTAGTCTGTACTGGTACCAGCCTGGATGGGTAAAGACTTAAAGTACGTACATGTATAACTGTATGTCTGCAAATATAATATGTTGAATGTTGTGCATTTTAGACGTCCGTAGACATCTTTATATATATATTTCTGTCTTGGCACATACATGTCTTCTGTCATTCTCAGGTGTGAACGTATTGTATTCTGAAGCTCTCATTCTCACGTGGGGCAGACACTAATTGCAATGAGTCAGTGTAGCCTCAGTGTGTGCAGGCTTAGTGTATTCCTACTGTACCCAGAGCTTCCAAATCCACAATTCTCTGTTCTGGTTGTGCAGCGCATGATTATTGTAGTCTCCCATGTTCTTTGTTTTCTCTCTCTCTCTCTTCCTCTCTTTTGGTCTCATTTCTGTTTTATGGATTGGCTTTCTGCTGATAGTTGACAGTGGCCCAGGCTGAGTCTGTGCATTCACCAGATTTTTTACTATTTTTTTCCCCCCCATTCATGAGCCTTGATTCCTGATTGCACATAAAATTTAGTAGAAACCCTGGAGGTAGGGGGAACTGGACATGCAGCATGCATACTGACCTTCATGTAGAATGCTTTGTGGTTGTTGTGAGCACAGGGTTTTTAAAGAGTGTGCTTTACACACATTGCAGTGATCATGTAGTGGTTCACCATAACTGAAATCTGTCTTTTAAAGAGTTTGCTTTACAATGATCATGTAGTGATTCACTATAACTGAAACATGGCTTTTAAAGAGTTTATAGTAATCATGTAGTGATTCACTCTAGCTGAAATCTGGCTTTTAAAGAGTTTGCTTTACAGTGATCATGTAGTGATTCACTGTAACTGAAATCTGTTTTTTGTTACTGTTGTTCTGTTTTTTAAGAGTGTGCTTTCCATGATCACTGTAACTTAAATCTGGAGGCAGCAGTGACAGTCATCAAAAAGTTTTCAATGGTTAAGCTTTGGGGAGAGAAAGGGGAAAAGAAAGAAAAAATTGATCAAAAGAAACTTGGCATGGGAATTTCTCCTGTGTCTAATGTCTGTAGAGCTAAAGAACAACAAAACAGCAAGATGCAGGAAGCTCAGTTGTTGGTGTCTAATATATGTAGATCTAAAGAACAACAGAACTGGCAAGATCCAGGAAGTTTGATTGTTGGTGTCTAATATGTGTAGATCTAAAGAACAAGAAAACTGTCAAGATCCAGGAAGTTCAGTTGTTGGTGTCTAATATATGTAGATCTAAAGAACAGCAAAACTGGCAATATCCAGGAAGTTAAGTTGTTTGTGTTTATTATCTAAAGATCCAAAGAACAGCAAAACTGGCAAGATCCAGGAAGTTCAATTGTTGGTGTCTATTATCTAAAGATCTAAAGAACAGCAAAACTGGCAAGATCCAGGAAGTTCAATTGTTGGTGTCTATTATCTAAAGATCTAAAGAACAGCAAAACTGGCAAGATCCAGGAAGTTCAATTGTTGGTGTCTATTATCTAAAGATCTGAAGAACAGCAAAACTGGCAAGATCCAGGAAGTTCAATTGTTGGTGTCTATTATCTAAAGATCTAAAGAACAGCAAAACTGGCAAGATCCAGGAAGTTCAATTGTTGGTGTCTATTATCTAAAGATCTAAAGAACAGCAAAACTGGCAAGATCCAGGAAGTTCAGTTGTTGGTGTCTATTATCTAAAGATCTAAAGAACAGCAAAACTGGCAAGATCCAGGAAGTTCAATTGTTGGTGTCTATTATCTAAAGATCTAAAGAACAGCAAAACTGGCAAGATCCAGGAAGTTCAGTTGTTGGTGTCTATTATCTAAAGATCTAAAGAACAGCAAAACTGGCAAGATCCAGGAAGTTCAATTGTTGGCACCAGTTTGTCTGCAGCTAGTAAGTCAGTTCAATACAAAAGGTCTTTGGATTATTTCTGAAATTTGATTCAGCTGGTAAAATTCATAATTTTCACTGGTATTCAAGACGTGAAAATGATGACTTGGTATTTACTCAGATTTAACCATACTGGTATGTAAAACATCAAGTTACTTAATGACACTTGGTATTAAGTATTATGGCTGTGTAATCTTTGAGTTCAGCAAGTCTTTGGGGATGATTTTATGTTTTTGTATAAATAGCTTACGGACAGTTGTAGGCCTAAGTGGACTGTACATGTGAAACAAGGGAAAGCCATTTTGAAGATTAACATGTTACCGCTGCAAGGGGAGGTGAATTTTGGTCACTGGAGTCTTGGACATGACACAGACAGCACTGACAGCAGTCACAGCTACAATCAAGCAAAATCTGATTAGTAGGATGCTTTGTCGAAGACAATCAGCCCACAGTAAATTCAGCACTTGTTTGTAGTTAGCTTGAGACAGAGCTTCAGATTTGAGACCCTCTGATTGAAAGTGGGAAGATTTGATCAGGAAAGGGGGGGAAGGGCACTGGGGAAGATGTATATATAAATACTTGCATATGTAGGTGTAGATCCAGAAGATGATAAACAGAGGAGAGGTGTCATAATTCTTTTGGTTTTGTTTAGTTGTATTCTTTTTTTACTTGTTTCTCAGTGCTTTCTTTCTTGAGTTTGTTTCAGCCTGATAATTATAACCACTCATGGTTCCCTGGGTGCTAAAAACTCCCGCAAAAAAACAGTTTCCTTTTCTTTCCTTTTCTTACATTTCTCTGTGCATCGGAGTATTTCTTCTGGGGGAGGTAACTCAGCACATGCAGGGTTTTAAAAGTGTCTTTGCTAGCAGGTTTGCTTTGAAAAATAAAAAATAAATCTTTATCAAGCAACCACTTGATGTTTCTCTCTCTCTCCTCTGTTTTTGTTTAGGAGGAGACTCCGCAAGGTTTCTTCGAGGATCATGGCTTAGGCTAAGGGGCGCGTTCGACTGGTCAACCGCCATGGTGCATGCGTGATCAGAGCAGGAGAAGAGTGCATGTGCAATGAAATGTTCGAGTGTAGGAGGGAAGCATTTTCATCCAAAATCAACATCGTATGTTACCCCCCTGCAACAATCCAGGACTGTTTTCTCCTTTTCTGCTGTACACACTGCTTTTTTGAGTTTCTTGGTTGTGACTCTATGTTATATCTAGACTTAACGTTTTGTTCCTTTATGCTGCGTACATGACGTGTTTGATCTTCAGTCATCAGTGGATATTTTTGACTACATGACGTGCTGTGTTTGATGGTCTGTCATCAGTGGAGATTTTTGACTACATGACGTGCTGTGTTTGATTGCCTGTCATCAGTGGAGATTTTTGAAGTGTGTAAAGTCAAGTGTTTCATTCTTCCTTCCTCTGCAAGTTGAACGAGAAAGAGGAGGCTTGACAGACTGGCTGTAGAATTATTGTGGTTTGGAGTTCATGGGATTTCAGATGACGGAGATGAACATGACAGGGCGTTAGTTCATGGGATTTGAGATGATGGAGATGAACATGACAGGGCGTTAGTTCATGGGATTTGAGATGATGGAGACGAACATGACAGGGCGTTAGTTCATGAGATTTGAGATGATGGAAACGAACATGACAGGGCATTAGCAATATTTTTTTTTTTTTAAGCTTCGCCTTGGCTTCATATCACATTCCAAACTTTACACCTTCATGACATTCTGGCTGAGCTTACGCCTTTTGAATGTTCAGTGTGCTCAGAGGTTTGCATTAATCAAAGAGACTGGAGTTACAACTGATATGACTTACAACATTTTTGCCCTAATCTGCAAAGCAATTCTACTGCTTTTATTTGAGTGATTGGAAGGATTAGTAGATCTCTGTACTAAGCGTCCCAGTTTGGCAGATGGCACCTGGCTTTGAAATATTTAATATAACAATAATGACTACTATGATAAGCACCTCGTCTGATCAGGATGGACAACACATGTGGTCAGGATTTTCAGCTTTCATTTTTATTGGCTGGCAGTGGAGTCTCAGTGGTTCTGTTTGCTAGTTTGTTTTCCCTCTGTGGGGGGGTGGTGGGGGGGGGGGGAGACATTTAAACAAAATCTGTAAACTGTCCATCACCATGATGGATCATCACCATGATGGACAAGAGCGTGTGAACAAAAGAGCTGATCTTATTCACACACATTTCACACAATGCCCCGCACTGCAGAGCAGAAAGGTTCTGCCTTCGCAGACCTGACCGCTGACCCAGTGGATTGTGGCAGACAGACTGTGTGCAGGTTGTTTCAGCACCAGTGCCAGCCATTCACTTGCTACAGGTTCACATTATTCCCAGACAGAAAACATCATTTGGCTGATTAACCTAACTCCATTTTCCCACTCTTAAAGAGTCCCAGAAACCTGCTCAAAAGAGTCCCAGACTTGGTGATTTGATTGGAAGGATGAAACCGAAAATCTGCATGCCTTGGTGACAGTCTTTGCCTGTGAAAGTGGCAAATAAAAACAGGAGGTAGCAGAACCACTGAGTCTTCTAGTACTATTAATGTTCATTTACTGTACACTAGTCTGCAAGCAGTAAATGTCATGGGCTTGCATTTATTAACCTCATATAAAATTCAGTGACAGGTGCATTTTGCTGTTGAAAAGTAATTGGGGAACTTTTTTTATTTTCATAATCATAAATTGTAATTGGCATCAATTACACATAAGGAATCAAAGATCATTATCACAGACTTCCAGTTGTGTGTATGCCAATTCTTTGATCTTCCTCTAGAGTTAGAGTATTTTTTGTGACCTTCTTGTTACTTCCATGACAATAATAACAATAGCCTGTGTTAAGTTTCTCTTTCTTTTCTCATACATGACTTTTTTGTTTAGTGCTTTTTTTCCTCCATGTTGTGTTGGTTTTATTGTAAAATGTCAAGACTGAATGTCTGATATTGTATTATGAACAAATATGCTTATGTGCATAATAAACTGAAATAATGAATTAAAAGTCTCTTTGCATTGACATTTGTATTCATAATCTTACTGTATAACATTAGGTTAAAATCACAATCATGGAGAACATGAAATAAACAAGTGTACCAAACAATCTGAAAATTAATCAGTTACAAAGTTGGAAATGTCACATATAAAGCAAAAGCAAATAAACTACTGCGGTGTCACAACATAAAAATAAACATGTACACAAACATGCAGTCCAATGCAGTACACATGCACACAAACAAAAGTAACACACACGCTCGTTCTTCCCCCCCCCCCTCCCTCTCTCTCTCACAGGCACACACATACATGCAGGCATGTGTTTGTGCATGCACATGCAAGCGTGCACACACACACACACACACACACAAAGCATACACACACAAGCACACACACACACAGAGTTGTAGACAGACTTTTTGTATAAGACTGCCTTGGCATCTATGCTTTTTTTTTGGGCGGAAGAAATCATAGTTTATGAACAAGTCCATTTGTACATATGTACACGAGGTGTGTAATAATTCCTGTCACTTTCATCATCAACCCTTTTTAAACTGAGATGCCCATGCCATTGAATGTAATGCTCATCAATGAAAGTTATCAAACACAAGTACCTGGTTGAATTCATCAAAATATTTTTTTTAAAGTGCAGAAGATCAATGAATCTTTCATATATATATACCATTTACACAGCGTGAGCCAGTTTGGCCTAGCAGTAAGGTGTTAGGTTGGTAAGCGGAAGGACCGTGGTTCGATACCGCTTCGGCTCTCCTTTCTCTTCAAAAAGGTTGTAGTTTGTGGACACTGTCTTGTGACTTTGTCCATCACTTCCTACTGAAACATTAAAATGGCTCTCATCACTACCCATCTTAATTCAGGACTCATTCTGGTGGTGACAGTGTAGCGATAGGTATATAATCTCCCTCTCCCCCCACCTCCATACCCCCCCGCTTCTCCCCATCCCTAATAAGCCTTGTGGTTTCTGTGGATGTTAAGCACCATGTTTACTTACCTACACAGTGTGTGCCCTTCTGTGTCTTAATGTTTTGAGTCAGCTTATGCTATATTATGTCAGTAGCTCCAGCATAAACCCATAGATCTGATTGAATGACTAACTGTGTAAATACGATGCATACTGCACAATCTAGCCTTTGGGATATACTTTTGGGGTCTGTTTTTGGAGGTACTGTCTGGAAGTTCAGTGAGGATGATAATTTATTGCTGTGTTGGTGAGATAAAACACACACACACACACACACACACACACACACACACACACACACACACACACACACACACACACACACACACACACACACACAACAAGGTAGGAATGAGTGTCATACATGATACAATTTTTGTAGGCAAGAATAAAAGGAATTGTAGCAAAATACCAGGTTGCAAATTGTGATAGTTTTATTATAGAATGTCTACAGCTGGACCCCCCCCCCCCCACCCCGCCCCCACCCCCATCCCTACCCTAACCCCCACCCTTCAACTCGTCACAAAAGAAAAGAAAAAAGAAAAGGAAAGAAAAGAAAATTAACATCCAGGCATTAAATTGCAGGTCAGAGAAGACGGTTTCAGTGGTTGCAATTATGTAAGGCTTCTCAGTGCAAAGCAATTCTGGTGTTGAAAGAAAAAGCAATTTTTTGTCCTTCTTCTGATGAGATCCTCCAAAACTTGTTCTTCGTCTGTATCCTGCATTTAGTGACCACAGTCAGTTGCTTGGCTATGTTTAGTTCAACTGTCATGCCTTTGTGCCACAGAATTGTGATACATTTGGTTAGCCGCTGCACCATAGTCGCTTGTTAACTACTTGTACGCAAATTGTTTGCATGCATATATATAATTTGCCTGACGCTAACCCTCTGCAGACAAATATGCACTGTCTTGTGGCAGAAAATGTTTATGTATATGGTATTTATGGTTATAGCGATGAAGGATGATGATGTGTGTGTGTGTCTCCATTGGTACATTGCCATTGGAACCACTAATAAAGGACCTCTCTGGTAGACTAGTGGTAAACAATAATGATAATG
>OY757541.1:20802776-20819401 GCA_963584105.1 Alviniconcha strummeri | reverse complement strand
GCTTCCAACACGAACAACGTCTGTGAGTCAAGACGCCCAAATTGCCTACAGTAAAGTCCGCCTGGTATGCATCTGACAGTCCCCACATGTACAACATCTGTGAGCCCAGAGACCCAAATTCCCTACAGTAAAGTCCGCCTGGTATGCATCTGACACAGTCCCCACATGTACAACACCTGTGAGTCCAGACATTCAAATCACCTACGATAAAGTCCACCTGGCATGCACCTGACACAGTCCCCACATGTATAATGTCTGCGAGTCAGACACGCAAATCGCCTACAGTAAAGTTAACCTGGTATGCACCTGAATCCCCAGAGCCATCATAATGTACACCAAATCACATTAAAATAATAAAATATAACTTCAAAACCTCATGTGGCATAATTATAATTTGAGTCCGACACCTGGATCAACCACAATAAGCTCAAATGGCATACACCTGAGCCACCTCTGGATTCTGGTAAAGCTCACCTGGTATGCCCCTGGATCACCTAAAGCTGGCAGTAGACACCTGAATCACACATACAGACACCTGCATCACCTACACACAGACACCTGAATCACCTACACACAGACACCTGAATCACCTACACACAGACACCCAAATCACTTACACAGACACTTGAATGACCTACACACAGACACCTGAATCACCTACACGCACACGCACGCACGCACGCACGCACACTCACACACACACACACACACACACACACACACACACACACTCACACACACACACACACACACACACACACACACACACACACACACACACACACACACACACACGCACACACATGCACACACACACAGATTTCATCTGGCATAACACCTGAATCACCTTATGGTTTGCCCCAGGATATATCTGTAAGTTGACCAAACATCCGAAACACCTACACTAAAGCTCACCTGGCGTGCACCTCTGAGTCAGATGCCTGAATCACCTGCAGTTTGCCCTACATGCACCTGTGAGTCAGACACCTGAATCACCTATGACTAAACTCTCCTGACATACACCTGGATCACCTATGATAAATCTATCCAGGTGCCTAAAGCTCACCTGGCATATGTACCCATGAGTGGACCAGACACTGGAACCACCAACAGTAAAACTTGACTAGCATGTACCTGTGAATCAGACACCAGAATCACCTACAATAAAGTTCACTTGCAATGCACCAGTGTGTCAGTCACCTGAATCACATACAATAAAGCTCACCTGGTGTGTATACCTGTGAGTCTGACACTTGAATCACCAACAATAAATCTCACCTGGACCGCACGCGAGAGTTGTACACCTGGATTGCCTGTGATAAAGTTTGTCTCAAATGCCTGGATCACCTATAATAAAGCTCACCTGGAAACTCACTTGTGAGTCAGACACCAGGATCATCTACAATAGAGCTCACCTGGCATACACCTAAATCACCAAACATGATAAAACTCACCTGAAATTATTCAGATACCTACAATAAAGCTCACATATTGACTTAGCGTACATCTGAATCACCTGTGAGAAAGCTCAGGTAGCATACACCTGTATCATCCACGATAGAACTTGCCTGGCATATACACGAATCGCTAGCAATAATAAAACTTGCCTGGAACGCAACAGTGAGTCAGATGCTTGAATCACCTGTGTAAATTCCACCACGCATGCCAAAAGATATCTTCTGCAGGTAGATAAAATCCATGAAAGGTCTTATCATGATTTTTGGCCTATAAAATCTCCCGCTCATTCGTGTGCGTGCGCCTAACGCATCCTAGTTACTTACTTGCTTGAAGGAGAAGAGACCACGTAACTGTATGTATCACTTTTCTCAAGTGTGTTCAGTTAACGGAATTTTTGCATCGCGTGGCGTCTCAGCTTGCAGCGGATGATATTACACGCTGACGTACCACAGCAAATGTAAACACAGTGGGTGGCATTCATCAGCCATTTTGGTTTCAGGAACATTGGATATTTTAGATGATTATCATTTTTAAATTTCTTTTTGAAATGCGTAACTTCCCCCCACCTAATAATTAGCTTGATGCTAATGAAGTTGGCGCTGTTGTACACAACTGCCGTTTAGGGCAGCAGGCAGTTGCTGAGACAGACAAACTTTGTGGGACTTCCTGCCGATGATTGGTTCTTAAAAAATATAAATTTGTCTGACTTCCTACGGATTGGTTCTTAAAAAATATAAATTTGACTTCCTACAGATGATTGGTTCTTAAAATTACATGTTTGTGTGACTTCCTACAGATGATTGGTTCTTAAAATTAAATGTTTGTGTGACTTCCTACAGATGATTGGTTCTTAAAATTAAATGTTTGTGTGACTTCCTACAGATGATTGTTTTATAAAGAAATATAAGTTTGCATGACTTTCTACAGACAATTGGTTCTTAAAAATATATATATATTTGTCTGACTTCCTACAGATTATTGGTTTTTAGAAAATAAAACTTTGTGTGGCTTCCTGCAGATGATTGGTTCTTAAAAAAAGATAAATTTGTACAATTTCCTACAGATTATCGGTGCTTATTTAAAAAAAAACTTTGTGTGACTTCCTGCATGTTATTGGTCTTTAAAAAATAAAACTTTGTGTGATTTTCCTACAGATTATTGATTCTTAAAAAATAAAAACTTTGTGTGACATCCTACAGACTATTGGTTCTTAAAAATAAGTTTTGTGTGACTTCCTACAGATTATTGGGTTTACATGAGAATTTTTGGACTTGCTCTTGTGGGTAACTTTAAGTCTAATTTCCAAGTAATGTGCTCAGTAAATGGATATCCACAATTTTAAAAAAAGAAGCTTATCCCAGAAATGTGTGTGTTTTGCATTGCTATATTATTATTTATTAGCATTCCCTTTAGCCATTTGTGAGTTTAGATCTTGTTTTAGAACACTAGTAGTAGAACACTAGTAGTCATCCTTGTTTGAGATTTTTATATATATTCACAATAGTCATCCTTGTTTGATATTTCTTGATATTCACAATGTCCGTTTTTCCCTTCAGGACACAGATGAGCCCAAGAGCATCCTGGAAGAGATGGGCTTCACTGTGGGGAGCTAACCATCATCATCATCACCTTCATCATCAGTATTATCGCCTGTCTGCAGGCTGATGTTCCTGATGTTCTGCACAGCTCTGGGCCTCTTTGTTTCTCTCATGTTATCACTGACAGACCACCAGATTTGAGTGTGCTATGCTGTCCGTGATTTTTATGTCAGAGACATTACAGACACATGAGCAATTCAGCAAATCAGAATGTAACTGTTCAAATACTTTGTTCTTGCCTTACCATCACTAAAAACCACTTGCCTTTGACAATGTGTCTTGTGTCTCAAACAGGCTCACCGTAACACTCTGCCTAAAACCACCATGTCTTTTTAGGACTGGACATTTTGTGCAGCTTTTCTAGTCTTCTATTTTTCTTGAAACTTTATACCTTGATGATTACATGTAAAGTTGTTCATGCCCAGTTTACTTAACTCCCAAGAAATATGTTTGCTGTTGCTGTTTTTTGCACTGCCTTTGGTAGTCAAACTTATATCAACGCCTTTTTAGTCTTTTTGTTACTTTCGTGAACCAGAAAGCCTTTTGTGAAAGTTGACTTGAAACTTTCATGCCTGTAGAGTTGTGACGTGTGCCTTTCACATATTAATTTGTTCAAGTTGACCAAACATTTTCTGGACTTTCTATATATATACATATATATGTAGGTGTGTGTTGTGTATCTGCACTGTGATATAAAATGAAAGGGAGTTGTGAGAATGCTACGTTAACTATGTGTAATGTTGGTGGGTGCAGTAGTGTTGGTGGTTGGTTGTTGGTGCAGTTTTCTGTTCATCCAATCAAGTCAATGCCAAAAGCAGTCTGCATGCTGGGGGACCATGAAGCTGTTTATTCACGTCTGCATACTTTGGCTTTCTCTCTCTTGCTCTTCCCTCTCTTGCTCGCACACACACTCTCTTGTAAACATGGTGCTTAATGTCCACAGAAACCATAAGGCTTATTAGGGACAGGGGTGGGGGGAAGGGGGTATGGAGGTGGGGGAAGAGGGAGATTGTATACCTCTCGCTACACTGTCACCACCAGAATGACTCCTGCATTAGGATGGGCAGTAATGAGAGCCATTTTAATGTTTCATGAATTGTGAGGGACAAAGTCACAAGAAAGCGTCCTCAGACTGCAACTTTTAAAGAGAAAGGAGAGCTGAAGCAGATTCGAACCAAGGTCCCTCTGCTTACCAGCCTAACGCCTTACCGCTAGGCCAAACCAGCTCACGCATGATGCACGCACTCTGATCTTATACTGCTATATATATATATACTGGTCACCTGAGAATAACTCAGCTTTTCAACCTGTGTTGCATGGAACTGTGCAACACAACCACATTCATTCTGACTCCATTGACCATTCCCTCATCAGTTGCATGCAAACACATTCACATTCAGCTGACCATTTGTTCCTACATTCAGTAATTACCACAGGCGCATGCTACCATACCACTACATGTTAATAAAGTTTCTTAACAAATGATTGTTCAAGGCCAAAAGAAAAAAGATGGTATTTACATTTGTTACTGTGACACCGAATTAGAATACATGCCAGTAATGTTAATGTATTTGTCTCATTTATTGTTGTGGAAATGATTACGCTGTACATGTAGTGGAGTACTCTTGTATGCAGTCCCACTGTGCAGTGTATGTTCATTGTTCTACTATTTATTAGGACAAAACAAAAACAAAATTGTCCTAATAAATAGCATTCTTTTGAACCTTTTATGTGTTTTGATCTTGATTTAGAACGCTAGCAGGCATTCTTGTTTCAGATTTTTTTCTCTTTCTACTGTTCCTGATTACATTGTATGTTCCCTGTTCCTGATTCTAATGTTTATTAGGACAAGACCACAAATTTTTTTTGGTCCTAATACATAGCATTCTTTCGAACCTTTTATGTTTCAATCTTGTTTTAGAATGCTAGCAGTCATTCTTGTTTCAGATTTTTTCCTTTTTATCTACTGTTCATAATTGCACATAAAATAGTCCTGTTCATAATTACACATAAAATAGTCCTGTTCATAATTACACATAAAATAGTCATTCAGGAACAGTCTGCATTTACAACAACATCCATGGGATTAGTTGCCAAGAAATTCATAGTCTGATATTCCCCAAGTTCTTTCAGATGTGTGTGTGTGTGTGTGTGTGTGTGTGTGTGTGTGTGTGTGTGTGTGTGTGTGTGTGTGTGAGTGAGTGAGAGAGAGAGATCCAACACAGGCTGAACAAATGTGTAAAAAGACAGTTTTTGACAAGAAAATCATGCCTGAAGAAAAGCCTAGCACAGGGCTAGCTCAACTGCTTCAGGCTTGCCATTGAACTAGCCCTGCTTTGCAGATTCTACAGACCACAATATAATTATGATAATAACAAACTCAGGAAGACAAAAAAAAAAAAAAAATCTGTGAGGAAATTTGTCAGATATATTGCAATTTAAACAAGGAGCACCAAAGCTTTTTTTGTAAAACAAAATTCTGAACCAAGATCAAAACATGCAACAGGTTCGAAAGGACACTGTTCCAAGGTTGATTAGGACGGTACAAAATAGTGCAAGTTTTGGGGACATGCCATTTTTTAAGTGACAAATGGTTTTGTTGAAAATTCTATTTGCCTAATGTTCTGTCACTCAGTGTAGAGGATAAAGTTCAGGTGCGAGACGTCTCATTTTCACCTTGGAAGTCAACTTCTGTATTATGAACTCAACCACAATAACAACAGTTCAAATGTTAGATTATGTATTTTGTAGACATGTAGTTTTGGCTGCACAAATATTGCAAAAGTGGCCAAAGTGATTTTTCAAACCATTCTTTAAAACACTGGTCGCAAATGTATCACTTTATTGCAAATATTTTACTTCCAGTACCTAAATCTTGATCTTGTACGTGGCAGGACCTAACTTTAGGTACCGATGCTACCTAGCATCTACATTTTTAAAGAACCACATGTTGCATACTCATTTATTTTATTAGCAATATATTTATATTGGATTACAGTGCAGAATAGACCACGTTTTGGGGCTATGTCCCTTTTAAAGTGACATATTGGTTTGTCCGTTTATTTACCACCCTGACACGAATGAAGCATGGCTGAAGGGGAGTTAGGTAACGTTAATAACCAGATAACAAATCTCTACTATGTATGCATTTCAAGTTGTTGCATATGTTTATGGCATTGTCCCGGGTGATGGACAAAATCAACCTTTTGTTCCCATTCTTTTCTTTTTTTTTCTTTTTTTTTTACTGTATGTTGAAATAAACAGGTTGCTGAAGAAAGTACTGGAAGGTCTGTGGCTGTTTTTCATCATGATTTGATTGCTAGTTTTATTTTAGTGTAAAAGATGAAATCTGCAGGAAAATGAGAGAGAGAGAGAGAGAGAGAGAGAGAGAGAGACAGAGAGACAGAGAGAGAGAGAGAGAGAGACAGAGAGAGAGAGACAGAGAGAGAGAGAGAGACAGAGAGAGAGAGACAGAGAGAGACAGAGAGAGAGAGACAGAGAGAGAGAGAGACAGAGAGAGAGAGAGAGACAGAGAGAGAGACAGAGAGACAGAGAGAGACAGAGACAGAGAGAGAGAGAGACAGAGAGAGAGAGAGAGAGACAGACAGACAGACAGACAGACAGAGATAGGAAGAGTGATACTGATAGGTTTTAGACAATGGCTTATTCTTACACACACACACACTCACACTCACACATACACACACAAACACTCACACACATACACACCCACACACAAACACACCCACACACAAACACACTCACACACATGGCAGAAAAGAAGGGGGGAAGGGACCGGTGTTACAAACAGGATTTATTCTCAACAAGCACAGGGGACTGCAATAGAAAACAACAGTAAGTATTGTTTTGTTACATACATCATTCACCTCATAGCATCTCTTCCTGTTTATGTCATTATCACGCATACATATATATAATACATGTATTCACATTTATGTTACTGTATCTCTATCAATCATTATCGCTGTCTTCGCATGCCATTCTTTTGCACTTATGTCCTCTTTCATTTCACTGTTTCTCTGCATCTTAACGTCAGCATCTTTCAGAGAAAAGTGGTTTGCCATTTGCTTTTCAGTTCTCACCACATTCTCACTTTCTTAGCAGTTTCATCTCTCTTTTTTTAACTTCATTCTTTATGTCTCTCTTTCTCTCATTATATCTCTCTTTCTCTCATTATCTCTCTCTTTCTCTCACTGTCTTTCCCTCAGTATATCTTTCTTTCACTGTCTCTCTCTTTCCCTCAGCATTTTCTTCTCTATCTCTTTCCCTCAGTATCTCACTGTCTCACTCTTTCTCTCAGTATCTCTCACTGTCTCTCTCTTTCCCACGACCTCTCTTTTTCTCGCTATCTCTTTTTCTCTCTCTCTTTCACCATCTCTCTCTTTCTCTCACCATCTCTCTCTTTCTCTCACTATCTCTTTTTCTACCTTTCTTCATCTCAGAGGGAGACATAAAGGTTTTGGGCTGCCATTCACTTAAACACCAGCTAATCACCCCGTCACAATCAATACTCCTCATGAGTATAAAAAAAGGGTGGCTACCATGTTCTCCCCCTAAGTGTTAACGCAGGAGTTCAGTGAAAGATTGGCAGACTCCAAACAAAACATTCAAGAGTTCAGTGAAAGATTGGCGGACTCCAAACAAAACATTCAAGAGTTCAGTGAAAGATTGGTGGACTCCAAACAAAACATTCAAGAGGTCAGTGAAAGATTGGCGGACTCCAAACAAAACATTCAAGAGTTCAGTGAAAGATTGGCGGACTCCAAACAAAACGTTCAAGAGTTCAGTGAAAGACTGGCGGACTCCAAACAAAACATTCAAGATGGGTAATGGCACACGTTCACTGATGATGAGAAATATCAGCTGCAATCAAATGAAGCAAATGACACATTTCTGAAGGAAGAATTCAGACTCAAATTGTCACACACTCCACCAGCCGATACAGGAAGTACCACACAGCCAAATCAAAAGCTTGAAAAGAAAGAAGTAGGGCTCAAAGGCTTCCCAACCAGGTCACCAACACCAACCGCTTTACCACTTTCCATTTCTGTCCATGTCATCAACACTCACCAGTTTCAATGCTGCCCAGGTCACCAGCACCAGCCGTTTCACCGTCTTGCTTTTTGTGCATGTGACCAACATCGGTTTCACTTTCACCATTTTCCTTTCCATTCCTGCTGTCAGTGTTCACCGTTTCACCCTTTCCTGTTCTGTTCACATCACTAACACCGGCTGCTTCACCCTTTCCTGTTCCATCCACACCACCGACACCAGCTGCTTCACCCATTCCTGTTCTAGGCACTTCACCAACACTGGCTGTTTCACCAGTTTCGGCCACAGCACCAACACCAGCCATTTCGCCACTTTCCGTCTTGTTCCCCAGGTTGCCCTCAGTGTCCGACTCGCCACTGTCCTTTGTGTCATTGTCGCTGGTTGCGTTACCATCTCTGTGACCCTCTGCATCTCCCTCACTGATTTCTCCACTTCCCGCCTTCTTACCCGGAACATTCTCATTGTCTGACTCACCACTGTCCTTGGCACCACTGTCACCGGTGGGTCTCCCATCTCGGTGGCTCTCCGTGTCGCCGTCACCGTCACCCAGGTGGTCCAGGATGACCGTGCCCTGCCTGGGAGAACTGCCTCTCCGCTTCTCCTTCTTCTTGCTGGACTTCTTCGCCTTTTTGTGCTTCGACTTCTTGGGTTTCCCCCCGCTTGGACTGCAACGCATGTTTTCCGTTGACTTCGATCGAGACCGGCTGCGCTTCTCGCTCGGCGCCCTAGACTCTCCTCCCCTTGACCTACCTCTTGAAATGGACCTTGACCGTGAATGACGTTTTCTCTTTTGGGATGACTCCAGGTTACTGCACAGAGAGTTTTCTCTGGATCTGGATCTGCCTCTGTTGCGTGTCGGGCTGCTGGGTGACCTTTGTCGCTTTCTTTTTGACCTGGAAGGTTCCCTCTCTGCTGACCTTCTTCGAGGCTGTGACCTTGATAGGGGTGACCTTGATCTCTCTCTGGTTGGCCTTGAACAAGAAGGTGCAGATTAGTTTTGATGTGACACAACTGGATCATAGAAAATCTAAGTCAGCTGAAGGCCCTAGCCCCTGATCAACCCAGCCAACCCTGAACACCCAACCTCAACCACCCAATAAACAAACAAGCATGGGCAGCAAACAAATTATAACATACGCACACATATAGACACACACACACATGCACAAACAAATGTGCAAATATCGACACCCATACACATGCACACGCAAACAAAGAGAAGCAAGTAACTTGGTGTTTTACGCCCAGTCAACCAGTACAGTTATATTAGGGCAAGAAACAAAGGAAAAGGAGAACATCAATTCTGATCAACACAGTATGCAATCTGATGAAGTAAATTCATGAACACCCCTCTTCCAACACACCTCTGCCGACTGCTGTAAGACCTTGTGGAATCACGTGTCCTTGAGCGTGACCTTGAGCGTGACCTTGAACTCCGCCTGGGATGACCGCGCCGTTCGCTGCGTGGCTGCCACCTCGGAGTTTCATCATGCCGAGAAGAGTTCTGAAAGTCGCGGTCAGCTTCCCAGAATTCATTGCCAGGGTTTCGAAAGACATGCATGAAGTTACAGGCCTTCCCCTTAGGACACCGCTTAGCGAAGTACAGACCTGGAAAACAGCATCTTTTGAATGAAATCATGGTCGTGATGAAGAACAGACCTTGAAAACAGCATCTTTTGAATGAAATCATGGTCGTGATGAAGAACAGACCTGGAAAACAGCATCCTTTGAATGAAATCATGGTCGTGATGAAGAACAGACCTGGAAAACAGCATCCTTTGAATGAAATCATGGTCGTGATGAAGAACAGACCTGGAAAACAGCATCTTTTGAATGAAATCATGGTCGTGATGAAGAACAGACCTGGAAAACAGCATCCTTTGAATGAAATCATGGTCGTGATGAAGAACAGACCTGGAAAACAGCATCTTTTGAATGAAATCATGGTCGTGATGAAGAACAGACCTGGAAAACAGCATCCTTTGAATGAAATCATGGTCGTGATGAAGAACAGACCTGGAAAACAGCATCCTTTGAATGAAGAACAGATCTGGAAAACAGCATCCTTCAAAGCAACTAATGGCCTTGACAAAAAAAGACGACCTGAAAAGAGCATTCTTTGAATCAAATTCATGGACATGATGAAGAACAGAACTGGAAAACAGCATCGCTTGAAGCAAATCATATGATGAAGAACAGACCTGGAACATGCATCCTTTGAAGCAAATCATGGACTTGACGAAGAACAGCCCTGGAAAACATCCATCAAATCAAAAACGGGTCTTGACAAAAACACAGACCTGGAAAACAGCATCCTTTCAAGCAAATCATGGTCATGACAAAGAACAGACCTGCAAAACAACATCCCTTGAATCAAATAATGGCCTGGACAAAAAGGCAGATCTGTAATTGACTCAAATCATGGTCATGACAAACAAAAAGGGCCTGAAAACAGCATCCATTAAATAAGATCACAACCCTGATGAAGAACAGTCTGGAAAATGGGCATCCATTGAATCAACCCATGGTCTTTGAAGAAAAGACCTATCAGCAGAGGCTGCTCAATCAAAGCAATCAGGTCATGAAACATATCCTTCAAATCCTTAGTCTTAAGTCATATTTGTGCATGCTATCCTACTGTGATGTGTATGTGTGTGTGTGTGTGCGTATGCATGTGTGTGTGTGTGTGTGAGAGAGAGAGGGCGAGAGAGAGAGCAGGTTTCTGAAGACAGAAGAGAAGCTTGCTGAAAACTAATGTGTGTGTGTGTGTGTGTGTGTGTGTGTGTGTGTGTGTGTGTGTGTGTGTGTGTGTGCGTGTGTGTGTGTGCATGTGTGTGCATGCACGTGTCTGTGTGTACAGCCATTTTGCTGGCCTGTTCCCCTGTGTGTGAATGCACTTGGATCCGTTAGACTTTCAGTTTTGGTTGTTGTATTGTTTACACTTTTCACTGATTATCTGAACAGTGTACGTTAGGACCCTATTTGTGGTTTCTTGAAATGTGCTACATGCTCCAATCACCAATGCAGAAATTAAAGAGCGCACAAATGAAACCATCACTGTTATTACATTATTACTATAATTATTAGTATTATTCTGACAAAAACATACCTAAAATAATGAAGCTAGCGAACAAGACAAAATCAACTTTCCACACATCAAACTTCAATCAGGGATCTGGGGAGAGATAGGGCAAAGAAAAGAAAGAAAGAAAAAAGTGAGAGAGAGTAAAAGAAGGAAAAATCCATTGACTGACCGCATATAGCGGACTTCCACTTGGAGATGTCAACAAATTCGCAGGACAGCTGGCGGCCAGCGTACCACCGGGCGTTGAACTTGACGAATGCTGCATGGGCCTCTGACTCCCTGCAAATTTTCAGGTAACCGTACCACTGTTTGGACACACAAAAATCCTACACACACTGACAGGAATGGACAGCACCGCTCTTGCGGCTGCTGCGCCTTACCAGGTAAGGTGGCCCAATTTCTGGCACCGGACAAAGTAGTACTGTAAAACAAATGTACATTTAACAAAACAAAGCCTCAAATTCTAGGTAAACTTTCTGCACTGGGGCAGAGTGCAATCCTGGAGGAAGGACCACCATGATGTGACAGCACCCCACTTTGAGACCATCTTTTTTTCTGAACCCTTTGCACCTCCATCACATTGCCATGCAAGTGAACCTCTGGCCAAGGACCAGGCCTCTTTTAAAACCACCTAATGTGAGACCACCCTCTTTTAAAACCACCTGCTGTGAGACCACCCTCTTTTAAAACCACCTAATGTGAGACTACCCTCTTTTAAAACCACCTGCTGTGAGACCACCCTCTTTTGAAACCACCTGATGTGAGACCACCCTCTTTTGAAACCACCTGATGTGAGACCACCCTCTTTTAAAACCACCTGCTGTGAGACCACCCTCTTTTGAAACCACCTGCTGTGAGACCACCCTCTTTTGAAACCACCTGATGTGAGACCACCCTCTTTTGAAACCACCTGATGTGAGACCACCCTCTTTTGAAACCACCTGATGTGAGACACCCTCTTTTAAAACCACCTAATGTGAGACTACCCTCTTTTAAAACCACCTGCTGTGAGACCACCGTCTTTTGAAACCACCTGATGTGAGACCACCCTCTTTTGAAACCACCTATGTGAGACCACCCTCTTTTGAAACCACCTGCTGTGAGACCACCCTCTTTTGAAACCACCTGATGTGAGACCACCCTCTTCTGAAACCACCTATGTGAGACCACCCTCTTTTGAAACCACCTGATGTGAGACCACCCTCTTTTGAAACCACCTGATGGGAGACCACCGTCTTTTGAAACCACCTGATGTGAGACCACCCTTTTTTGAAACCACTTGATGTGAGACCAGCCTCTTTTAAAATCACCTGATGTGAGACCACCCTCTTTTGAAACCATCTGATGTGAGACCACCTCTCCTTTAAGACAACCTTGAAGTGAGACCTCCCACTTTTAAGACCACTCTCTTTTAAGACCACCCTCTTAAAATCACCTTGAAGTTTGGTAAACAAACTCTTACAACCACCCTGAAGTGAGACTACCCAACTTTTAAGACCATCTTGAAATGAGGCTACCCTGCTTTTAATACCACCCTGATGTGAGACCCCCCTCCCCCCCCCCCCTTTTAAAGCCACCTTGATTCTAGCACCTCCACCCCCTTTAAAATCACACTGATATGAACCCCCCCCCCCCCCCTTTAAAACCACCCTGATGTGAAACGTCTTTTAAAACCACCCTGATGTGAGACCCCCCCCCTACCCGGATGTGAGATCCCCCATCTCCTCCCTCAAAACCCCCTCAGCCCTTTAAAAACCACCTTTGATGTGAGACCATTCCTCTTTCCAGACCACCTCTCCGCATCAGAACCAATCCCCACTCACCGCCGGTACTGCACGTAGACGTTGCCACGGAGATGGGGCTCGTGGTTGCAGCAGACTTTGATGTTGACCACTCTCCCAACCGACTTGAACTCCGGAACAATGTCGTAGTAGAAGTCCCGGAAACTGCGATACAGGTCATTGTCCTCATACTCCAGGCCCATGTCTGAAGCGGAAAAGGCATATGACCGGTCAGAGCTCACGAGCTGCGTGAACAGAACAGGGAGGTGGACCTGGGTTCTCATTCCCTACCCCATTCTTTGCCCGTCCCTGATAAGCCTTACAGTTTCTGTGGTCATAAAGCATGAAAGAAGATGACATCCGCCTGGAGTTCATGAGCTGCGTGAACAGAACAGGGAGGTGGGCCTGGGTTCTCATTCCCTACCCCATTCTTTGCCCGTCCCTGATAAGCCTTACAGTTTCTGTGGTCATAAAGCACCATGAAAGAAGATGACGTCCGCCTGGAGTTCACGAGCTGTGTGAACAGAGAGGTGGACCTGGGCTCTCATTCCCTGTCCCATTCTTTCCCTGTCCCTGATAAGCCTTACAGTTTCTCTGGATGTAAAGCACCATGAAAGAGGACCTCAGCGCAGAGCTCAGGAGCTGTGTGAACATGGAGGTGGGCCTGGTCTCTCATTCTCCACCCCATCCCTGATAAGCCTTACAGTTTCTGTGGTCATAAAGCACCATGAAAGAAGATGATGTCCACTGGAGTTCACAAGCTGTGTGAACAGAACAGGGAGGTGGGCCTTAGCTATCATTGCCTGTCCCATTCCTTCACCCATCCCTGATAAGCCACACAGTTTCTGTGGACGTAAAGCACCATGGAAGAGTGGTGTGTCAGAGCTCAGGAGCTGTGTGAACAGGGCAGTGGGCCTGGGTTCTCATTCCCTGTCCCATACTTCTCCTGTCCCCAATAAGCCAGACGGTTTCTGTGGACGTAAAGCACCATGAAAGACAACACAGAGTTCGCAAGCCGTGTAAACAGGGCAGTGGGCCTGGGTTCTCATTCCCTGTCCCATACTTCTCCTGTCCCCAATAAGCCAGACGGTTTCTGTGGACGTAAAGCACCATGAAAGACAACACAGAGTTCGCAAGCCGTGTAAACAGGGCAGTGGGCCTGGGATCTCATTCCCTGTCCCATACTTCTCCTGTCCCCAATAAGCCAGACGGTTTCTGTGGACGTAAAGCACCATGAAAGACAACACAGAGTTCACAAGCTGTGTAAACAGGGAGGCGGGCCTGGGCTCTCATTCCCTGTCCCATTCTTCCCCCGTCCCTAATAAGCCCTACAGTTTCTGTGGGCGTACGGCGCCATGAAAAAAGAAGGAACGTGACTGGTTTAACTGGGATTTGAGGGAGTGCCTCTGGTGGAGCTTATGTACTCTGTGTTTAATTGCATGCCAGATGACAGCTGTTTGTCGGCATTCTTCAGCTAAAACCCTGAGGTTCACCCAGTGTTGGGTGAGATGGTAGCGTGTGCAGCCGTTTCCCTACACCTGTACATGCTGTTGTACATGCAAGTGCAGTGTTGTACCACTCAGGCAGCTGCACTCAATCTTCAGGGATTTCAATAAAAGAGTTTGTCGTGTCGTGACGATTACTACAGCTGAAAGTTATTCTACCATGGAACTCTTAACAACAATAATAACAAAGGGAATTTCTATGCTGCCCACCTACCACACAGAGTCTGAGCCTAAGGTGTTTTACAATAACACTATCAATGCACACACACATATACAAGGGTTGGGGGAGATCGGGGGGGTGGGGGGGGTAGACATGGCTATGAAAAAGACAGTTTAGAACGCGTTACTGAACACGCGAGTCTTGAGGGTGATTTTGGAAAGAAGGTGAACATGCAATCAGAGTGGCTGAGTGTTCGAGGCGCAACAACAATCGCTTTGCTTTAGCAAGCAGGTAGCCATGAGGCCTGACGCTCACCTGTGTCATAATCATCCACGTTGGACTTGTGCAGCTCAAAGTTCTGGAACATGCCAGGAATCAGGAGGGTGGTGCTGCTCTCGGGTCTCACGTGTGCTCGGGAACACCTGAGACAGAAAGGAGAATGAAGGGAAAGTACGTAATGGAGTCTAAAAAAAGTCTTTGGAAGGCGCTTACCCTTAGGTAGACAATGCAAAAAGAAAAAAGTCAACAATAAGGCGCTGGTGTGTGTTTGTGTGTGTGTGTGTGCGTGTTTCCGTAAAATATGTAAATTGTTTTTGATAGGACTGTGCTCTACATGTGTATAGAAAATCATATTTAGGTTAATGTGTTCTATGTGAGGGCTCAGGGCGTTGATGAGCACGTGATAAATGTATATTATTATTATTATTAACAAAATATATACACAACCTAAGCACAATGAACCCTACTAATTACATAAACACACTACAACACTTCATTCAACATCTTTCTCAGCACTTCAGCACACACGCACGCACACACGTGCACGCACTCACACACGCACGCACACACACGCACACAGGCAAGGCAGTAACTGGGAAGACTAGAAGGCCAGCGTATTTTTAAGGCAACACACCTTTCTCCAAACCGACAGACACCAGTCTTGGTGAAGAACGGGCACCTGATGACGTCGTGCACAATGTCCCCACTGCTGCTGGTGATGGCGCCGTTGTTGTAGTGGGACGGAGCCAGCGGGTTGTGCCACTCCTGGGGAGGGGGAACAGGTTCAGAGAGAAGGTGAGACTCAAAAACAGACAGCTTGTCATTGACTATGGACACACTGACCCGGGTTGTGCCACTCATGCTGAGGGGGAACAGGATGAGAGAGAAAGTGAGATTCAAAAAGAAACAGCTTATCACTGACTTGTGACAAACAAACTGATGTTAAATTTGGCTGATGAGATACGCCCACTACAGTAGATCCACAGACAGGCGCAATAGGTTTAGGGAGCCTTGTAGTAACACTACACGATGCCTACAATTATTCATTCCTACAGCCATCCCGACACAGTCAACAAACAGACAGATAATCATAATTATAATAAGATATTATTTATAAACACATACTAAACAGATAAACACAACAAGCAACAGCTGGAGATGGGGGTGCAGAGATGACGAGGCGGGGATAAAATGGAGGACTGTTTGTGAGTGAATGACAGAGTGGATTGTAGTCAGGCACTGTTCTCTGAACTTTGGCTGATGAGAAGTACCACTATAACAGACACATAGACAGGAGTGATAAAGTGTAGGGTTCCTTGTAGTAACATAAATACCTACAATTATTCATTCCTGTGGCCTAACAGATTATTTATAAGCACATACTGAACAGATAAACACAACAGGGAACACGCAACGGCTGGAGATGAGGAGGGCAGGGATAAAATGGAGGATTGTTTTGGACTGAATGGGAATCCTGTCATGAGAGTGGATCATAATCTGGAAGAGTGACAACATGGGTGTTTGTGCAATGTCTTATGATATATATATCTAATACATTCTATGCCCTATCATTTAATTTCTGCAAGGAATCAGTAAAGTTGTCTTGTATCTTGAGTAATATTGTCTCAAACTTTTGTACTTCAGTCCTTCCCAAAGCCGCGAGGATCATGGCAGCTCATGAGGGTT
>OY757541.1:20790276-20797776 GCA_963584105.1 Alviniconcha strummeri | reverse complement strand
ACATTATTTATCTTTTTTGGGGCGGTGGGGCGGGCAGAAAGCGCTGTATTGGATCCTAACAGGGTCTGATAGATTCAGAATTTGGCCAGTGGACAGTAGACTTTCTATGAAAATGGCAAACTGCAGAAAACTCTCATTTACTTGGGGCTGAAGGCTACAATAAACTGAGTATGCTGGTCAGATTTGCTTTGACTCTGGTGATGCATAAAAGTTGATAACAATACTATTATTAGTATTATTACTATTAACAATACTAATTTAGTCACTATACTACTATTAGTATTACTAGTCAGAATTTTGGACAATTGGTTGAGATCACTTATACTTCAAAGTTTAAATTGTATTTGTTACACATCTTCTTGAACATGGTTGTGAGCTTCCATGGTGGTTAGCAACTTTATGAGCAAAAATATGAAAATATATAAAAAACATTTAAATTTTCATGATTTATCATTAGGTCAAGTCCCCCTGCACTTGTCAACTTACCCTGGTCTTTTATTCGCTGAGCTAATGCCTGTCGGCGTAGCTTCCGTTTGAGCTTCTTCCATTGCTTGTGACTAAAACAAAGAACATTCAAGTGTTAGCTCTATGAATATGATTGTGTATGAAATGAAAAACACCTGAAATTAGCTTCTTTCATAAACTCACTAATGACTGAAGCAAATGCTTTCAAATTAGCTTTTTGCAATATTTTAAGGCTTTATGCCTGACAAAGCAAAATTTCAGAAGTTACTTTTACATTAAAAATGTTTTAATGACTAAAACTGTGAAAGTGAAACACATTCAGCTCAAACTACCGCTCAGCATCATCATGATAACTGTCCAGTTTCTAAAGGTGTCCTACCACTAAACTATGAAAAAATTATTCCAACACCAATTTTGTTCCAGTTCTTGAGACTTAACAGTGCTTATGTGTGTGTGTGTGTGTGTGTGTGTGTGTGTGTGTGTGTGTGTGTGTGTGTGTGTGTGTGTATCTATCTTGAGCACATGTATTTAAGAGAAATGAATGCATTTCTAGATCAACATGATATGCATACATAATATTTTATTGTCTGGGCATGATCCAAATCTATTCATGATTTATTTAATCACTGCAAATGCAATGGTACATTGGAACTCGGACTTGGTTCTCTCACAGTCTGTGGCACCTGGCACTGTGTACAATGTGTTGTTTCTGTTGCCATGGCGGTAACTCTTTCATCAATTCATGCTCGCAGATTAATTCATCTAACAGTAACATAATTTGATAATGATGCTGGCGATTCTGTATCCTTTCCAGGTGGTTTGACTGTTATGCACATCACTACAATTTACATGACATATTCGGACTCGGACGACGACGAAATAAAAGTGTGCTCAAGACAAGAGCAAAAAAGCGTAAGTGCTGTCAAGATGTGCAATGAAATGGCTTCAGAAGTATTCCTGAATTTTAGAAAACTAAATTTGACAATTAACGGTATCATTACTGGTGCGCTACAGAGTACAATGTTTTTAACCGCAGAATAATCGAAATGGACAATGCCTTAGTGGTCACGAACGGAGATAATTTTTCCCGTCACAGTTTGGGACATCCACCTCCAGCACAACAACAACAATCAAAATTTAGAAAAACTTCCATCCGTACAATAATCATACTACAGCATGAAATTCAGTATAAAATAAACCTTAGTTTGGTTGGTTTTTCGTCTTGCTGATTTTCCAACGCCATGTTGTTCGACTTCAATTGTGTGTTGGAGTTAATTCCCTTCATCTTCCGGTTTCTTTGTTATTTCCGGATGTTGAGGGCAGCACACCGCGAAGTTTGATTCTGTGTATCTCAAAAAGGTTAAAAAGACACATTTGTTGTTGTTGGTTAATCTGGTAAATTGAAACTGGCCGTAATTTATTTATTTCCTTGTAAAATCCTGTATTTTTAACACTGTGCAACTGCAGTCCTCAGATGCCTCCGCTTGCTCAGGTTTTCGCATGTCAAGGTAAACAACTATTGAAATCTTTTCTGTTCTGTGTAACTTCCTTGGTTGCTTCCCTTACCATTAAAACTTTCCTCGCCACTGAGACAGAAACGCCTTGTACCGTGAAGTGAAAGATTTAGAAATTTAGCGCTTGTAGACATGTAAATTACAGCTTTTTAGCACAATAAAACTTGATAATAGAGTTACAAGAACACTGTCCTGCAATTACACAAGTTATACACCAGTCATGTAGATTGATTTTGGACTGAAAGGTCCACAGAACTGACAGGGCAGTGCCCAGATGAATGTTACCAACTTGACTCCACGGTGTGTGTGTGTGTATGTGTGTGTGTGTGTGTGTGTGTGTGTGTGTGTGTGTGTGTGTGTGTGTGTGTGTGTGTGTGTGTGTGTGTGTGTGTGTGTGTGTGTGTGTGCGGGCGGGCGGGCGCGTGATATTGCCACAATTTGTTCAGTTCAATGATGTAACAAAGAGAGAGAGAGAGAGAACTCGTCGAAAACTTTATTTTACAAGGATTGTACTTTAGGTTCATTCAAAAACCTGTTTAACAACTAGTCCTTGCTAAGCTACTGATGAACAGATATCAAATTACAAGCATTATTTATATACATATAGGCATGAATAAGTGAGTGAAACGTTATACATGAGAATTTCCACACGAAACACGGCGTGCTCACAGCGCCAGATGAACACATGCCGTACACACAGAGAGAGAGAGAGAGAGAGAGAGAGTGTGTGTGTGTGTGTGTGTGTGTGTGTGTGTGTGTGTGTGTGTGTGTGTGTGAGAGAGAGAGAGAGAGAGAGAGAGAGAGAGAGAGAGAGAGAGAGAGAGAGAGAGAGGAGAGAGAGAGAGAGAGTTTGATAACGCTCCCCTGATAGTGATACTGCACAAGGCTGCCCGCTGTTTATTATTAAAAATAAAATAAATCTGTTCACTTACGGAATATTCATTGACAACTAAATCAGTTCACTTCTAGGCTGTGTCTCTGTGTCTGTCTGTCTATCTGTCTGTCTGTCTGTCTCTATCTCTGTCTTTCTCTCTGTCTGTCTGTCTGTCTGTCTCTCTCTGTCTCTCTGTCTCTCTGTCTCTGTCTCTGTCTCTGTCTCTGTCTCTCTCTCTCTCTCTCTCTCTCTCTCTCTCTCTCTCTCTCTCTCTCTCTCTCTCTCTCTCTCTCTCTCTCTCTCTCTCGGTTTACTGATATCCATTTCAACATGAATTGTATGAATGTACATGTACTCAATATACTGTAGCTCACTGTATCTTCCGTTAATAGTAGTTTCCCTCATGGGCGAGGGCCGGATGTAAAAAGACCTCGAGTCTTCTCCATTACCCTCGTAAAATAAAGTTTATTCATTCATTCATTCAATGTGACTTTGTCCCTCACAATTAATGAAACATTGACTTAAAATGGCTCTGATCACTGCCCGTCTTAATGCAGGGGTCATTCTGGTGGCGGCAGTGTAGCGATAGGTATATGTTCTTCCCTCTTCCCCTCACCTCCATGCCCCCCCCCCCCCCCCCCCCCCCGTCCCTAATAAGCCTTATGGTTTCTCGTGTTGACGTTAAACACAGTGTTGACTTACTTTGATCATCACTCAGGCCATCCAAAGCTGAACCGCTGCGTGGTCAGTCGTCGAAACCCGAGCTAGCTACACCGCCCCCCCCCCCCCTTCCCCTCCCCTTCCCTCTGCACCCCCCACCCCGTTTTCACCCGATAACACCGCAAGGGGCAGAGTACTCTGGTCGGTTTGGACGCGGCTCGGACAGCACCCTCCGTGTCTGATGGCAATCTCTCACGCCGCCGAGTCGTCGTTTCTTTGATCACGTCCACCGTGACTGCCCGCAGGTGGGGAGCAGCACTGACCAGCAGCCACACGGAGACAGAGATCGCTCAGCGCTGAGGCGAAGGGCGTAACACATTTAATAACCGCATTCAGCCCAGTGGCGAAACTGCGGCTCGCGGTTGTCGCCCTTGGCTGGCAATAAAGCATTGTACACTGAATGAGGATCGCATCACACAGATATAATTGTGAAATGGAATTGAATGGAAAGATGACATAAGCTGAGAATTCCTGGCCGCGTTTTCAAGTGTCTTCCTGTGTGTCCTGTGTCGGCCAGTGTCTTCCAGTGTCGGCCACTATGTTTTTCCCTGTCTTCCACTGAATGTCTTCCCTGTGTCTTCCTTTGATTGTCTTCCCTGTGTCTTCCACTGAATGTCTTCCACTGAATGTCTTCCCTGCGTTTGCCACTGAATGTCTTCCCTGTGTTTGCCACTGAATGTCTTCCCTGTGTTTGCCACTGAATGTCTTCCCTGTGTCTGTCACTGAATGTCTTCCTGTGTCATGTCTTCCCTGTGTCTTCCACTGAATGTCTTCCTGTGTCATGTCTTCCCTGTGTCTTCCACTGAATGTCTTCCCTGTGTCTGCCGCTGAATGTCTTCCTGTCTTCCACTGAATGTCTTCCCTGTGTCTGTCACTGCATGTTTTCCCTGTGTCTGTCACTGAATGTCTACCCTGTGTCGGCCAGTGTCTTCCTGTGACTGCGAGTTTCTTCCTGAGTCGGCCACTGGAATGTCTTCCACTGAATGTCTTCCCTGTGTCTGTCACTTAATGTCTTCCCTGTGTCTGTCTCTGAATGTCTTCCCTGTGTCGGTCAGTGTCTTTTTTGTGTCAGCCAGTGTCCTTCTATCTCAGTTATCATCTTTCTATGTCATCAAGCATCTTCCTGTGTCAGTCATCTTCCTGTGCCATCCAGCGTCTTCCTGTGTCAGCCATTATCTTTCTATTTCATCCATCATCTTCCTGTCTCGGAAGTCCACGTCGACATTCACACAGCTCCTGAGCTCTGACAAACGATCAGTTTAGTTCAGTGTTGCTTTACGACCACAGAGACCATAATGGACGGGAGCCCAGGAAGTCCACGTCGACTTTCACACAGCTCCTGAGCTCTGACAAACGATCAGTTCAGTTCACACAACTCCTGACCTCTGATTGCTGTGTCATCCTGTTGCGGCAGCGCCTGTGTGAGTCAGACCTTCTGGATGTTTCATGCAGCGCCTGTGTGATAGTTCTCCTGTGTGATAGTTCTCCTGGGGGAAGCGGAGAGTATATAATTACAGTCATTTCATGAGAGGGTGACAAGGATGGGCGGGGATGGCTCAGTGGTTAGAGCGCCCGACTCGTGATTGAAAGGTCGCGGGTTCGAATCCCTGCTGGAACGGCGGGAGAATTTTCTTCTCCAGGGTCGACTTTCTGTGCTGACTCTTATTTCGCCGGTATCCGTTCCACCCCCGTGTTACCACAGTAGCACGTAAAAAATCCCAGTCATTCTGCCAAAAGTGCAGGTGGCAGGTTACAGCTAAACACGCATACACCTTACGTATGTGGCTTTTATTGAACCGTGCTTCGGCATTGGTCACAACTTGTCCCTAATATGTCAAATGACATCTGAGGACATTAAGCATCAACTCATCATCATCAGAGGGTGACAAGGATGGGCGAGGGGGTGGGGGGGGGGGGGGCACCCTACTTGGACACACTGAGTCACATCAGTACAGTTACTGGAATGGGATTATCACGTCTCGTCTCATTGAAGCAAGTGAAGAACTCACGGGAACTGCATGTGTGAAAGAGGAGGTTGACGACCTGGGGTCCTGTTCCTAATAGACCATAAGGTCTCTGTGTACGTAAAGATACACTAAACAGGTAGCTTGTCAGTGTCGGAGCTCAGAACCTGTGTGAAAGACGAGGTGGACGGTCTCTGTGTACGTAAAGCTACACTGAACAGGTAGCTTGTCAGTGCCGGAGCTCAGAACCTGTGTGAAAGACGAGGTGGACGGTCTCTGTGTACGTAAAACAACACTGGACGAACGATAAAGGGGCTCAGGGCTCAGGACCTGTGTGAAAGACGAGGTGGACGGTCTCTGTGTACGTAAAACAACATTGGACGAACGATAAAGGGTCTCAGGGCTCAGGACCTGTGTGAAAGACGAGGTGGACGGTCTCTGTGTACGTAAAACAACATTGGACGAACGATAAAGGGTCTCAGAGCTCAGGAGCTGTGTGAAAGACGAGGTGGACGGTCTCTGTGTACGTAAAACAACACTGGACGAACGATAAAGGGGCTCAGGGCTCAGGACCTGTGTGAAAGACGAGGTGGACGGTCTCTGTGTACGTAAAACAACATTGGACGAACGATAAAGGGTCTCAGGGCTCAGGACCTGTGTGAAAGACGAGGTGGACGGTCTCTGTGTACGTAAAACAACACTGGACGAACGATAAAGGGGCTCAGGGCTCAGGACCTGTGTGAAAGACGAGGTGGACGGTCTCTGTGTACGTAAAACAACATTGGACGAACGATAAAGGGTCTCAGGGCTCAGGACCTGTGTGAAAGACGAGGTGGACGGTCTCTGTGTACGTAAAACAACATTGGACGAACGATAAAGGGTCTCAGAGCTCAGGAGCTGTGTGAAAGACGAGGTGGACGGTCTCTGTGTACGTAAAACAACATTGGACGAACGATAAAGGGTCTCAGGGCTCAGGACCTGTGTGAAAGACGAGGTGGACGGTCTCTGTGTACGTAAAACAACATTGGACGAACGATAAAGGGTCTCAGAGCTCAGGAGCTGTGTGAAAGACGAGGTGGACGGTCTCTGTGTACGTAAAACAACATTGGACGAACGATAAAGGGTCTCAGAGCTCAGGAGCTGTGTGAAAGACGAGGTGGACGGTCTCTGTGTACGTAAAACAACATTGGACGAACGATAAAGGGTCTCAGGGCTCAGGACCTGTGTGAAAGACGAGGTGGACGGTCTCTGTGTACGTAAAACAACATTGGACGAACGATAAAGGGTCTCAGAGCTCAGGAGCTGTGTGAAAGACGAGGTGGACGGTCTCTGTGTACGTAAAACAACACTGGACGAACGATAAAGGGGCTCAGGGCTCAGGACCTGTGTGAAAGACGAGGTGGACGGTCTCTGTGTACGTAAAACAACATTGGACGAACGATAAAGGGTCTCAGGGCTCAGGACCTGTGTGAAAAACGAGGTGGACGGTCTCTGTGTACGTAAAACAACACTGGACGAACGATAAAGGGGCTCAGGGCTCAGGACCTGTGTGAAAGACGAGGTGGACGGTCTCTGTGTACGTAAAACAACATTGGACGAACGATAAAGGGTCTCAGGGCTCAGGACCTGTGTGAAAGACGAGGTGGACGGTCTCTGTGTACGTAAAACAACACTGGACGAACGATAAAGGGGCTCAGGGCTCAGGACCTGTGTGAAAGACGAGGTGGACGGTCTCTGTGTACGTAAAACAACATTGGACGAACGATAAAGGGTCTCAGGGCTCAGGACCTGTGTGAAAGACGAGGTGGACGGTCTCTGTGTACGTAAAACAACATTGGACGAACGATAAAGGGTCTCAGAGCTCAGGAGCTGTGTGAAAGACGAGGTGGACGGTCTCTGTGTACGTAAAACAACATTGGACGAACGATAAAGGGTCTCAGGGCTCAGGACCTGTGTGAAAGAC
>OY757541.1:20775154-20780154 GCA_963584105.1 Alviniconcha strummeri | reverse complement strand
ACTCGAAAACCTTATTTTACAAGGATTGTAGTTTAGATTCAGTCAAGAACCTAACAACTAGTCCCTTGCTAAGCTAGAGAGAGAGAGAGAGAGAGAGAGAGAGAGAGAGAGAGAGAGAGAGAGAGAGAGAGAGAGAGAGAGCCAGCAAGGCAGCCAGCCAGCCAGCCAGACAGACAGAAGAGAGAGATATTTTTCCTTTGTTATATTGTCTTCTTTTTTGCCCCTCTCCCCTCCTTCCTTCCCTTTTCATTGCGTGTGTGTGTGCATGGGGGAGGGGGGGGGCGCGTGTGTGTGTGCGCGCGGGCGCGTGTGTACGTGCGTCTGTGTATGTACGAGGAATACATTATGATTTTTGTATTATTTTGAGGTTTTATCTAAACATTTTTGTAGATCTTGCAAATCGCGGTGTTCGGCTTACTATGACCGTTATGAATGTTTTAATTTTAACTGGATTATTCGAAACGAAAAATCGTCACAGTGTGTAAGGTTTCACCGTTGTGTACACGACGACGTCCATCGAGGTACGTGTGACATTTATTTCCTTGCGAACTTTGATTATGATGGATGCGTGCCGTGAACAGTCTTCATGCGATCGTAGTCCTGTCGTCTTTTCTTCTAAACCCGAACTGAGGCATGGTGCCGCTTCGTGGGAACTTGTATCGCTTGGTCCCAAAGTAGGTCTTTGGAAGGGCAGGCTGATCCCTTCTGGAGGTGTATATGACCATGCCAGCTCAGCAACGCAAGCTTCCTTTGTAAACATCGTGGGATGTTTCGGTTGTCCAACCCTAACCCTAAACAACGCTTAAACAAAAGCAGTTAAACGGTGAAAAATGAGATGTAGGATGCATACTTATCTGCTGGAGTCTAAACGTTTGACGCAAGGTATTGCAAACACGATTTTCATGTTGTGTTTGCACGATTTTCATATCATGTTTGCACGATTTTTACATCGTGTTTGCACGATTTAAACATCGTGTTTGCGATACTTTGTGTTGAAACATTTAAAAGAGGGGACTTCCGACTGTTCGTCGCAGACATTCTAGCAACCCTCGCTTGTGTTAAACGATCAAAACACCGACTTGTTTCACATTAAGCATAAAAGGCACTGACGATTCAGTGTGCTAAATTTCAAAACAGTGACGATGCCTTCAAAGTTGTTTTCAAGGCATCGTCACTGTTTTGACTGACGATTCAGTGTGCTAAATTTCAAAACAGTGACGATGCCTTCAAAGTTGTTTTCAAGGCATCGTCACTGTTTTGAAAGAGCATTATTTCGTGTGTGTGTGTGTGTGTGTGTGTGCGTGCGTGCGTGCGTGCGTGCGTGTGTGCGTGCGTGCGTGCGTGCGTGCGTGCGTGCGTGCGTGCTTTGAAAGATTCTAAACAAAGACTATTGTTTGAATTAAACGTACAACACAATTCACTTTCGAAGAAACAATTTTTTTTTTTTTATTTTTTTTTTATGGTGTTAAACTCTCTTTCAACTTTAAACAACAACAACAACTTCGCCAGCACTGAACGAAGAGTCTCTCGGACAGACACCTTCACAAATCCAAGACTTAAAGGGGCTATGGTAACTAATGCCCATGTTTGTGGGCGAAGAAAAGGCCGAAAGCACTGAATCTCCTGTTACGCTGCAATTTTGTGCTTTTTCTCTGTGATCGAATGCCAAATCACCGGCCCGTAGCGCGGGGTGACCAAGCGGAGGTCAGACAAAGTTCCCGCATCAATGCTCTCTACTGTGTCGGGTATCAAAGTGAGAGACAACCACTCGGCCACCCTGTCATTTGCTTAAGCCCCGACACTCTTAAACGCTTCCATTTCGCAAGAACCAAGTCCAAGTGTAAATCCGACGCTTCGTCCAACTCTGGTTTCAAAATGCTTGAACTTTGGTATACGTTTTGTTGGGGTGCTTAAACTTTGACCGACTGTGATTATTATTTTCAGGAGAAAGAGGAGTTGTTATCGAACAGGTGTTAGTGTCCGTTGTACCGCATATATATATATATATAGATAGATAGACAGAGAGAGTGAGAGAGAGAGAGAGAGAGAGAGAGAGAGAGGGGAGGTAGAAAGAAGAAAGAAAGAAAGACAGGCAGAAAGACAGACAGGCAGGCAGGCAGACAGACAGACAGGCAGACGGACAGACAGATGAAAAGAAAGAAGGAAGAAGAAGAAGAAGAAGGAAAGGACAGAAAGAAAGAAAGAAAGAAAGAAAGAAAGAAGGAAAATGTTATTGATCAAATCAAATTTTAATTTTAAAAACACAGCATATATCTTGGGGGCTAGGCCTCTTTTCCAAGCAACAAATAAACAAAGTATGTCACAAGCAAACGAGGAAAGAAATGCAGAGCCTTAATTATCTTTCCGTTGGTTCAAATCTCGCCAAAACGGAGCTCAGGCCAGTTGCGAGTCTTGCTAGTTTCAGGGTCGGGGTTTGAACCTCGGATCGCTAGAGGTGCTTCCTGACGAGACCGGTCCTCTCTGTCTCTTACGAGCTTAACACGTCGCTCTTTTATGTTTCAAGGTCCTGGTGAGTTTCGAACCATGCACCGCAGGAAGTTCTTGCTGATGTGGCTGGCCTACTGTGCCCTCACGAGCCAGGTCGCTTTCTCACAAGAAGGTAATTATATAGCTATAATTATACAGACGCCGCAGTCTTCTTCAACTTTAATGTAAATCTCTTCCGTGACTGGATCGATGTCTGGCAGTATCTCAGATAATGTCAGGGCGAACTCGCTCCATTTGTGGCTGCAGAATGTTCTTCCTTTTGTCCTATTATGTTGTTTTGACGCCATCACATTCTTCCTTCTGTCGTAGTATCCATATATATTGTTTTTGAGGCAACATACTATTTCTTCTGTCGTAATGTGCTTTTTAATTATTATTTTTAAATGCTGCAGAATGCCCTTCTTCCTTCCGTCGCAGTCCTTTTTTTTTTTCTTTTTTTTTCTCGCAGTATTTTTTTTATTTTTTTTTATTGTTTTGTCGCTTTTTTTTGCTTTTTTTTTTTTTTTTTTTGCAGCACATTTTATTAATATTATTTGGTTTATTTTTGCTTTTTTTGTTTGTGTTGTTTTTTGGTTACAATTACAAAGGAAGTCGTGGACACGTGGCCCAGAGAGAACAAAAGTATCAAAAGTATCAAGGAACAAAGAAACAAAGACAAAATCTCCGTGTAAATTATAATAGTAATGAAAATGTCTACAGCGTCCTACCTATCAAACAATTTAAATGCCCAAAGCGTGTGCAACGCATTACAACATAATTTCAGCACACTACAACATGAGGCTGAAAAAAGAAGTATATATACATATGAATACATTCATTTGAGGCTGAAAAAAGAAGTATAAATACATATGCACACATTTATTTCGCGAGGGCTCAGACAAGGAAGGGAGACTAATTTGTTGCTACAGAAGAAAAGAAACGCCACCACATAAATATCACATTAACTCCAGTTGGTGAGTTGATCTGAAGTCATCATTATATAGATATTGCCGCATGGAAAACGAAAGTTGTCTGTATACTTGGATTCAGATTAAAAGCCAGATTACGAGTAACTGTGAATGTGGAATCACCCCAAAACAAGCCGGTTTCACACATCAAGCATTTGTCTGCCACTTTCATTCAGATATTTATTCATAATTATGATTCCACTCCCTCCCCAGGAGCGTTTGTACACCACTTACTAGAATGAAGTCGGAAGCAAGATCAGTTGCTTAGTATTGTCATCTAACTGGTTGAATGTAATTCGTTTTTGTCCTGATTTATATATAATTTAATTAAACTGCGCATTTTTTCTCTCCTTATTTTTGTTTTTGTTGTTGTTTCGTTTTGATGTAATTGATTACTATTTAAACACGTGGGTTCTGGAATTTAATTACTGATTCAGTGTGTGTGTGTGTGTGTGTGTGTGTGTGTGTGTGTGTATGTGTGTGTGTGTGTGTGTGTGTGTGTGTGTGTGTGTGTGTGTGTGTGTGTGTGTGTGTGTGTGTGTGTGTGTGTGTGTGTCTGTCTGTCTGTGCAGATCTCTGCGAGCCGTCCTTTGGATACGAAAAGTTCATCTTGCTCAGTGAAGACACAGAGATCGGTAAGTAAACATCGATCGACCTCTGACAGACGACGACACTGACGTTAATGTCAGTGGCAGTGAAAGTCTTTTTGTTGGTGGTGATCATGGCTCCCAATGGCAGAGCTACGGACATCGTCTTTGTGACTGTTCCGCATAGCAGTTGGGACAGCAATTGCGTAGTACACTAGCTGCTGCGCAATGCCGTGCGGACACTGCCTTTAATTAACATTCTGTTGTTCTGGCGGCGGTCCACGGCAGCCTTGGTCTTCCCGGTTGGCGCCTGTCTCGAGTCTTCACTCTTCTTTCCCACTTTCCCCGCTCGTCCCCGTCCGTAATAGGCCTACTCGCCTCCGTGGACGTTAAGCAGCATTATTCCCGTGATCATGGCGATGATGTTGATGGGAGGAGGGGGGAACTGGTGATGGCTATACATTATGTAAAGAGGACGTCTGCGATGAACGTGAAACGCTGTGCTGAGGGCAGGATGACTGTAGTGTTTGGCACTCCTCACTCTCTATTCATGACATGCCTGCAGGTAGTGTTTGGCACTCCTCACTCTGTCCACGACATGCATGCAGGTAGTGTTTGGCACTCCTCACTATGTCAACGACATTCCTAAAGGTAGTGTTTGACGCTTGTCGCTGTATATTCACGATATGCTTACAGGTAATGTTTGGCACTCCTCACTCTCTTTAGAGGACATTTCTACAGGTAGTATTTGACACTCCCCGCTCTATCGACGACACTCCTGCAGGTAATGTTTGGCACTCCTCACCCTGTCCACGACATACATGCAGGTAGTGTTTGACGCTCTTGGTAGTGTTTGGCACTCCTCACTCTGTCCGCGGCATACATGCGGGTAGTGTTTGACGCTGTTGGTAGGGTTTGGCACTCCACGCTGTCCACGACATACATGCAGGTAGTGTTT
>OY757541.1:20766000-20771000 GCA_963584105.1 Alviniconcha strummeri | reverse complement strand
CCAGCATCATCAGCGATGCGATCAAATGCAACAGGCCAGGGCGGTATTAATATAAGTATTTTTGCTTGTTGCACGGCCCAAATGTTATGTTGTTAATGGATTGCTATGTAAGAAATACACTTTGTTGAAACCAAATGCAACAGGCCTCTGTGTTGACACTGGCTTGGAGCTATTATACACTTGCACGCCTATCACGAAGTTTCTGTAGATTGTGAACATGCAAGCACTCTTTTTCACGACGATGATTAATGCTGAATTGTAGTTGCAGATAATCTCTAAGACCTTGCTTTTTTTTCGATTTTGTGTTTTGGTCCCTTCCCATAGTTATGGTTTACTGCTGTTTACTAAATGCATAACTTACGAAATTAATAATTGTAACAATTAACCGATGGCAAGAATACGGTAGAATGCTTCTGTGTTCTTCGCTGCCGTTTAGAATCACTAGACCTCTCCAGTGACTAGTGTGAACTGTTCTCTGCATGCTTTATTATTTACCATGCGTGGTGTGACCTGGTCCAAAAAAAGAAGAATTAGAATTGTAAATGCTTTTGGACTGATACAGGAACAGCAAAACAGGTTCTGGGCGTTTATTAAGAGAGAGAGAGAGAGAGAGAGAGAGAGAGAGGGACAGACAGACAGACGGACAGACGGACAGACAGACAGACAGACAGACAGACAGACAGACAGACAGACAGACAGAAGAGTTACTGCAAGCTCCGCTGTCACGAAAGCCTGGAGACAATCCAGAATCGCTTTAAAGGAACGAACCTTCTCGATTTTTAAAAATTGTGAAACACGTAAAAGGGATCCAAATACAAACTTAGAATGAAGGACTTTGTTTTGAAACTCCGCTTGGGTTTCATTTTCTTTATTAATCCGATTTTCGTGAGTAACGATTAGCGGGACTGTCTAGGCACAACAGCGACAAGTAGCGTTCTAGTAGCAAGTGGTGCAGCCTTGTGTACACTGGGTACAAAAGTTGCATGCCCATGTAAATCGAGCAACATGACGTTCATCTTTGTCGTTGACTCCGCTTGTAGAACATTTCTGGTTCTCTTTTTTTAATACCAGGTCACACACAGCACAGTCTGTACATATGCGTGTTTTTTCGTCTTTGTATTCGTTCGTTTGTTTTCGCTACGTGATTATTTATGATGTAAAAATGAGAAGAAAAAAGGAAGGAAAAAAAAAAAGTGGGGGGGGGGGGGGGGGTAAAAAAAATAAACGGAAAAAAATACAACCCACCAAGAACAAAAAGTGATGTGGAAAAGATGAACAAATAAGAAAATGTGCACTTAGAATAGTCTCTGTGGACAGGTTTTTGCGCTTTACAAAGACTATTATTATTATTATTTATGAAGAAGAAGAAGAAGAAGAAAAGAAAGAAAAAAATCAGCATAAGCGCAGTCAATTTCTTTTGAGATTTCAAAGAAGACCGGTGTGAACTTGTACTTAATTTTGTCTCAGTATGTAAAAACTGGTTAATTTAGCCAGGAAATGTGTGGTTTCCATTTCAAAACCTCGACGTGACTGTTTTTCTGTGACATGATTAATTATGAAAAACAATTTAAATTATGGGAATACATTCTTACAGTAAAGGCAGGCACAAAAAAAAAAAAAAAAAAAAAAAAAAAAAGGGCCGGGGCGGGGGGCGGGGGGGGGGGCAGGTAAAATTGTGTGTATACAGCAGTATGCAACTTTTTCAGGCGTGTTCTACTTTCATGGCGATATCAACCAATCTGGTACAGTTTGCTTTGTGTGAATTTTGAACACGAAATGATTCATTACAGCGTGTACACACTTCTTTATACCGCTTTTCACATATTCATCACGTATTTACTTTTTTTGTTTTTTGTTTTGTTTTGTTTTTAAATTCATCTTTCGGTCTGATTTTGTACAGATCTTTTCAAATTTGTAGGCATCTTGGAGAAGTAGACAATTGAACTAATCATCTTGTGTATATTCGAAGTTTGGCTCGATTCTCTATATTATTTCACCGCGTAATCAGACAGTTATATAATATCTGGTTGACAATTATTAACAGTCACAGGGTGTGTGCACTGGAAGTTTGCATTCCGATTATGACCTTCATAATTATATTGTAGCAGTGTGCTCACTCTGCGTATTACATGTATATTCACATTCTGAGGTACACAGTTATAATCACCTCAATAAACAAAATAGTATACCTGCGTCCGGCATCTTTAACAGTATATTTCTTATTATCAAAGCTTTACCAAATCGGGGAAAATGTAAGTATTTAATTTATCCACCTGAACACTGTAGCCCAAACAATATATTTTTGTTTCGTTTAGTAAACTGTACCTCAAGCAATTCAGTTTTAGATTTGTTTTTCTTTACCATTCCAGTTACTGAAACACTTGCTCCTAATAATTATTTTCCAACATTTGACTCGAGGTTTGGGATTTGGTGGTACAAGGTGAAGTGAAGGGAAATAACACATTTTACGATTTAACTGGTTTTATTGGACTCATGTAAGAGGTGGAAAAGGGAAGGAGAAAAAAGTTTGATAATCATCACGGGTGTGTCGGAGGAAGTGGTTGATGTTTGTACTTCTTTCGATCTGTTTATGGTTGTTGTGTTGTTGGTGTTATGTGGTGTTTTGGAAGAACATTTGTCGTTTTAGGTATGTTTTTCCCCTCTTTTTTATATATGTTTTGTAATACTTTTCATTCATTGAAATGATAGTTATGCTTTTCGAATGAAATTTAGATGCTTTGTCGTTTCTGCTTTGGCGTTTTTGTCTTTTTCGATTTTTTCCTTCACCTTCGTGAAAACATCTGCCATTGTTCTTACACTTGTAGCTTTAATTATCATTTCATTTTACAACAGATGAGTTCTTTCTTTTCGACAGAGGTAACGACCTATTTTTCGTGACCTGTATCTTCCATTTGGCTTTTGAATAAACATCCTTACCCTTGACCTTCCCTGTGTTGAATCTAAACCATAAAGCTTCTTGTTTTTATTTCGTTTTATTTCAGAAGCCTTGTAGAATTCTTAGTTGGTGGCTGGGTACCTTTGTGTGTGTGTAGATTTGTTTACCCGTTGTCACGAATGTGAATTTGTTTTTGCAACTTTTTTTACATTTCAGTTTTAAGCATAATTACAAGCATATATCCATATTAGACAACTTATATTAAATGAACAGAAAATATTAATGTTTATCGGCGTAAATGAAGAAAAATCGTTATTTTTATTAGAGTTTTCGGCTGTCATGCTCCAAGACATTCTATTGCATGTTCAAAAATGCCAGTGTGAAATATTAAGAGACAGTCCACAAAGATCTTACCGTTAGTAGCAATGATTTTATCAACATTACCATTGACCTGTTCGTATTAAACACACTTTTCTCTGTTTTTGCCAGTCTTTGCACCTGCTTTCTTCTGCTGTGATGCATAGACTCTTGTGTGTGTAACATTTGTAACGCCGTCACATTTAGCTGTTGACCGGAAGTTCGTGTAGGCTCTTTGACAAAGTGCGTATACTCTGAAACAGAACGAGGCCCAGAGCGCTCGTGCAAAATCAACACACAAGGGAGTTAACCAGCGCTCGAAAGACTTCACACAAACACAACAACAAAGACCTGAGTCGCCTACGGTAACCTTCATCCTAGAGGATGTACTTCTGGTGAAGTTTGTGTACCTTGTATATAATTTACATGCATGCCAGGTAGGAGGTACCGAAGGCAACTCATGTCTATGTTGTTGTGTTTGTGTGACGTATTTCGAGCGCTAATTAACTCTTGAGTGTTGAAAATGTGAATACATTTGGACACAACTGAATGATAATGATAATAATGGATAATTCTTATAGCGCGCGAATCCTTTTGCAAAACGAAAACTCAGTGGGCTGATTTCTTTCAAAGCACAACCAATTGTACTGTATCATTCGGTCTTGCCACAGTCACCACTCGAGCATCATGGACCATCCCAAATGAATATTGATGAGGTGAGGTCACCAAGAGAACCGAGGTCGAAAGCGAGGCTTAGACATGTAGACTGCGGTGCAGACGACAAGGTCCCTACTCGCTCTCGCTGCACGTGCTCACCCCAGTCCCGCTTTCATCTCTCAACCGACCGTGACCTAGTAACCTGTTAAAAATGGTCCATGCCTCCGCAGATGTTCTCTAGCGGTATCTGCACCGGCGGATGCGCCATCGCGAAAGAGCAAAGTCACTTCCTGTTTTTTATTTGAGTTGTTCGATAGCAATTGTTTTTTCTTTTTCTTTTTTTCTTTTTCTTCTTTCTTTTCATTTTCTTTTCTTTGTTTTGTTTGTTTTTTCACGCGGTCCTAAATTGTTGGAAGCATCCTTCAGTCTAGAAATACCGTGGTCTTCGCTGTGCGAACGATTCTGATTGTACAAAACAGTGTCGACCTGAAAATGTGGCTGTAAAAAGCTCACAAGTCCCATGGATTGTTTTCAGACACCCTTAGAGGTGTGTGCTTTTTTGTGTGTGTATGTGTGTGCTTTTTTTGGGGGGGGGGGGGGGGGCTTTAAAAAAAAAAAGTGTGACAATAAATCAGCGTACATTTATTCACTTTCGGTGAAATAAGCAGACAAATGGTCACTTCATTTAGCTGTGCAAACCACATTTGTGCCAACGTTGCATTGGCTACGCCAGCGAACTGTTACGCAGTGATAGACGGACGGACGCTTCGGTCAAGATCGCAACACACAAATCTGAGAATTTAACCCTTTCGCTGTCAGAGGATTTGTGCTGCCGATGCTGTCTCTTCAAAGAAGGGAGTCAGCCATCCCCAAACGTTCATTCGGTTCAGCTTTGGTTCTCCTGAGCGTGCACGAAAAATCAGAAATCCAGCAGGTCGCCCGCACTATGACGTCTTACTGGCAGATACGAAACACGTCATAAAGGACGTCATATGATGTCATAAGGGCAGCGAAAGGGTTAAGCACAAGCGCTGCTAACAGCTTGGCACGACAGAATTAAGGGAGTGCAGATCTTCGGCACACCTTTGCT
>OY757541.1:20753500-20758500 GCA_963584105.1 Alviniconcha strummeri | reverse complement strand
GTTCTCATCGGTTGTTTTAGTTTAATTGTGCGCTTCTGCTAACATTATTTCAGCCGTGATTCTCTTCGCAGTGGAATTAAGAGGGTTGGGGTCGCGATGTACTTGTCAGGCTACTAAGTATTAATCCATTATATTGAAGGGTTTTATGCAGGCGTTGTCTAAGGCGAGATGTTTTTCTTATTTTCTTTCTCTCTTCCCATTTTTCTTTTTCTTTCTTTTTTTCTTTTCTTCTGCTGCTGTGACATCTTTAACGTATACATGAATGTTGTAGCGTACGGGACCTTGGATTTTCGTGTTGTCCGAAGTAGAGTATACGTTTCCTGTCCGTCTGTCTGTCTGGTTGTCTCCGTCTCTCGGGTTCTGTCTCTTCCCTTCTCTTTTTGTCTCTGTCTGTCTGTCTGAGTGCCTGCCTGTTTCCATCTCTGTCTGTCTGTCTGTCTCTCCCCCCCTCTCTCTCTCTGTACGATTCTCTTTCTTTTCACCTTTCATTTTCTCTCTCTGCATCTCTATCTTTTCATCTGTTCTCTCTCTCTGTCTCTGTCTGTCTGTCTCTCTCTCTTTCTCTGTCTCTCTGTCTCTGTCTATCTCTCTTTCTGCACTTAATCCACGTCCCAAATTTATTGCAAGCGAAACGAATAGAGAATGGTTGAACAATTCATTGTTTATTCTTAGCGGTTAGTCCCCAGCGAAAGTCAGATCAGGTCAGGTCAGACCAACGTTCATTAAATCCCAAGCAAAGTCTGATTCACTGTTCATATCACACTCTACTTTATGTCTGATTCACTGTTCATATCACACTCTACTTTATGTCTGATTCACTGTTCATATCACACTCTACTTTATGTCTGATTCACTGTTCATATCACACTCTACTTTATGTCTGAAGAAAACTCGGTGGAAAGAGGAAATTAAAAAGGCAGAAACACCGGCAGCAGGGAAAACACGCAGGGCTATATTCTGACTTATTCCAGGCTTTTAAGACGGGCGATAGATTTTTTTTTTATGTCTGTGAGGTGTCAGTAGGTAGGTCCTTAATTTCTTCATCTTCGGTAAAATGATTATCAAATGACAAGATATCAAACCCCAAGCAAAAGTCTGATTCGCCGGTTTTACATACACTTTATGTTTGAAACGAATCAGAGAAAATTTGAGCTGAATGAACATGGAAAGCAGAAATTAGAAATGCAGAAATCTCAACAATAGATGAAGCATGCAAGGCTATATTCTGACCTGCTCGAGGCTTTAAAAAAGAGGTCCTTTGATAGCTGTGCAGGAGAGCTCAGGAGCTGTGTGAAAGTCGAGGTGGCCGTACTGGGCTCCCTGTCCCTGATAGTCCTTGCGGTCTCTGTGGTCGTAGAGCAACACTGGAACGTAGCGTCAGGGCTCGTGAGATGTGTGGGAGTCGAGGTGGCCATCCTGTCCCTAACAGTCCTTATAGTCTCTGTGGAACGTAGCGTCAGGGCTCGTGAGATGTGTGGGAGTCGAGGTGGCCATCCTGTCCCTAACAGTCCTTATAGTCTCTGTGGAACGTAGCGTCAGGGCTCGTGAGATGTGTGGGAGTCGAGGTGGCCATCCTGTCCCTAACAGTCCTTATAGTCTCTGTGGAACGTAGCGTCAGGGCTCGTGAGATGTGTGGGAGTCGAGGTGGCCATCCTGTCCCTAACAGTCCTTATAGTCTCTGTGGAACGTAGCGTCAGGGCTCGTGAGATGTGTGGGAGTCGAGGTGGCCATCCTGTCCCTAACAGTCTTTATAGTCTCTGTGGAACGTAGCGTCAGGGCTCGTGAGATGTGTGGGAGTCGAGGTGGCCATCCTGTCCCTAACAGTCCTTATAGTCTCTGTGGAACGTAGCGTCAGGGCTCGTGAGATGTGTGGGAGTCGAGGTTGCCATCCTGTCCCTAACAGTCTTTATAGTCTCTGTGGAACGTAGCGTCAGGGCTCGTGAGATGTGTGGGAGTCGAGGTTGCCATCCTGTCCCTAACAGTCCTTATAGTCTCTGTGGAACGTAGCGTCAGGGCTCGTGAGATGTGTGGGAGTCGAGGTGGCCATCCTGTCCCTAACAGTCCTTATAGTCTCTGTGGACGTAAAGCAACAGTGGGCTTGAAAAGAAGAAGAAGAGGAGGAAGAAGAAGAGGAGGAAGAAGAAGAAGAGGAGGAGGAGGAGAAGAAGAAGAGGAGGAGGAGGAGGAGGACGACGACGACGACGAAGAAGAAGAAGAAGAAGAAGAAGAAGAAGAAGAAGAAGAAGAAGAAGAAGAAGAAGAAGAAGAAGAAGAAGAAGAAGAAGAAGAAGAAGGAGGAGGAGGAGGAGGAAGAGGAGGAGGGAGAAGAGGAGGAGGAAGAAGAAGAAGCTGTGAGCTGTCAGCAGAGGCGGCATAAATTTCTGCGTCCCGCCGTACCGCAGCGCGGGTGAATTAAGGCGTGACTTGGAGGGAACAGCCGCAGTATAGTACTCCACAGCACGTCACGGTCAAACGTGATCATCAGGCGGGAATGAAAGGCCGGAGCACGTTCCGAGCTAATGAGAACACACCTGTAGCCATCATGCATGACGTGTCACCGTTAGCCCGTACACTTGCTCATTGGACAAGGGGGCAGGCGCCTGAGATTAGTACCGCATACAGCTTCGCTGGTTCATTTTGATTCATTGCCATCTTCCTTCCTCCTTTCCATGACAAAGAGGGAGTGTTAGGTGAAAGAAAAGACGATTAATGAATAAATATTATGTCGTAGCGCTCGCCTGTGGTGGTTTTGTCTCTGTTTGTCTGGTGCTTGTTAGGACAGGCAGACTGAAAACGAAGCGGGCAACAGTTAGAACGACGTGATCTTTGTGTAGATAAGAGTGTAACATTAAGTTTGTTATTTTCTTTTGGGGTAGACTAGCTGTAACAGTGTGAGTTTGTGGGGGTTTTCCCCTTTGGTGTGGACTGTAACAGTGCGTGTGTGTTTCTTCGTAGACTGCAAGATTGTGAGTTTGTACTTATGTTTGGTGTAGACTGTAACATTGTGAGTTTGTAGTTATGTTTGGTATAGACTGTAAGATTGTGAGTTTGTATTTATGTGTGGTATAGACTGTAAGATTGTGAGTTTGTATTTATGTGTGGTATAGACTGTAAGATTGTGAGTTTGTAGTTATGTTTGGTGTAGACTGTAAGATTGTAAGTTTGTAGTTTGGTGTAGACTGTAAGAGTGTGAGTTTGTAGTTTTGTTTGGTGTAGACTGTGGTTTTCTTTGATTTAGACTGTAACAGTGTGAATGTGTGTGTGTGTGTGTGTGTGTGTGTGTGTGTGTGTGTGTGTGTGTGTGTGTGTGTGTGTGTGTGTGTGTGTGTGTGTGTGTGTGTGTGTGTGTGTAGACTGTGGCATTGTGAGTTCGTGGTTTTCTGTTGGGGGTACATTGCAGCGGTGTGTGTAAGTATGGTGTGGTGTTTCAATGCCGACTTGTCTCCAGAGGGGTAGTGGCGGGGACGGAGATCCCAGTCGGTTGGGGAAGAGATGTTCTAAACCTGACGCTACACTGTCACCACCAGAATAACTCCTGCATTAAGGCGGACAGCGATGAGAGCCATTTTAATGTGTCATTATAAATTATGTGAGAGACATTGTCACTAGACAGTGTCCAAAGACCACTATTTTTGAAGAGAGAGGAGAGCAGAAGCGGAATCGAACCGAGGTCCCTCTGCTCACCAGCGTAATGCCTTATCGCTAGGCCAAACCGGCTCACATTGTTCTTTAGGTTTAAACAGTTCTAACTTATATGTAATGAATGAATAACTTTGCTTAAAGACCACGGAGGTGAGGTGGCCTGTTAGGGAGGGGGATAAGGGGGGAAGGGGAAGAAGAAGAGTGAAGACTCGAGAGAGGCGCCAACCCGGAAGACCAAGGATGCTGTGGTCTGCTGCCAGAACAACGAAATGTTAAGGCAGTGTCCGCTCGGCATTGCGCAGCAACTAGAGTACTACGCAGCTGGTGTCCCAACTGCTGTGCGGAACAGAGTCACAAAGACAATGTCCGTAGCTCCGCCGTTGGGAAACCACTGAAACGAAAGATGTCCAAACTTTAAAGCCCAGCTCCACCTCCCTGCTCTTGATCTCTTGTGGGCTAACTTGAGGGTCCAGCACCACCTCCCTCCTCTTGATCTCACCTGGACTTGCAAAAGCGTCTAACTTCTTCATGAGAGTCCAACTCACCTCCCTTCTCTTGTACTCGCGTGGACTCTGCTGATCATTATATGTAATAGCGTGTACGTTGTTTTTCAGGCACAAGATGCAGATGAAGGCACGAGACTCACGTTCCGGCTGATCAACTATAACAGGTGCGTCGCTTTGTTGTGGACACTGCTGTTAGAATCAAACGTAGTCTTACTCGGCGTTGAAGATATTACCATTAGCAATACAATTTCAAAGCTTCATTTTAAAGCGCGCCTTATTAATACGGATTGTTGACCTACACTACATAGACGCAGTTTTTGCATGTGTGTGTGTGTGTGTGTGTGTGTGTGTGTGTGTGTGTGTGTGTGTGTGTGTGTGTGTGTGTGTGTGTGTGTGTGTGTGTGTTGCTCTTTAATAATACTTAGTTTGAATTGTGCTTTATTTCGCTCCTTCATTAGCTATGATTTTGGTTTCCGGTGAACATGCAGAACTTACATTGTTGATCTTGATAATTCTGGCACTTTGTTCATGACCATATCTACAGCACACACACACACACACACACACACACACACACACACACACACACACACACACACACACACACACACACACACACACACACACACACACACACATGAAAAAACAAAAAACAAATCTCGGTTGTTCCTGGTTGCAGCCTCTTCTCCATTGACCAGTCCGGAACCATCCGAATCTCGGCGGATCCTACCGAGATTACGGACAGCGAGTACCAGCTTCTCGTCGTAGTCTCGGACAGCGGCGACCCCCCGCGCGAGAAGTCTCTGTCAGTGACGGTGAAGTTCCCGCCCCTTGGGTTGACGCAAGCCCCCA
>OY757541.1:20746000-20748500 GCA_963584105.1 Alviniconcha strummeri | reverse complement strand
CAGAACAAAAACTCGGTGCCCCTGGAAAGGCCCCGCACGCGCCATCCAGTCTCTGAAGTTTGAGCAGGATGTGTGTTTGTATTCACAGTTGACTGAACAGATTCACTCCGCACTTCCGTGTTGACCTTGTTCCAGGATTCGCCCTGGTATAATCATCCTGACTACATGGATAAAAAGGAGTCAACCTATTTTTGTTCCAAGTGAGCCGGTTTGGCCTAGCGGTAAGGCGTTAGGCTGGGAAGCAGAGGGACCTCGGTTCGAATCTGCTTCGGCTCTCCTTTCTCTTCAAAAGTTGTGGTCTGTGGACACTGTCTTGTGACTTTGCTCCTCACAATTATAAAACATTAAAATGGCTCTCATCGCTGCCCATCGTAATGCAGGAATCATTCTGGCGGTGACAGTCTAGCAATAGGTATATAATCTCCCTCTCCCCCCACCACCATACCCCCTTCCCCCCTTTCTCCCGGTCCCTAATAAGCCTTGTGGTTTCTGTGGACGTTAAGCACCATGTTTATACTTACTTTATATTGTTCCAGGACGGCCTTGACCCTGAGGTGAGCGTCGTGCCGCAGGAGCAGAAGTCGGAACTGACGGTGTACTTCTGATCCTCCGCGCTCCTGACTCAATCGTGCAATACGTCATCGCATATTCTATTGCGCACGCATGTGTGTTTACGTGTGTGCTTGACATTGTGACGTTAATCGACGCCGTTGTCAGCTATGATGCAATCATGACTCGGGGAAAGCTAGGAGCCGTTTCAGCCGCCACCGGGTTGGTGATTTATACTCAAACCTACTACTGAAACGAATTGGGGCCCTTCGATCGAACATTCAATGGAAGAGGAATATTTTTCCAAATCTTTGGCTGTCACAAACGTGTCTGCAAGCACAGCTTCAATTAGTAAGTGCCTTTATGGATACAGAAAACAGTTCTGACTTGATTGAAATGAGAGTCGTTTTCAGCCTCCGGGTCTGTTGAAGGCGTTAATGAATCATGCTTCACCTTCCTGATGTTAGCCTTCATCTTCGTCTTGGACGTCGACACCACTGGTATCGTCGTTCAGGGAAATGGCCACAGCACAAGCAGTCGAAATGCTGGAGGCAAGAGAAGAAAAGATCCTAAAATCTCTTCACTGTTGACGAATTACGACAGCACAAGCAGTGGAAATGCTGGAAGCAAGAGAAGAAAAGATCCTAAAATCTCTCCACTGTTGTCGAGTCTGACAGACCTTTGTGTTGAAAGGCTAATGACCTTGGCTTTAACGTCTGAGCATATACTGCAGTCAGGAAGCAAGACAAAATGTGTGGCCAGCAGCTGTCCAGCTACACACCAAACCCTACAGCAGCAGGGAGGAACCGGATAAGACAGCCACATTCATCTTGTAGACTGGACTCTCAGTGTAGCGGCGATTGAGAAAAAGAAGCAATTTAGCTCGCAGAAGCATACAGCTGCAGGCACGTTTTCAGTATGAGACGAAGGCCTGAAGAAAGTGTGAAGGCCAGAAGGTGTGACGCAAGGAGAAAGTGTGAGATGGTATGACAGTGTGACGTGGTTGCAATAGCTCATGTGTATATATTGACTGGTTTCTGAGATTTCATTCGACATTTCTGTTTACACATTTATATTGAAGCTGAACCAGTGACATACTGGCGACTGCCGGAATATCGCTAAGTACACCCCCACTGCGCAATGTGCGTAATATTTGGCCGTATCGTGCTGTGTGTCATGTCAAACGAACACATCCACGATGGGTCATTCTTGATGAGAGAGGTCACGGCGGGAACGAGATCGAAAGCGAACACGGAGTGCTCTTTTTTGGTTGGTTGTTTTTGTTGCGAACTCCAACCTCGATCTCGACATTTCCTTACAGCTGCTCTATTTTCCAACCTCGATCTCCGACATTTCTCTACATCTGTTCTATTTTCCAACCTCGATCTCCGACATTTCTCTACATCTGTTCTATTTTCCAACCTCGATATCCAACATTTCCCTACATCTGTTCTATTTTCCAACCTCGATCTCCGACATTTCTCTACATCTGTTCTATTTTCCAACCTCGATATCCAACATTTCCCTACATCTGTTCTATTTTCCAACCTCGATCTCCGACATTTCTCTACATCTGTTCTATTTTCCAACCTCGATATCCAACATTTCCCTACATCTGTTCTATTTTCCAACCTCGATCTCCGACATTTCCCTACATCTGTTCTATTTTCCAACCTCGATCTCCGACATTTCTCTACATCTGTTCTATTTTCCAACCTCGATCGCTTACCCTCCATGTCCCAGCTCTTTAAGAAAGACCCGATGCCGAATCTCGCTTTCTGTTTCGTGACCCGAAGTGACCTCCTTCATGAATATTGTTAAGAATTATGTAGATATGGCCTTCTGACAAACGCGCAAGGAACACGTAAGAGATCTGGAGCAGCCCAGGAAGATTGTTGCCGGCACTAGAAATCAGAGAACAACGGTTTTGAGAAGAAAGACACAGAGGGTG
>OY757541.1:20731000-20741000 GCA_963584105.1 Alviniconcha strummeri | reverse complement strand
CATCGCGAGCTTTGCGAATAAGGCGTGGGTATTCGTGGCAGACCACACGATCCAATATGGTTTGTGGACCTGGTGCTACACGAACTTCACCGACCAAAACAACGCTTCTGCGTACGTCAATGACACGCGGAGGTGCCACTGGATAGCTCCCGGAGACAGCCCTGGTAAGGACACTGATTTTAATATCCCAGCTAAGTTCCAGTTATAAATGATCTTAGCGAATATTACAACAGTTTTATTTATCACTACTTCTATCACTGCCACGTTGGCCCTACTACTACTGCTACCCCTACTGCGGCTACTACTACTACTACTGCTGCTATCTCGTTCCGAGCCGTTCTCGTCCCATCAACCGCACAGTCACCGGGTAGTGGTGGTTATGGTGGTGGTGGTGGTGGTTGATAGGTGAACAGTATTATTCTGACTGACTATGCAAGTGATGTATACTTATATGAGCATTTCTTTTTTCGGGGGTGAGGTGGGTGGTGGGTGGGGGTAAGCGCTTAAGGCGTCGTTGAGTGCATTACAAATGTACCTTATTATTATTATTATTATTATGATTATTATTATGAACTTAACAGACATTTAGCTTGAGCCCTAATGTTCTGGCCAGACAGGATAATAAAATATAATGCTAATAACGACAACGTCAACAACCTCACTGAGATCAGAGCCGGCAACAGGACGTTACAGTCCAGTAGCTGACAAGTCACCCGTTGTGTGCCCAGTGAATGACTGTGATATGTGACGTGGTTGCAGGCTACTACGAGGGTGTCCGCACCATGGCCTGCTTCACCTTGGTGGGCTTCCTTGCTCTGCTGGCGACGTTCGATGAAAACAACAAAGAAGGATGGGGAGTGGAAAAGAGACCTTGTATCGTCGCTTGGACCGCTAGTGAGTGCATGATGCATGACCATGTCGTTGTTGCTGTTATCGCTGATGATATCTGCGGCGGTGTTGTTGGAAGCGTTGGTAAATGGTGACGGCAGTGGGAACTGAGAAAGAGACAGACAGACAGACAGAGACACAGAGAGAGAGAGACAGACATAGACAGACAGAGAGATAAACAGACAGAGACAGGGAGATACTTAAGTACTTCAAATTTTGCACTTTTATTGATCGTTTTCAAGTGACATCGCGGCATGAAAGAGTTAACATGACTGTCCACCGAGACATAAGCCGGTACTGTTAATCATAATACGGTTTATGTGGTACTGTTAATCATAATACGGTTTACCAGATTTGCGGTGATGATTGCAATTATCATGGTCACATGGCTGATTCATTGTCTCTGTTCGGTGCGAGTGATATACTGTTGTTCATGCATTTTCTCCTCATTTCAAGCACCAGACACCGAACTCGCTACAACATTCATACTAACCTGCTTACAGGGCCAGGGTAGGTTTGACAAGTGTCATTTTTTTCTTGAGCTGTTGGCGAATTGCCTTGTGATTAATCAACTACAACTCGTATATTTGTAGGGGAGCGGTGTGGGGAAGTTGGGGGAAGCAGGTTGGAAGCGTGAATGAAGAGTCACAAGTCAGAAGTTGCTATAACATAACTTTTATTTGTACACCAACCAACCAGGAAACAGTGTCTGTGTTGGAAAAGACACAAGCAAACAAAACATTTAGAATATGAGCCGGTTTGGCCTAGCGGTAAGGCGTTAGGCTGGTAAGCGGAAGGACCTCGGTTTGATACCGCTTCGGCTCTCCTTTCTCTTCAAAAGTTGTGGTTTGTGGACACTGTCTTGTGACGTTGTCCATCACTTCCTACTGAAACATTAAAATGTCTCTCATCGCTGCCCGTCTTAATGCATCAAGAATCTAAGCTTTTGAGCTGGCTGCGCCTGTCTGCTCGGTTAGTGAACAGAGACAAAGACCTAATTGCCACCACTGACGCGCATCACTGGCCAGTTCGGGTACATGCACAAAGACCCGGAAAGGGTTTACAAGCTAGGCAGTGTGAAAGTCTGCGCACCCAAAACTCAGCCATGCAAAAGCCGGATCAAAACAGAAATAACATGTCTCACAGTTTATACAATCACCAATGTGCATTAAACCATATTCAACTAGTAAACTGAACATTCCACAAATATGAAGTCAAAACTTCAAAGTGTTAGTCATAATATACCACCGATTTCATGCAGAAACATAGATCGGTAGGAAACTAAACAAATAAGTTATGCCGCACGGCTGCACTGACAAAGTACCCATACTTTTAGAGGGATAACTTTAAAGCATCACTTAAACTGAACATCCAACAATGGCAGCATAACATACTAGCTACATATCAGCTAACCAAGGTTAGCTGCATACATTTTGGAAACACCGGTCATCCTGTGGCATAACGGCTTAACATTTGAACGCACAAACAATGTACACTGACGCCATGGAGGCTGCAACCAGGCGGCAATCTGACGCCGAAATTACCCACGTGTTCAAGAACCAAAATCAAGGCACTTTGTGAACATGGTAACATTATAAACATACATTATTTACATCAATAAGAAACAACAGAACAACAAGCCATAGAAAAATAACTACTTACAGGCTTTCCCCTGAATGAACACATGAACACCGGCCGAAACAGCAAACAAACAACCTGCCTTTGCAGGGACACTGCGGGACAAAGGACGCTGCCGTGGTGGTGGTGATGGTGAAGTGTTATTTAATGTCCTCAGATGTCAGTTGACATATTAGGGACAAGCTGTGACCAATGCCGAAACACGGTTCAATAAATCTTTACGTCCACGGAAACCAGAAGGCTCGTTAGGACGGACAGCTCAGGACGTCCACCTCGACTCTCAGACAGCTCCTGAACTATGAGCAGTAAGTAAGTAAACATGGTGCTTAACGTCCACATAAACCATAAGGCTTATTAGGGACGGGGAGAAGGGGGGAAGGGGGTGTGGAGGTGGGGGTAGAGGGAGATTATATACCTATCACTACACTGTCACCACCAGAATGACCTGCATTAAGATGGGCAGCGATGAGAGCCATTTTAATGTTTCATTAGTTGTGAGGAACAAAGTCACAAGACCGTGTCCACAAACCACAACCTTTTTGAAGAGAAAGGAGAGCCGAAGCGGTATCGAACCGAGGTCCTTCCGCTTACCAGCCTACCGCCTTACCGCTAGGCCAAACCGGCTCTCTAACTATGAGCGGCCCAGCGTACAGGTTTTAACACCTTAGATAATTGGGGCCATAAAACTCCCACCCAATCAAAAAGGATAAAGGACAGGAAAGAAAAGATTAAAGGGTCATGGCCCGGAACATGTATACAATACATTCGGTTACATATATATTTTATTTTTTCCACAGCGCTGTTGTCATTGATAACTGTAGGACTACTTGGTGACAAGTACCACGGCGATGAACGCTGGAAGGATTTGGACCCCCAGCTGGGCTGGTGCTTCTGGCTAGCAATGACCGCCTGCATCTTGGTCTTCCTGCTGGGTGTGCTGGGCTGGCTGTACGATGAGATGAAGAAGTCCCCTCCCGCAGCGACCAGCACGAACAACGCGGCCGCTAGACGGACTCCGGCGAGACCACCTCCCTCCGTCGCCGTCGACGACGTTCGCGCCGGACGTCAGATCTGCAACGGCTTCTTCCAAATCTTCCCTCACATCAAAATAGCGGGGTCTCTTATTTGTGTTGTTATTTACATCGTGAGCTTTGCGAGTAAGGCGTGGGTAGTCGTGGCAGACCACACGATCCAATATGGCCTGTGGACCTGGTGCTACACGAACTTCACCGACAACGACGATCCTTCTGCGTACGTCAACGACACGCGGAGGTGCCATTGGGTAGCCCCCGGAGACAGCCCTGGTAAGGACAGTGTTTTTAATACCCCAGTTCAGTTCCAGTTATGAATGATCTTGTGCGAAAGTTCTGGCCAGACGGGATAATAAAAAAAATTATGCCAGTAATGACAACGGCAACAACCTGACAGATCAGAGCCGGCAACAGGACGTTACAGTCCAGTAGCTGACTAAGTCACCCGTTGTGTGCCCAGTGAATGACTGTGATATGTGACGTGGTTGCAGGCTACTACGAGGGTGTCCGCACCATGGCCTGCTTCACCTTGGTGGGCTTCCTGGCTCTGTTCGGAACGTTCGACCAAAACAACAAAGAAGGATGGGGAGTGGAAAAGAGACCTTGTATCGTCGCTTGGACTGCTTGTGAGTGCATGATGCATGACCATGTCGTTGTTGTTGTTGGCGCCGATGATATTTTGTGGTGGTGTTGGTGGTAGCGTTAGTGCAGTGGGAATTGAGAAAGAGAGCGGGGGTGGGGGCTGAAAGAGTTTAGATGTTGCACTTTTATTGAGCGTTTTGAAGTGACATCGTGGAAATCAAAGAGCTAACTTGTCTGACTACTGAGGCATAAGCCGAAGAGGCGGGTACTGCTTGTGGTACTGTTAATCACAGTACTATTTATTTGATTTTTGTTTTGTTTTGATTTGTTGCTGTTGTTGTTTTCTGAATTTGTTGGTGGTTGTGGTGATGACTGCAAATACCATGGTCACATGGCTGATTAATTGACTTACTGTTGAATCACTCAATGGCTACCTCAGTTTTGTATCATGCACATTCAGTCAGTAGCCTGTCTAGCTTTAATCAAGCCAGCTGTGAATTAGAGGTGCTTCCCACCGCTATAACCGATACCCAACGTTGCTGAAATGGCCACTGGAATCTGGCCAGGGCAACGTCTTTCTGTGTCGTGGGATCTGCGATGCGCATACGTCTACCGAGGCGCAAGTAATATACTGTTGTCTACGGATTTTCTCCTCATCTCAAGCAACAGACACCGAACTTGCTATAACACTCATACTAACCTGCTTACAGAAATGTCTTTTTTTTTCTTTTTCTTTTTTCTAGAGCTGTGGGCGCATTGCCTTGTCATTAAACCAAGTACAACTCGTATATTGGTTGTTGTTATTTATTTTGTCCACAGCGGTGTTGTCTGTGATAACTCTGGCACTAACTGGTGGCAAATACACTGGCGATGAACGCTGGAAGGATTTGGACCCCGATCTGGGCTGGTGCTTCTGGCTAGCAATGACCGCCTGCTTCTTGGTCTTCCTGCTGGGTGCGCTGGGCTGGCTGTACGATGAGATGAAGAAGTCCCCTCCCGCAGCGACCAGCACGAACAACGCGGCCGCTAGACGGACTCCGGCGAGACCACCTCCCTCCGTCGCTGTCGTCGACGTTAGCCCCGAAAGTCAGACCTCCAGCAGCAGCTGCAGCCGAAACGTCCGTTGCTTCAGATTGGTGGGATGTATTGTCTTAGTTGCGATTTACATTACGTGTTTTGCGAATAAGGCGTGGGTAGTCGTGGCAGACCACACGATCCAGTATGGCCTGTGGACCTGGTGCTACACGAAATTCACCGACCAAGACAACGCTTCTGCGCACGTCATCGACAAGGGCAAGTGCCATTGGATAGCTCCCGGAGACAGCCCTGGTAAGGACAGTGATTTTAATATCCCAGCTCAGTTCCAGTTGTGAAGGATCTTGTGCGAATGTTACAAGTTATTCCCTTTTGTTTTTCCCTTCCCCCCCCCCCCCTTTTTTTTTTTTTTAAATAGATATTCTTCTCACGATTACTTCTATCACTGCTACATGCTGCTACTCCTGCTGCGGCTACTACTACTGCTGCTGCTGCTGCTGCTGCTGATGATGATGATGGTGCTATTACTATTACTACTATCTCGTTATGAACCGGCGACAGTGTCCAATACTAACTACCTTCTACTACTACTACTGCTGGAAATACTAATAATGCTAATATATACACTTGTATTGCGCTGAATGCGTTGTGTGAAGAATCCGAGGGTTGGGACAGGAGTGTCCAATGTTCTTGTAGCAGGGCCAACACCTCCTTCGTTAATCAACAGAAACAACGCTAAAGATTATTCAAACAAACCAGTGGCTCTGGGAAGTAAAAGGGCTGTGATGTTATCTTTAACTGCCGCCCCGTTTCTTAGGTACACCCGTGCTCTAATGGTCAGCAATCCTGTCTCACGTCAGTGACTGAGATTTCAAATGGAACCTGTCCTCCACCCCTCCCCTCCTCCACGCCCCCGCCCCCATTGCTCTTTGCGGTTGGCGTGGCGTTGTTTGTTTGTTTGTTAGTGTTCCTCATCTACAGCGCCGAGGTTCACCCAATGTTGGGTGAGAAGGTAGCGTATGCAACCGTTTCCCCACACCTGCGTCATACAAACAAATGCGGTGTAACCCGCCGCTCTGGCTGTATGCATGCACTCCTGCTGCTGGAATTTCAATAATGGCATTTGTTTGCTAAGATCATCAAAACTACTATGTCTGAAAGACTGTTAACTTGTGTGCGTGCGCGCGTGTATACGTACTGTATTTTAGCCTCCCGCCTTCCTCCACATTACCAACACCACTACCATCATCACCACCATTGCCCTGCCCCCCTCCCCCGCTTTTAGTGTCTAAAACATGTGAATCATATTATTATGACTGACTATACTAGTGATGTATGTATATATATATTCTTTTTCTCAACAAACATTTATATTTAGATCTAATGTTCTGGCCAGACGGAATAATACTGTTTTATGTCAATAACGACAACGTCAACAGCCTCACAGAGATCAGATCCGGCAACAGGACGTTACAATCCAGTAGCTGACTAATATAAGTCACCCGTTATGTGCCCAGTGAATGACAGTGATATGTGACGTGGTTGCAGGCTACTACGAGGGTGTCCGAATCATGGCCTGCTTCACCTTGGTGGGCTTCCTGGCTCTGTTCGGAACGATCGACGAAAACAACAAAGAAGGATGGGGAGTGGGAAAGAGACCTTGTATCGTCGCTTGGACTGCTAGTGAGTGCATGATGCATGACCATGTCGTTGTTGCTGTTGTCGCCGATGATATATTATTGTGGTGTTGGTGGTAGCGTTAGTGCAGTGGGAATTGAGGGGGGGGGGGGGGGGAGGGTGAAAGAGTTCAGATGTTGCACTTTTATTGATCGGGTTCGATTGACATCGTGGCACTGAAAGAGCTAACTTGTCTGACTATTGAATCATAAGCCGAAGAGGCGGGTACTGCTTGTGGTACTGTTAATCATATTACAATTTACTTGAGTTTTTGTTTGTTTGTTTGTTTGTTTTTGTCTGTATTTGTTGGTGGTTGTGGTGATGACTATAATTATCATGGTCACATGGATGATTCATTGCCTTACTGTCGAATCACTGAATGGCTGCCTCAAATTTGTATAATGCACATTCAGTCGGGTAGCTAGTCCAGCGTTAATCAAGCCAGCCGCGGCTGAGAGGTGCAACCTACTGCACTAACTGATGCCTAACGTTTGTGAAATGTCCTCTAGAACCTGGCCAGGGCAACGTCTTTCTGCTGTTTTGGGATCTACAATGCGCGTGCGCCTGCCTTAAAGCACATGACATACTACTGCCTACGGGTTTTTTCCTCCTCTTAAGCACCAGATGCCGAACCCGCTATAACACGCATACTAACCTGCATGCTTAGAAGGCCAGAGTCAGTTTGACACAATTTTTGTTTTGTTAGTTTTTTCGCAAGATGTTGGCGCAATGCCTTGTCATTAACCATCCAGCAACTCTTGCATTGTTTCTTTGTTTTGTTTTTTGTCCACAGCGGTGTTGTCAGTGATAACTCTGACACTGCTTGGCGGCAGTTACCATGGCGATGAACGCTGGAAGGATTTGGACCCCGAACTGGGCTGGTGCTTCTGGCTAGCAATGAGCGCCTGCGTCGTGGTCTGCCTGCTGGGTGTACTGGGCTGGATATACGACGAGATGAAGAAGTCCCCTCCAGCAGCGACCAGCACGAACGACGCGGCCGCTAGACGGACTCCGGCGAGACCACCTCCCTCCGTCGCCGGACGTCAGACCTGTAATGGCTTCTGCCAAAACTTCCCTTGCATCAAATTGGTGGGGTCTACTATCTTAGCTGCGACTTACATCGCAAGTTTTGCGAGTAAGGGGTGGGTAGTCGCGGCAGACCAAACAGTCGAATATGGCCTGTGGACCTGGTGCCACACGGAATTCACCGACAAAGACAACGTCTCTGCGTATGTCGACGACAAGGGGAAGTGCCATTGGATAGCTCCCGGAGACAGCCCTGGTAAGGACAGTGATTTTAATATCCCAGCTCAGCTGCAGTTGTGAACGATTTTGTGCGAATGTTACAATTATTCCCCTTTTGATCACGATTACTTCTTTTACTGCTACATACTAGTACAGCTGCTACTCCTGCTGCGGCTACTACTACTATTAATAGTAGTAGTAGTAGTAGTAGTAGTAGTAGTAGTAGTAGTAGTAGTAGTAGTAGTAGTAGTAGTAGTAGTAGCGCTGCTGCTGCTGCTGCCGGTGATGATGATGAGGGTGATGATGATGATGATGATGATACTCCTATTACTACTACTACTACTACTACTACTTCGTTCCAAGCCGGTGCCATTGTGCGGTTGACGGGATGTTAAAATCCAATACTAACTAATTTATTACTACTACTGGAAATACTAATACTAATATACACTTGTAATGCGCTGAATGCATGGTGTGAAGAATCCGAGGGTTGGGACAGGAGGGTCCAGTGTTCTTGTATCAGGGCCAACACCTCCTTCGTGAATTAACAAAACAACGCTAAAGATTAGTGAAACGAACGAATCGATCTGGGAAGTAAAAGGGCTGTGATATGTTAACATAAATGTGGCCCCGTTTCTTAGGTAGATCCGTGCTCTAACGGTCAGCAGTCCTGTCTCACGCCAGCGATTGAGAGTTCAAGTGGAACCTGTCCCCCACCCCACCCCTACCCTCCTCCCCACCCTCTCCACCATTGCTCTTTGTAGTTGGCGTGACGTTGTGTGTGTGTGTGTGTGTGTGTGTGTGTGTGTGTGTGTGTGTGTGTGTGTGTGTGTGTGTGTGTGTGTGTGTGTGTGTGTGTGTTACTGTTCCTCATTTAAAGCCCCGAAGTTTACCTTCAAAGACTGATTAATTTGTGTGTGCGCGCGTGTGTACGTATTGTATTGTATTTAGCCTCCCTTTCCCCGCTTTATTATTATGACTGTACGAGTGATGTATATGTAGATGAGCATTTACGTATACATATGTGTGTGTGTGTGTGTGTGTGTGTGTGTGTGTGTGTGTGTGTGTGTGTGTGTGTGTGTGTGTGTGTGTGTGTGTGTGTGTGTGTGTGTGTGTGCGGAGGGGGGGGGAGCTTAGGGCGTCGTTAAGCACATCGCAAATCTACGTTCTTCTTCTCCTTCTTCTTCTTCTTCACAAACAGTTCTTCTTCTTCTTCTTCTTCTTCTTCTTCTTCTTCTTCTTCTTCTTCTTCTTCTTCTTCTTCTTCTCAACAAACATTTAGATTTAGATCTAATGTTCTGGCCAGACAGGATAATACTGTTTTATGTCAATAACGACAACGTCAACAACCTCACTGAGATCAGAGCCGGCAACAGGACGTTACAGTCCAGTAGCTGACTAATATAAGTCACCCGTTGTGTGCCCAGTGAATGACGGTGATATGTGACGTGGTTGCAGGCTACTACGAGGGTGTCCGCACCATGGCCTGCTTCACCTTGGTGGGCTTCCTGGCTCTGTTCGGAACGTTCGACGAAAACAACAAAGAAGGATGGGGGGTGGAAAAGAGACCTTGTATCGTCGCTTGGACTGCTAGTGAGTGCATGATGCATAACCATGTCGTGGTTGCTGTTGTCGCAGATGATATATTGTGGTGGTGGTGGTGGTGGTAGCGTTAGTGCAGTGGGAATTGAGAGAGAGAAAGAGAGAGAGAGAGAGAGAGAGAGAGAGAGAGAGAGAGAGAGAGAGAGAGAGAGAGAGAGAGAGAGAGAGAGACAGAGACAGAGAGACAGAGACAGAGACAGAGACATACAGACAGAGAGAGACAGACAGACAGACAGAGACAAAGACAGAGACAGAGAGACAAAGACAGAGAGACAGAGACAGACAAATACAGGGAGTAAGAG
>OY757541.1:20711000-20718500 GCA_963584105.1 Alviniconcha strummeri | reverse complement strand
ATTCTTATGTTGATCAGTGTTGGTGTTGGTGGTGGTGATGGTGGTGGTGGCGGTGCCAGTGGTAATAGTGGTGGCGTGGCCGGGCCGTCAGTGGCCGGATGGCGGCAGCGGAACAGTGGTGTTACTGTCGCTGCCTCTGTCACGTACTCAGTGCTGTCGGGGTTGTTCCCTAAGTTAGTGGCGATGACCGTCAGTGATGGTGATGGTGATAGCGGCGGATGTAGTTGTTGTGCCTGCAGCCGCGTGAAACAGTCTGCGGTAAAGAGTTCGTCATTTTACCCAACCATCTTGGAGCGTGAGCTGTTTTCATGAATGACTCTCCATTGATCCATCCACTGGACCATCCGTCCACCCATCCACTCATAGTCCTGCCACACCTCCAGCCACCCAGCCACCCACCTACATACCCATCCTGGAGCGTGAGCTGTTTTCTTGCATGATCCATTGATCCAGCCACTCGACCACCCCACCACCCATCCAGCCACCCATCCACCCTTGGGCCTGAGTCGTTTCCATTGATCCTCCCACACGACTATTCCGTACCCTGTCGTCTTGGAACGTCAGCCGTTTTCAAGCGTGATCCAGTGATCCATCCGCTTGACCACCCTTCCACCCATCCACCCGCCCATCCATCTACCCATCCACCCTGGGGGGTCTGAGCCGGTTCCATGTATGGTTAATTGATCCATCCACACGACTATTCCGTACCCTTTCATATTGGAGAGTGAGCCATTTTCAGGCATGATGCATTGCTTCATCCACACGACCACCCATCCAGCCATCTGAGTAAGTTGCTTTTAGCACCCTGTAACTTACATGGTTGCAGCCTACTATGAAGCAGTTCGCACGATGGCCTGCTTCGCCTTGGTGTCCTTCGTCATGTTCTTCTGTACTTGCAACGAGCGAGAAGGCTTGGGAGCAGACAAGAACCCCGTGGTCATTTATTTTGTCGCCGGTAAGTGATCGATCCGGTTCTTCTTTCTCTCTCTGTGTCTCTTTTTCTCTCTGGATCTCTGTCTGTCTGTCTGTGTCTGTGTCTGTTTCTGTCTTTGCATTTCTCTCTATGTCTGTCTCTGTCTCTGGCTCTGTCTCTCTGTCTGTCTCTGTGTCTGTGTCTGTGTCTGTCTGTCTGTCTGTCTGTCTGTCTGTGTCTGTGTCTGTGTCTGTCTGTCTGTCTGTCTGTGTCTGTCTGTGTCTGTCTCTCTGTCTCTCTGTCTCTGTCTCTGTCTCTGTCTCTGTCTCTCTCTCTCTCTCTCTGCTCCCCCCCCCCCCCCAATAAAATCCTTGTAAAATAAAGTTTTCGAATTCGAGTTCTCTCTCTCTCTCTCTCCCCTTCCTCCCCCCCCCCCCCCACCCCATCTCTCTCTCCCCTTTTTTGTTTGCTTGTTGTTGTTTTTATTCAGCACGATCTCTGCGGTAAAGAGAACGCTAATTGTGTGTGTGCGGACAACTGAAACATTAATTAGTTTAGCTTTTTTTCCCCGCTACTTGTTCTTAATTATACTCTTTTTGCTCTTCTCCTCCTCCGTCTTCACCTGCTAGTGGGAACGATGACTGATGCTGATGTTGTCGTTGACGATATTAATTAGTGCATAACGCCGGTGCTCAAAAGAGGGAAAAGTGCTCAATATGTCACCGTCATTAATTCTTTATGTTTCTGTCTGTCCCGTAGAGTGATGTTTAGAAATGTTTCCAGTTAAGAGATATTTCCTCAGTTCTTGTTTCACCGCGATATGACACACGAGGTTAACTGGACGTTAAAACAATTGTTTATATGTTTGTTTCTGTGTTTATTTACAACTCGGGGTAGGTTGTGTTAAAGTAAAAGTCCAAGGTTTTTAAGTATGCAAAATGACCATCGAACTGATTGGCAAATGAGTCACTAGTTTCAATTTTAATGAAATAAAAAATAAATAAAAATGTTTAATTGGATTTTTAATCGATTTATTTTCTGTAGGCTTCCCCGGAAGTGACGTCTGTCTGGGGAGTCAGTGCGGTTGCCATCTTAGATTCTTCAGTAAACTGTGTATGCGTGTGGTCGACAAAAAAGTTAACTATGCCGACCTACTGTGTTGCCGCGAACTGTAACAATTCGCAGACGACCCCAGGTATAACAATGCACGAGCTCCCGCGCAATCGACCAGCAGTGAGACGAAAGTGGATTAAGTTTATACTATTCAAACGAGCTGATTTTCATGCTGCGCCGCATCACGCCCATTTGTGTAGCGAGCACTTCAGTGAGTGCGATTTCGCAAACCCCCATGAATACCGCATGGAGTTTGTTTCGAAGCTGACACGATGTTCCGGTACTCTTTCAAAATCCTGCCTGACAGGCTCAAACTGATACGGCTGTATCCTTGTGGGTCTCTCAGGCAAAGTATCAGTTTCGTCTTCGGAGCTCGAGTTGGCCATTTTGCAGCGACTCCCCAGAGTGACGTAGTAGGCATATGGTCACGTGATTTGGGCGTCATGGCGACGCTTTCGGTACGACAGAAAATGCCTTTTTTTTTTGAGTGTGCATTTATAATCCTCAGATCACAGTTTCATCGTGTCAAGAATCACCCAAACCTTGGACTTGTCCTTTAAAGGGGATCCAAACGGACGAGGTAGCCTAACGTTGTCCCAAAGAAGAGGAATGGAATGAATAAATGAAATATATCTGGAACCTTAAAAACTTTTACATTTAAAGAATGTTTAAACGCTTAAGGCCTGTACGGGTTAGGAGCTCTAAGTACCCACTCTTCTTCTTCTTCTTCTTCTTCTTCTTCTTCTTCTTCTTCTTCTTCTTCTTCTTCTTCTTCTCTTCCTCCTCCTCCTCCTCCTTCTTGTTCTTCTTCTTGTTCTTCTTCTTTTTTGTTGTTGTTGTTGTTCTTCTTCTTCTTTTCCTTCTTCTTCTTTTTCTTCAGTCTTAATGCATGGCAAAAGTATCAAATCTTAATGCATGACTAAAGTATCAAATACGTCACGAGCCAGCCTTTTTCTGTTCTTCGTTGGTATAGCTGCACCCCGAGAAGCTCAAACTGGAAGCGACAAAGAAGAGGGAAAAATACTTTTGTTGTATACTTGTTGATAGAACAACTGAATGAATCATGCAGGTGAAAATGCTTGCACACTCTATGAATCTATCCATTTAGCTTTGTGTTAGGTGTGTCTTATACCGCCGACTGCGTGGATTTGCGGAATAAAATGGATCGAGTCAGGTCAAGTCCATTCAAAATACTGTAATCATCCCTCACAGGGAAATTCATGAAACTAACTACCAGAGGCTCGAGCTCTTTGAATTAATATCGTGTACAAAGAAAGTCAAAAGCATTATAATTTGCCGCACTCATCATAGATTGCTATGTAAACATAGTAGGCAAAACTCCATGTTATCGCCCGCCCGCTTACACACACACACACACACACACACACACACACACACACACACACACACACACACACACACACACACATACACACGCACACACAGGAACACACACAGACACACACGCACGCACACACGCACGCACGCACGCACACACACTCACACACACACACACACACACACACACACACACACACACACACACATGCAGGAACACACACAGACACACACGCACGCACACACACGCACGCACGCACGCACGCACGCACGCACACACACACACACACACACACACACACACACACACACACACACACACACACACTGCTTACCAACCTACATATACACACACCCATACTATCTACTCATCAATCGGACACTCTCACCCATCGCTGTACCATAAACAGGCACCATCCAGACCTAATAATTATTACACCCTGCTCGGCTCACGAGCAATTGGCGTTGCTTCCAGGAGCTTCTGAAAATTTAATAGACTCCGTGCGTGTTTCTACAACACACCGTACGATCTTAACTGGATGAGATGGTTTAGGTCTGCTGTTATACGCGTTCACGCTCAAGTGTTACTTACCTGTCATATATATATATGCATTCCCTCGCACCATAGTTCAGGAGCTGTGTGAGAGTCGAGGTGGACGTCCTGGGCTGTCCGTCCTAACGAGCCTCCTGATTTCCGTGGACGTAAAGAATTATTGAACCATGCTGTGGCATTGGTCACAGCTTGTCCCTAATATGTCAACTGACATCTGAGGATATTAAGCAACACTTCACCACCGCATTCCTTTCACTTCTGTTTGTTTTGCTGTCAACTACGTGTTGGATAAGGGTGGCTAACAGAAATCAGTTATTCATGGCTCTCACGTTAAAGCTTTCCCCTTTCTTGATTAGGGAGTGTAAACTGTAGTCTGATTTTAGTCTGATTTGCTGTCGGATTTCCCTTGCTTTGTGTGATGTTAGATTACTAACGGTTTTTAACAGAGTGGTCTAGAGTAAATAAAACTAACAGTAACACGTACCACATTGTGTTTAAAATTGTCAGTATTCTTGAAACCTTTCTCAGTGAACTGAGACGACCGAAAAAAAATCGTTTCGTCACTACACGAGTTTGTTTTTCGATCAACAGCGTTCTTCGCTACGATAACCGTGGCGGTGCTTGGCGGGTACTACGACGACGACGAACGTTGGAAGAACCAGGACCATTCTCTGGGCTGGTGCTACTGGGTGGTGGTCTCAGTTATCATCATCGTCACCATCATCGGCTGTTTACACTGGAAGTACGACAACATTCAAAAGGCGAAAGGAAAAGTCATCGGCGCACCATCTATCAACCCAGTACAGCGACGAGCCTCTAACGTCAGCACCATTTCCATAGCCAACGGGAAGAAGATCACCATTTTCCGACAGGCGCTTTATGACTCTGGGAATCGCATCGAGCCTGCGACCTCACAAACACCCAGCGCCCCGCCGCCAGCCTGGCCACAACGCCCGGATGAAAGGGAGGGCACCAGCGGTGCTCAGTTCCGATTCTCACTCTGCCTCGCTACGACATTGCCCCAGAGCCGGGGACCACGATGCCGGATACTGCTCCTCCGTCTTACGAGGACGTTATGAGGGGAGGAGCCACCCCACCTCCTCCTGTTCTCGTCCAGGCGTCGAACCCGAACTCGACGAAAGTGTAGGCGATAGACGGAGACTGCGCTTGGTCTGTGATATTGGCTGACACTTTTGCTTTAGCCGACCTGATAATGAACTGTTTGACGGAGGAAAATCTAAGGAAAGCACGCACACGCGGACACACAGACACACAGACACAGACACAGACACACACACACACACACACACACACACACACACACACACACACACACACACACACACACACACACACACACACACACACACACACACACACGCAAATCCCTGGCACTTAAACGGGAACGTCTTTTGACGGTTTTATTGTTTCTTCGATGCTAACAGTTCCACTTAACTTGCCCGCCTGACTTACATTTTCACTTCCAGTTGTATTGAAATGTGACTGTCGCCATGCCAGTGATTGTTGTCTGTTATGGGCTGGCATCAAATGGCGATTTCCAGATTTAGTGGTGTATATTTACTGTCTCTTTTGGGATAACACACTGATCTTTCGTTACAGTATGTATATATATATATGTGTGTGTGTGTATGTGTGTGTGTGTGTGTGTGTGTGTGTGTGTGTGTGTGTGTGTGTGTGTGTGTGTGTGTGTGTGTGTGTGTGTGTGTGTGTGTGTGTGTGTGTGTGTGTGTACATCGTTTGCCATTTGTTCTTTTTCGGTCGGGTGAAAGTGTTGACTGACAGAGGAAATGTTGTGGACTGAACTTCTGAAGAGCAGTTAAAAGAAACATTTGCAATAACAGGGACTGTTGATCAGTTTTCCTGTTTTTTGTGTGGTTTTCTCTTTTTGTCTTGCTGCCACTGTGGTGCTTATTTGCATGACTTGTGCTATTGTGCATCTGTGAATTACGGTAATAAATATCACGAATCTGGCCTTTCGTCAATTGTTTCTGGACTATACAATGAATTAGTTAACTATTTTATTTTAAAATTATGTCATGGTAAAAGAAATAAAGCATTTTATACAAAGTTAAAGAAAAATGCATTACATGGCACACCTCCAAGTAAGAAATACTGCTGTATGTTCTGTCGAGGTAGTGAGTTTCTGAGGAGCCCGCTACAGCAAAATAAAACAAAAATTATGGGGGTATGGGGGGGGGGGGGGTAGACAGACAGACAGACAGACAGACAGACAGACAGACAGACAGACAGGCAGGCAGGCAGGCAGGCAGACAAAGATAGAGACAGGCAGAGAAAGAGACAGACAGCGAGAGGGAGAGAGGGAGAGGGCTTAAACAATTTTATTACTTAAATCATACCAACAGACAAATTAATAGTTTTAAGAGTGTCAAACAAGTAAGCTTATATATATATATAAAAGACGCTCAAAGTGACAAAATATATAATGTGGAGGGTAGGCAAACATTGAATTTTCAAAAGAGAGAGGGAGAGGAGAGAGAGAGGCGGGGGGAGGGGGGGGGGAAGAGAGACAGAAGACCCGAAACAGCGCTGACTTCCAGCGTTCTGAATCATACTCAAGACACACAAAAGGTTCAAAAGAGCGGTTATTATAATTACAGATGCTTGCATTTTGCCATAAACCTCTCCACCAGCTGACGCATATTGGAATGGCTGTACCGCGACCACCCCAACCCCCACGTAGCACCCCTCCTTTCTCCTTATCAACCAGCCAGTCTGGCACTCTCTCCTGACATCCACGTCCTCTCTCCCTCCCTCCTCCCCTCTGTCCCTCCCTCCCTCTCTCCCTCCCTCCCTCCTTCCCGGCAAGAGCATCTGGTGTTTAAACTCGGTTTACACCTCACCGCCGCTTTAATTTCTGTCAACGCTTGTTAGTGTATTAGATATGAATGTCTGTTTAAACTCAGGTTACACCTAACCTTCAGTTTAATTCCTATTATCCCTAGTGGGTGCAGTATATTTTAATGTCTGTTTGGATGGAGGAGGAAAAAAAATCACCGAGAATTTGCGCAGTTTTTGTAGTGCCTAATTAAAATAAGCGTGTTGTTGTTGCTTTTGTTTTGTTGTTGTTGTTGTTATTGTTTTTGTTTGTTTGTTTCGTGTGTTCTTTTTTGTTGTTATTTGTAACCGTTTCTATGTTTCGATGTGGATTCAGCAAAACGTACACAACCAATTTTTTATTTTGTTTTATTTGGTGGTTAAAAAATTAAATTAAATTAAAAACAAAATTATATGATCTATATTTATTGCACATATTATCCTTGTAGGCTATTGATTCAGCGACATCCGACGACATGCGCCATGCAGTGTACCAATTATAATGTATTTTTACACTTCCGTTCGGCATTCTGTAGACACCCGAGTTTTCAGAATATCACATTTCGGCATGTATTCTAGTAGTCAGAGCGCTTTCTGTCACACGTAACCAGCTCCAGCTATTTGGAACCAGCTCCGTGTTTGGCTTAAACAATTTTATTACTGAAATCATACCAACAGACAACAACATAATGTATCAAACGAGTAAGCTTATAAAAATTATAAGACG
>OY757541.1:20705427-20710800 GCA_963584105.1 Alviniconcha strummeri | reverse complement strand
TGCGTGCGTGTGTGTGTGTGTGTGTGTGTGTGTGTTACCATCGTCACACCGGACGGAAGTGCTACAAATTCATGTAACCAACATTGTTCAAAGCCAAGTGTTCATTACCATCGTCACCACAGAGGCAAGTGCAGACAGTTCAACGAGCGTTACTCGAGCACACGTTTCTATTCTCAAACATAAGTCAAGCACGCTGCCAGAACACACGTTTAGGATTCTCGGAGACGAAACAAGCAAAACAGATAAACAAATGAACAAATTGATAAACAATACAAAGAACTGTATAACCAACAGATTTGCACAAACATTTAATGCGGGCGTAGTCTGTGTCTGCGATGTCTGTATGCGTGTTTGACTACCTGACTTCTGCCTGTCTGTCTGCTTACCTGCCTTTGTGTCTGTCTGCCAGCCTGAGTGCATGTGTAGGTCTCTCCGCTGTCCTGATTCTGAGTATATTTTTAGATCCTATACATGACTATATAATCTAGACTTATATCAATAAGCAGAAGTACCATGCTTCTTCATGTCAGCGAAACATCATTTTAGTTGACATTGTTTCTCACATTATTGAATCGATTTTTTCTTTCTGATTTCATTTGTGAAACGTGTTTTCGATTTTGAAGAGAGAGAGAGAGAGAGAGAGAGAGAGAGAGAGAGAGAGGGGGGGGAATATGGTTGTTAGACTTAATACAGACTGTAGATACCTGAAAGTCAATGCGATGGCAGCTAAGAGCGAACATACAACAGCAGACATAGCAACCCAGAAGGGACCAGCCCAAAGATGGCTCCTTGTTCTTCCACCGCACGTCGGCGCTGTAGTTGGTCCCCACCAGCAACAGCACCACGGCTTATATGGCAGGCTGTGTTGGACACATTCAAAATAATTGTCCTCCCTGTAGTTCGGGTTGGCTCCGAGTCGGCATGTACAAGGGCGGAATATTTTGTTTAAAAAAAAAAAAAAAAAAAGACGAAGAAGAGATTTTTGTGGGGTGCGATGTGGATGGGAATCGATGAGATTAAGAAGGCAAGTTGTACAGAACAAAATGACACAACGTAATGTAATTACGTAATGTGATGTGAAAGAGCATTTATAAGGCGCTTACTCCTAACTTGACCCAAGGGCAAGGCGCACACTACAATGTGGCGGAATAAAGTCTTCACCCAGCGCAGTTTCGTGAGCGCAAGGAACTAAAATACCGTTTTTACCACAAGTTTGTACACATATATAACTTTATTCAGCGGCACTTTATTACACCACGAGAAGCAATACATATTCCAGTCAGTCGATCTTGTGAATAGGCAAAACCTCCGCAGCAGTAATAATGAGCAAGATGCTAATTAAAGCAAGTGTATAAACACAAGAGCCAGACGCGTGACAGCGGTATAACTATATACAGCGCAAACAACGAAGAAGACAAGAAAGCGGTCCATCAGTGGACGTGGCATACTCAGCAATACGGCAACGATGGAAGCCAGCTGGTGCCCACAGACTCTGACCTCCACCAGGACGAAATGGAAGAGCAGAACGACGGACAGCACCACTGCCACACAACTGAAAACCCGAGCTGCCTCGAAGTAAGCTGAAACAAACGATGTTTATTTTATTTCTCCATTAGGTTGATTCTAGAACTCCCAGTCAACCTGCAACTGATAAGGATGGTGTAGCCTGCTCTGTGTGTGTGTGTGTGTGTGTGTGTGTGTGTGTGGTGTGTGTGTGTGTGTGTGTGTGTGTGTGTGTGTGTGTGTGTGTCTGTATGCGTGGGGGGGGGGAGGGGTAAATGTAGGGCCTATGTATGTATGTGCGTGGTGCGTGCCTGTGCCTGTGTGTGTGTGTGTGTGTGCGTGCGTGCGTGCGTGCGTGCGTGCGTGCGTGTGTGTGTGTGTGTGTGTGTGTGTGTGTGTGTGTGTGTGTGTGTGTGTATGTGTGTGTGTGTGTGTGTGTGTGAGAGAGAGAGAGAGAGAGAGAGAGAGAGAGAGAGAGAGAGAGAGAGACAGAGACAGAGACAGAGACAGAGACAGACACAGAGAGAGAGTGCGTGCGGTCGCGCGCGTGCTGGCGTGTGTGTATGTGCGTGCGTGCTTGTGTGTGCTGCTAGGTCACTTAATTGGCGAAGTCAGTGAAATCTTTGTTTTCTGAGCATCACCAGCTTTTACTCACCCGCACTTTCCCCAGCGGTGATAAAACAACAAGAAACGGTCGCGTCGCTGGAGTTACTCTCAGCCTGGCACTCGATCAGCAGTCCCCAGTGGTAGGTACCGTTGCCCGTGATTATCCAGTGGTCAGATGCGAACGACGCCATGTACAGAAACATCCCAAGCACCGGGCTCCCAAACTGCACGATCCTCATACAGACCAAGACAGAGCGACTCTTAAAGTATTCCGACCTAGGTTTCAGTTTGGCTGGTTCCGACGATCCTTTGCTTTCTAGGATGAAGCTTTCAGGCCTGTAGGGGTGTGGTATTGTCACGTGAAACATCTTTGAAGATGTAGATCTGAAACGAATCTGTAGTTCGGTAGTTTACATACATTTTGGAAGGATCAACTGTTATATTAGATGACAAGAGCAAAACGGGCTCGAAAACAAAATCCCTGAAAACGTGTGTGCTTTTTTTTTTTTTGGGGGGGGGGGGGGGGGGGGGGATTTTTTTAAAATGTAATGTAGTCACGTTTCAGATTTGATTTCTTTACTTTAATTCGATTCAGTGTAATCGTGTTTCAGAGTTGTCTTTCTTTAGGTGACTGTAGTGTATAAATCACATTTTAAATATAAAAAAGCATATTCTTTTCTGAAGAAGTAGAGGACTAGTTAAACTCCATATCCTTTGACCTTATCTTGCGTTCAATTTGCTGAGTTTGAAATTGCATCGCTTGGTCTACCTCAGCCATGTTTGGACGGGGGAAAACATTCCATAAAATTAAGTACGAAAGCTCTTCTAAACACGTATTCACGGTAATATCTAAGCTTCACCTCTGTACCACAGGTACACACAGATCCAACACCTTTAGTGCACAGTTGGAATAAAAAGCACCTGCGATGTAACCATGCAGTAACAGTTAATTTGATTCCTGTACAATATGATACCTGTATCCGAGAAAAAACACTTGCACTCGGTAGCAGCGTTCCAGAATTACAAATTGGTGCTTCGCATTTCTAAATGCTCAGTGGACAAACGCCAGGCTTGTGGGAGATTAAAGAACAAAAACGATTACGCTGTACGCATGCCAAATTATTTTGCAGTTAGTAACTTAGCGTTATGCACGTCTGGTCTTCTCTGGATTCAGACCAGAAGCTGTTCTTTTGTCGCACGAACCCACGCGCGCATTTAGCCCATTCCATTATATTATTTACCTGTAGCACAGATGCTTTTAGAGCGTCTGTTGTCTTCTTTGAAAAAGGCGAAGTATGCTGAATATGTATGCGCATTCCATTTTTGTGTGTTCGTGCAGATAAAAGGCATTACACCATAACAACGTGTGTGCTTTGAACCTGTTCCCCCGAAAAGCTGGCAGTTAATGTATATTCCGTAGTGGTCTTCGCCTCCGTGAACTGCGTGGTCAATGCAAAGAGTGTCCGAAACTCACTGGAGACTCTGGACTGGTCAAGAGTGATAACGCTCCGCACAAACACAGTGGGATTCTCTAAACCGTTCCCCCTGTCCGAAGGACATATCACATCATGTTCGTATATAGCAACTTGGTTTTCCCATTTACCCGAAAGATGTCCGTAGCGAAGTGTTTTTCCGATTCGTCCAGAAGATGATGTCTTTTGCAAAGTGTTTTTCCCCATTTGCCTGGCAGATTATGTCTTTAGCAAAATGTGTCCCGCATTGATTGGAACATGATGTTTAATGCAAAGCTGTTGTTGTTGTTTTCTCCATTTTCCCCGGAAGATGGTGACTTACGCAAAGTATTTTCCTCATTTGCCTTGCAGATGATCTCTTTAGCAAAATGTTGTTGTTGTTTTCTCCATTTGCCTGGAAGATGATGTCCTAAGCAAAATGTTGTTGTTGTTTTCTCCATTTGCCTGGAAGATGATGTCCTAAGCAAAATGTTGTTGTTGTTTTCTCCATTTGCCTGGAAGATGATGTCCTAAGCAAAATGTTGTTGTTGTTTTCTCCATTTGCCTGGAAGATGATGTCCTAAGCAAAATGTTGTTGTTGTTTTCTCCATTTGCCTGGAAGATGATGTCCTAAGCAAAATGTTGTTGTTGTTTTCTCCATTTGCCTGGAAGATGATGTCCTAAGCAAAATGTTGTTGTTGTTTTCTCCATTTGCCTGGAAGATGATGTCCTAAGCAAAATGTTGTTGTTGTTTTCTCCATTTGCCTGGAAGATGATGTCCTAAGCAAAATGTTGTTGTTGTTTTCTCCATTTGCCTGGAAGATGATGTCCTAAGCAAAATGTTGTTGTTGTTTTCTCCATTTGCCTGGAAGATGATGTCCTAAGCAAAATGTTGTTGTTGTTTTCTCCATTTGCCTGGAAGATGATGTCCTAAGCAAAATGTTGTTGTTGTTTTCTCCATTTGCCTGGAAGATGATGTCCTAAGCAAAATGTTGTTGTTGTTTTCTCCATTTGCCTGGAAGATGATGTCCTAAGCAAAATGTTGTTGTTGTTTTCTCCATTTGCCTGGAAGATGATGTCCTAAGCAAAATGTTGTTGTTGTTTTCTCCATTTGCCTGGAAGATGATGTCCTAAGCAAAATGTTGTTGTTGTTTTCTCCATTTGCCTGGAAGATGATGTCCTAAGCAAAATGTTGTTGTTGTTTTCTCCATTTGCCTGGAAGATGATGTCCTAAGCAAAATGTTGTTGTTGTTTTCTCCATTTGCCTGGAAGATGATGTCCTAAGCAAAATGTTGTTCCCATTTGCCTGAAAGATTATGCCTTCAGCCAAGTGTTTCCTCCAATGACTGGATATGAGGTACTAGGCAGAGTGTTGTTATTTTCATTTTCCGCAGAAGATAATGTCCTTGGCAGCGTGTTTTTATTTCCATTTTACACAAACGATACTGTCCATGACAAAGTCTACCATAGGCAGGATACTTGTGGCAGCTCCCGCCCGTGATATAGTCTGTTCCCCCATTTTGCCTAAAGACATGGTACGATCCTTCATTTTGCAGTCATACCGTACACCTATTCTCACGTGGTGCAAACTTCACAAAAGAAGTATTTCTGATAAACTTAACAAGTCTATGATATTGTTTTTGGAAGGAACTTCACCGCAGCGTAAAATCTTTGACACCAAAAGGTTAAGGCAAATTGGCTTGTTTTAGGATGAAGGATTTGCAAAGCCCTTTCTGTATACTTTTACTTTAACGGTTGACAGAATGTTAGTATCCATTTATTCTCTAACTGCACAATTTGACTGATGGCGGTT
>OY757541.1:20695427-20700427 GCA_963584105.1 Alviniconcha strummeri | reverse complement strand
AAACTCTTGTGTGGCACGTACCCGTACCATCATACTACTGTCTTAATGTACTGTATATCATTGTCATGATGCTGGGTGGACGGACGGGGGTCGGAGCGGGGGGAAGGGGGTTGAAGGGAGGGGAGGTAGAAGAAAGATACACATACGGGGATAATTACCAGTTGACACCCGAATGAATTTACAGATCACAGCTTTAAGAGTTTATTAAGAGTTGATAGGACAACTTAATTTCATTTTAAAAGAGATTTGTGCTATTCTCTCTTGGGGGTAGCATCATAAGACACACTTCCTTGCTGTGTGTGGAAATCCGTGCAGCTCCATGACAGAGCAACAGTCCCATACAATTTCCGTCAGGTCTAGTTTGCGTAAGCTTCTACGCTAGTAGTTTAGTCCAAAGACTCATCCCCCACTTAAAAACCGCCAGATAACATTCAGTTTACACACACACACACACACACACACACACACACACACACACACACACACACACACACACACACACACACACACACACACACACACACACACACACACACACACACACACACACACACACACACACACGAATTTGAATTCTCACAGACAAGAATGCTGATTACCTTCTTGATTAGCCAGACCGATCGTTACACACACATCTGTCTCTGTTTGGTTTTTGTCGCATTTTTTCCACAGTCCGTAGGCATAGTAGTCGTCCTCCAGCCAACCAGTTGAGGAGAAGGACGTGACGTATAAGATGAACGCCAGGAAAACCAGTATCAGGTTAGCAAGACGACACAGCTGCGCGGACACCATCTCGTCTGCTTCGTGCTTCCCTTGCTCTTTTCAGTACTCTGATGTGGTGCAGAATGTTTTCTTTTTGTTCATGGAGATCTTTGACTATCGACGTGCATCTTTTACACGTGGCGTTCTTCAGCCAAACGTGTAGTGTCGACAGTTGTTGTGCTGCTCTTGATATTGCTCTGTATAGATCGCTGCACACGAGGGCTTCATAATGTCCGCTGTGATATATTACAACTACAGCAACACATTCACATTTTTAATTTCAGAAAAAGAAAAAAAATCTCACTGTGTACTCTTTTCTCTTTCGTTAAAATAAGCACATTTTCTGCTTATCCATGTACTCCTAGTCCGTTCGATAAAATAAACTTAAGCACACTTTTGGGGTGTTTATCCAACAGTAACATGTCTTCTTCTTCTTCTTCTTTTAACTCCAGGAAGCAAATGTCCGTCACTGATTTCAGTTTTGTGGCAGGATGCTCGCGTTGAACTCGTGCACCTTCAGATTTGACAACCAGTTTCTGCCTGTCGAGAAGAAAACACCACCATCAAGTAAAATCTGGAACCTCATTGACTGGCCGCATTCTTCGACGCTGCGCCTTATGGCGATTACATTACGACCAACAACACACCTTCACAAAGCCTTGGGGATCGCGTAACAGGCTGTAGCTACACAAAAGTGCATTAGCAGTGCGAAAGAGTCGAAGTTGGTTATTGCCTTGGCAGAGCTCAGGGGCTGTGTGAAAGTCGAGGTGGCCGTCTTTGGCTCCTCGTTCCTAATAGTCTTTATGGTCTCTGTGGACGTAAAGCAACAATGAACCTGAACTTACCTAAGCGAATTGTTCCCCGCACTCCGCTCGACAAAACATTGGTTTCACAAGCCTCACAAACATTCGAATCGAACAGGCCGAAGCATGCATGCATCTTTAAGAGAAATGCCTTTCTAAAAACATCAGTTTGATATGGTATAGTTAGTTAGTTAGTTAGTTAGTTAGTTAGTTAGTTAGTGTGTGTGTGTGTGTGTGTGTGTGTGTGTGTGTGTGTGTGAGTGTGTGTGTGTGTGTGTGTGTGTGTGTGTTTGTGTGTGTGTGTGTGTGTGTGTGTGTGTGTGTGTGTGTGTGTGTGTGTGTGTGTGTGTGTGTGTGTGTGTGTGTGTGTGTGTGTTTATTGCTCTGCAAATCAAATACCCGTAATTCATCAACTGCAATAGGAACATATGTGTGTAAACATCATGAATGCTTGACTGATCAAGGGAATGAGGACAAACACGTATTTTTGTCTTCCTCCTGAACTCTGGCTTTATTCGCAACAGAACATATTTTTGTCTTCGTCCTTAACTATGGCTTTATTCCCAACAGACCGAAGTTGGGCAAAGAACAAAAACAGCAACTTCAACATGAACAACAAACGAAACTTCAGTCTGGCTTAGCGAAAGGTGGCAATGAAATCAGAGAGAGAGAGAGAGAGAGAGAGAGAGAGAGAGAGAGAGAGAGAGAGAGAGAGAGAGAGAGAGAGAGACAGACAGACAGACAGACAGACAGACAGACAGACAGACAGACAGACAGACAGACAGACAGACAGACAGACAGACAGAGAGAGCAGTTACACACTTTTCGAAAAGCACTCACTCGCTTCTCTCAAACAAATGAAGGAGACGGTGCCACCCCTGGAAACCTTCACAGCACCGGTCAGCCCAGCTCGTAATAAAAGGTATTAGTACTGGGGGATTAAGCTGCCTTGTGTGCATGCACGGTGCATGACCGGAAACCTGCTGTGTAACTTAACGTACAACACAGCCCAAAGTCTACGTATACTTTTACGCATGCTACTACCTGTTTGTTATGAAAACCCTTTAGTGGTCAGTTAAAAGAAAAAACTGTGAGAGATTGCACGGTAAATGGACGACTCCAGTCCTCTCAAAGGTGGTTGTTTGCGAGGTGGTTGGTTTAAACAAATATTTATTCGAGACAAACTAAAGATACATGGAAAACAAGACAGAATTGCCAGAAAGAAAGACGACAATAAAAGATGTAAAAAGTGGAGGTCTAAATATTCCAGATATTAAAACGTATATTCTAGCTCTAAAACTCACATGGATAAAAAAGTTAAAGATATCAAACCATAAATGGAGAAATATTCCGATGGAGTTGTATCCATTTCTTCATCAATTAGAGTGCTACGGCCCCTGCTTTTTCAACCAAACTGTCAAAAATAATTCCTTCTGGGCAGACGTCTTCAAAGCTTATGGAATTTTCTGTAGTAAAGTGAAACCAAACTCGACATCTGAACTTCTTTCTGAACCTGTTTTCTATAACAAGAATATGATGATCGGAAACAGGATGATCAAATACACACAGTGGGTTGACAATGGAGTGTACTGTATCGCTCATTTTATAAAAGAAAATGGGCGGTTTTGCACTCTTGCAGAATTTAATACAAAGTCTGGCATGACGGTTGATTTCTTGACTTTTAATAGTTGCACCAGTTCAATAAAACAGTATATCAAGAAGTCTACGATACTTATTAGTAATAATATGGCAGATGAGGTAAATATCTCGCTGAGTACAATCTACTCTGCACCAAAGGGTGCAAGGCTCTATTACAACATTCTTGTAAACGACAACTGTATGCCAAATTGTTGCCTGAAATGGAGTGAAAAACTGAAGTCAAATATTTCTTGGAATACAGTTTTCATAAAAGTACAAAAAATTAAAGATGTAAAACTTAAATGGTTACAAATGCGCATTATACATAGAATAATAGCTACTAATATAGTATTAAACAAAATGGGAGTCACTGCTAACACTCAGTGTGGCTTCTGCAATGACAAAAAAGATAGCATTGAACATATGTTTTGGAAATGTGCTTATATCAGACGTTTTTGGACTTCGCTGGAAACAATATTGAAAGAAAAATGTGAGACAGCGTTAAATGTAAAATTTACACAAAATCTTGTATTGTTTGGAACAGAAATAGACATCAAAACTGACACTGTCTTTGACTTAGTGATACTTCAAGCTAAGCAATTTATATACAAATGCAAACTCGACAAGTGCTTGCCAACTCTCTCCTGCTTCCTTCAACAACTGATGCTGAAACACAAAATAGATGAATACAATGCAAAGATCAGCGGCGAACTGCCCACCTTTATCGTGAACTGGCTCTGTTACAAGCCTATTTTGAAAACAGAAAACGGATAACCTCAGGGCATGTGTACTTATTTTAGATTTAGAATATATGCACATATGTGACAGGCAGTCAATCACGCTTTGTGCAAGGCAACTATCTGTCTATGAAGTACTTTGTCCAACTCTTTGTCTGTATGGATGTATCTTTTTTGTCTATTATGTATGTATAACATGAGCATGTATATTTGTATATGTGTGTTATCCACTGTCGGAACGGGTGCACTGATATGTTGTATTATTGTGTTATATTTGTTATACTGAATAAAAAAAAAAAACTAAAAAAAAACTAAAGATACAATGAATTATTGTGTGCTCATCAACAGGCTTTTAGAGCGTATGGGCAATGAGCGAATACAGTCGGAAAAAAAACATACAAATGTACGACGAACGAACAATTTCACCTAGCTAACAGTAAATATAATAAATGAGAGCAACAACAACAACAACAACAACAACAAACACGAGGAAACGAAGAAAGAACGAAAAAGAACAACAACAACAACAAAAAGAGGAGCCGAACAGTCACTAGGAAAAAGTCAAAACAAACCGTAGTAAAAAAACATAACAATGTCAGATAGATAGACTGGCTGGTGGACTAAATAAATACTAACGAGAGGAAACTGGAGTGTGGAGACAGTGGGGGTGAGGAGAGTGAAAGATGGTTTGAAGCCTTTTTTCTTTTTTTCTTTTTCCTTCTTTTTTAACAGTAGCATTAATTGTTAACAAAGTCAAGTTCAGAAGGATGTGTTGGAAAGTCGGTCATTTGTATAATTAAAACAATAGTTTGAGAATCAGCACGTCTTTCTCATAGTTACTACTTTTAGAGTCGTTTAGATAGCTTAATGAACTCATGGACAGTTAGAAATATGTATTTGTTTTCTGGAAGTCGCAGGTCTAAGTTACCGTACAGTAGTGTTCTAACATGGGTTTGGCCGCTAGGGAGCGTAAGTATTGTCCTTGTGCGGATGTTAGAATAGTTAGGACAATGGAGGAGGTAATGCTAGGCCGTTTCTTTAAAACAACCACAAGAACATT
>OY757541.1:20691859-20695227 GCA_963584105.1 Alviniconcha strummeri | reverse complement strand
AAAACACCAAGTTACTTACTACTTATTGCCGTGTCTAACCATTGTGAAATTTGTCAGATGTTCTTTCATTCGTGATTCATGTACTTCCATTCGGGGTGTCTCAAATAAATTCTTGGCTTGACTACTCAGGTACTCAGCGCTACTAAGGTACGAGACTACTGACTAACTCCGGGGCCGGTCTTGAGGTGCAATTTCGTGTGGGCCAGGAAAGAAACTATGGTTGGGTCAGTCTGTGAGCTAGCAGTCGTCTCTCCTGTGTTTGAAGCCATGTTCTGTGATCGATGGCAAAAAGGCGGGGACACTGTAATGGAAGTCGACATTCCCGATGTTGGTACCACAGTGTTTGCGGTCATTCTCAGGTAAATGGAAAGAGAGTGAGACAGTAATGAGGAGGGGTGGGGGCGGGGGGGGGGGGGGGGGTTGTAGAGAGAGAGAGAGAACAACGATCCTGTGACTGTGAGTGTGTGTGTGTGTGTCAGTGTCAGTGTGTGTGTGTGTGTGTGTGTGTGTGTGTGTGTGTGTGTGTGTGAGAGAGAGAGAGAGAGAGAGAGAGAGAGAGAGAGAGAGAGAGAGAGAGAGAGAGAGAGAGAGAGAGAGAGAGAGAGAGAGAGCACGCGCACGTGTGTGTGACTGTGTATGTATGTCAGAGTGTATGTATCAGAGTGTCAGAGTATGTCAGAGTGTATTTTTCAGACTCTATGTGTATATGAACCAACACGAAACCTTCGCTCATCGTGTGAGAAGCTCCTGAAAGTCCTAAAGCGCAACACCAAAACGTTCGGAGAGCGTTCCTTCAGCTTTCTTGCACCTTCTGTCTGGAACTCTCTGCCATCCGACCTCAGAAATTCTTCTACCCTTCCGCTGTTTAAATCCAGACTCAAAACTCATTTGTTTACGACAGCTTTCTGCCAGTAGGATCTCTGCAGTCTTCAGCCCCCGCCTTCTGCCCCTTCACCTCCCACCTCCCCCCCACCCCAACCCCCCACACTAACCCCCGCATGAATGTGCTTCCTGAGTGTTTTAATTGTCACGGTCGTTAAGAGAGTGAGAGTGAGAGAGAATGCAGGGAGCGGGAGAGATGGTGGGTGGGGGGAGAGAGAGTATGTGTGCATGTGAGACAAAGAGAGGGGCGGGGGGGGGGAGGTGCGTGTGTGTGTGTGTGTTGTGTGTTGTGTGTATGTGTGTTGTGTGTGTGTGTGTGTGTGTGTGTGTGTGTGTGTGTGTGTGTGTGTGTGAGTGAAAGTAGAAACAGTATGCAATATACCACTTCAAAAACTTCGGACGTAAAATCTCGTAACCTTCCATCCGCGCCCTAGCCCCCTCCATCTGCCCTCATTCACGAACACTCTGCAACTACGATCATGTTACACACACACACACACACACACACACACACACACACACACACACACACACACACACACACACACACACACACACACACGGGCGCGCATACACACACGCGGGCGCGCATACACGCACGCACGCACGCACGCACGCACGCACGCACGCACGCACGCACACACACACACACACACACGCGCGCGCGCGCGCGCGCGCGAGAGAGAGAGAGAGAGAGAGAGAAGAGAGAGAGAGAGAGAGAGAGAGAGAGAGAGAGAGAGAGAGAGAGAGAGAGAGATTAAAAAAACGATAAATAAATAATTAAAGAGAAATTTACGTTGAATAACTGTTGGTAACGGTGAACGTGAGTATACATGGATTAGTAAGTAAGTAAGTAAGTAATTTAATTAAATTAATGCACAATGTCCGTCAAGAGGAGAGCAAAGAAACTACAGGTACCCAAATTTCGTTCTTCTATATCAACGAAAAATCGTTTTGACATTTGTATATATTTATTTTATCTACATCTTTAAAATACCACTGGTCATGTAAACCCAGTTTTCCTAATCTCTCTCTTATCTATCTGCTGAACACAACGCAAACATGAAAATCGCTAAGTCCGAAGAACTGGTTTCATCATTGGCAAAGTGCATACATCAATTTAAATTCGACATTGCTTATCTTTGTTTCTCCTCACGCAACGCTCTGCCATTGAGAGAGCATTAAAATGCATGTAGCCTACTAACTGTAAGTGACTCCTTATCTTCAAATAATACTGCAGCAACAAATATTCTTTCTCTTTTTTTTCCTCTTTTTTTTTTTTTTTTTTTTTTTTTTTTTTTTTTCTTCTTCTCTTTTTACTTTCCTTCTTCTTCTGATCTTGATATGACTTTGTGATAAATCGTTTTCAATAATGTTGCTTATCTTGGTGTGACCTTGAGCATCGTGTCAAACTAAATCAATTTAACAGGTGGATATTTTCATGACTCGCGTTTCATTTAAATGACATCAGAATTTCCCCATGTCCTATAAAATGACACCTTGTGGAAGCTCTTAGGGTCCGGTCTACATCTGTCAATACCGTCAGGATGACCTTAGCGGAGTTATCTTCCTTGTGTTCACTCGAATGCCAGATGGTAGCGGTCGAACTAACAGCGCGTGTGTGGAAGTGGGAAGGGTGTATGGATGTGGGTGTGGGTGTGAAATGATAGGATGAAAATAATGCTCTGCCTATTAATGTGTAATATGTCAATCATATTAATGTGTGTGATACTGTTTATTATTTTTTAAAGTGCATTTCAGTAAGTCATATTCTATTTAAATAATACTTGTGGTTTTAACCTTGTTACGGCGCACTCTGAAACTTTGTGAATCTTGTACATGTAGATACTGTTTGTTTGTTTGTTTGTCATTCATGTTTTCCTTTGGGAATAAAGAAGCACTTGACTTGACGTGACTTGACTTGAAGGCGAGTCAACTCTCGGTTGTTGTGTCCCTTGGTATACATGTGTCGTAAGTTGATCGCTATAAACACCCTTGGTCTATGATTTGCAGAGAGCACTTACCTGAATTTCGAAACAGTCCAGTGAAGGAAAGAAAAATCCAAATGCTTTGGCACAAATATATTTTACAGTACCCGCAATGGGGTATTGCTGACACAGAAATTAAGGTCCCCTCTGTTGAGAACACAGAGCTGACAAGTGTTCTCCCTTTGAAACTTGGCGTAGGTCAGAATATAGCTACACATGCTTCGCCCGCTCCCGGGGACTTCTTTGATGTCCTAACTTCCACATTCAAGGTCCATTCACCTTCATTTTTTTCTCTCCAAATCTTCTCCCCTACTATTTAATTGTTTTAGATAAAACTAGCCGTGTGGGCCCGCGGAATAAAATAATTATAGAGTCACTTTGCTCACGGTCACAAGTGATTTAAGCAGGTTCCTTTGGTAAGTACCTACGGAATATATTAACTAGGTACCAAAACATGAGTAATTTTGAATTGAAAGAGAGATGGCTGGCTGGTTTAGA
>OY757541.1:20649359-20681859 GCA_963584105.1 Alviniconcha strummeri | reverse complement strand
TCCCGAGTTGGTAGAGAAAAAACACATTTTGGGGCATCCTATAGCACGAGCAACAAATTACTGTTTATTGCCAGACACATTATGACTACAGGCCTCTAAAAATGCCTTTAAAGTCGGCAGTGTAAAATTCGCAAATTCACTGTGAAGAAAGTATGCACCGGAAGTAAAAGCAGCCAAGGGACTTAAGTGATGCCGGGCAACAGTCTGGGGAGTTAACAACCCCACCTGAATCGCTTACAGGATTGGCTGTATGCAACAACAATGGTACCTAGCTCCTGGTTTACCTTTTCCCTTCACAGCACTAGAAAATGTATACTGTAATGTATGCTGTGTAGTCCCAAGAAGAGTGTTACTGAAAGTTCACACAATTTAACACACATATCTATATATATGCAAAATAATGAACTTCACATTTTTTTTTTTTGCCTAATTAGTAAAATTACAACTATAATTATCTGACTAGGAGTTGTCCTAGCTAGTTCAGTGGCTAACAAGAAATATCTATGTTGACGCTAAAAGGACGCAAGAATAATTGGAATATATCTTCGAGAATATTGGATGGCAGCCTCTCATAGGGAGGCACTTGTGCAAGAATATTGTATGATGCCCTAAGGACAGGAGCTTGGGTTAAACTGAAGAAACTATGGAAGCTGAAGCAGCATCTTAACACAAGTTGTCTTTCCTTGTGTCCTCAGGATCTGAGACTGTTCAAGTCTGAGAAGACTGGGCGAGGTCCTCTGCAAGAAGGCTGGAAGGTGAGTATAAACGCATAATTCTCATAGATCCTGCATTTGAAGTCCCCGTCCATTTGGGAATGTCTAGACAGGCAGAGTTAATAGCATGAGCTTTCTCTGTGCATGGGTGTACTGAGTACATAATTACGGTACATATGCAGCGTTGGTGTGAAGAGAGCTAAATTGCTTTCAGTTTTGACAGGTACTGGAATATCTTTGGGGCTGTGCTTTCTGTCATTGTTGAACAAAGTTTGTGGACGGACAGAACATTTTGCAGTGAACCAGTTGTGTCACATTTCTTAAATGATGCAGTGAGTTTTGTGGCCTGAAGAAGGGGATTTCTCTGAAAATTTGCATCATGTTGTCTGTGTCATAGTGAATAAGCGTTCTTTTGAATCTTTTATGTGTTTGGATCTGACGCAGTGAATATTCTAACGCAACTGATTTGCTGAATCCATTACACAAACTTACACTGCTTAAGGGTAAAAATTAACCTTCCAACAGTCTTTTTTGTAGTACTGATGCTGATTGTGGCAGCTTTCAGTTTCACACTGCCTCTGATAAACATGGCCATTTTTTTTTTTTTTTTTTTTTTAATAATTGTTTTGGAAACTCTTCACCTTGTTGACATACTGCTGTTGTTGGAAACTAGTATGATAATGATACTATCACCCTTTACTTGGCTGGGGAGTCAGCGCCCGTCCCTTTAGCAGATGACAACACTGCATGGAAATGCACACTAAAGAGCTAATAAAATTACATCTCCCCTGTCAAAGTATGTGGAACCCCCGGATGTGCTTGTAATATTAAGTAAATGTGAAGGTCATTGTTTAACCAACAGTGCAGTGAAGTGCTCTGTATTTGCTGGTGACAATAGCTGGTTCAGGTTGGGCAAATAAAACTCAAGAATGCTATCCAGTAAATCTTAAACATGTGGCACTGCCTCACTTTCGTTGGACTTGTATTTGCCCAACCTGAACCAGCTATTGTCACCAGCAAATACAGAGTGCTTCTCTGCACTGTTGGTTAGACAACTACCTTCACATTTACTTAATATTACAAGCACATCCTGGTCTGTTGAGGGAACTTTCTCTCTTCTGGTGAAACATTAATTATTGAGAACCTCAGCAGTGTTGTTTTGTTTGCCTTGGGCATTATTATGATCATTGTCTTTGGTAAAGTTTTGATTAACAGGACAAATTTTGTTTTTGTTTTCTTAAGTGTGCTGACAGATAAGAGCTGAGGAGAATGTGTAACCATCAGTGTGTTTGGATCGTTTGCTGACAAATGCCTGACTGAACAAAAGTCACAGTCTGCCAAAAGTTGTGGAAGAGTATAACCTGTTTTGATGGACATTATTTTGTGGAAGAGTATTTATCCTGTTTTGATGGACATTAGTTTGTGGAAGAGTATAACCTGTTTCGATGCTCATTAGTTTGTGGAGGAGTATAACCTGTTTTGATGCACATTAGTTTGTGGAAGAGTATAACCTGTTTTGATGGACATTAGTTTGTGGAAGAGTATAACCTGGTTTGATGCTCATTAGCTTGTGGAGGAGTATAACCTGTTTTTATGCACATTAGTTTTACTGTGTACATTACAGTTTGTGACACATAGACTTGGTTTTCAGGACAACTTTGAGCCCATCATGTGTTCCTACAAGTTGGTGCGCGTGAAGTTTGAGGTGTTTGGTCTGCAGGGTAGAGTGGAGGCTTTCACCCACAAGGTATGTCATGCCTAATCTTCTTCCTCTTCTTCACTCCAATGCCGAACTTCCACATTTTGAAGGCTTTAACACTTTCAGCAATTGCTGGGTTATTTTGGTGTTTCTGTAATCCACCAAACCCTGACATAGACTACAGGATCTTTAGCATGCACATTTAATCATTTTGAATGCGTATACACACAGAAAGTATCAAATTTAGACAGAAAAATGATCATGATGTAAGAGGTGTGCCGAAGATGATATAAAGTGGGCTGGTGTTTGGTATGAAAGAAGAAGGATGCTCACAATGGCCTTGAGAAAAAAGGCTCAGTGGTACATGGCATGAAAATGAAAGGACACATTCTATATTTACCCTAATTAATTATACTCAAATAGTAAGCACAGGGCACAGTATAAGATGAATTTATATAAAACTATTCAAACAAGTACACATTTGAATTTTATTCAGTCTATGTTTACACACACGTACACATAGTTTACACACACATGCATGCTTGGATGCACGCACATGTGCAAACACACACACACACATACACACATGCATGCATGCATGTACACTCGCACACACATACATGAGCGTGCACACACAGGCACACACACACATACACACATATGCACACCGCACACACATGCGTGCACACACACCACACGCACGCACGCACGCACACACACACACAGGCACACACCCACACACACGCACACACACACACACACACACACACGCACACACACGCACACACACACACACACACACACACACACACACACACACACACACACACACACACACACACACACACACACACGGAGGCTGAAAGAAGTGTTTGGGCTAAGATATTAACAATGAGAGAGGCTTACTTCTGGAGAAAGGCAAAAATCAGGAAGTCAGGATGGGAGAGGGCTAGTTTGTTAGTTCTTGGATTTTAGCATCCTGTCACCCACACATGGTTGGTTGCCTCAGCATTAGAAGGGTAGACGGGGGAGGGACAAAATCAAAACAAAAAGTGGTCTTAAACAGGAATGTATCTTGTGACTAATTTTAACAAGGGGTCCGACTGTTGTTTACCTTGCTTGCAGTCAGTGCGAGACATACTTTTGGTGGGACACAGACAGACTGTTGTTTACCTTGCTTGCAGTCAGTGCGAGACATACTTTTGGTGGACACAGACAGACTGTTGTTTACCTTGCTTGCAGTCAGTGCGAGACATACTTTTGGTGGGACACAGACAGACTGTTGTTTACCTTGCTTGCAGTCAGTGCGAGACATACTTTTGGTGGGACACAGACTGTTGTTTACCTTGCTTGCAGTCAGTGCGAGACATACTTTTGGTGGGACACAGACAGAATGTTGTTTACCTTGCTTGCAGTCAGTGCGAGACATACTTTTGGTGGGACACAGACAGACTGTTGTTTACCTTGCTTGCAGTCAGTGCGAGACATACTTTTGGTGGGACACAGACAGGCTGTTGCGTGGATCGATGATTGGTATGGTAAGTAAAAAGCAGGGCTGTTGAAGCAGCCATTGTGCTGTATAAAAAGGATAAAGTGGGGACTAATATTTTCTTTTAACCAGCTTTCTCTCTCTCTCTCTCTCTCTCTCTCTCTCTCTCTCTCTCTCTCTCTCTCTCTCTCTCTCTCTCTCTCTCTCTCTCTCTCTCATAGCTTATAAAATGTGTACATGTATAATTGGATCTAGAATAGTCCCTTGTTTGGCCAAGGACTTTATGTAAAAAAGCATACATGCTTATCTGTTACCTTCTGAAGAATTTGATCTCTCTCTGTCTCTGTCTCTGTCTCTCTCTGTCTGTCTGTCTGTCTGTCTGTCTGTCTCTGTCTCTCTCTGTCTCTCTGTCTGTCTGTCTGTCTGTCTGTCTGTCTGTCTGTCTGTCTGTCTGTCTCTCTCTCTCTCTCTCTCTCTCTCTCTCTCTCTCTCTCTCTCTCTCTCTCTCTCTCTCTCTCTCTCTCAGTGAAGAAAGTCCTGCCAAGTATTCCACTGAATACCCAAATGAGGGATTCTTTGTCTTTATAAAGCAGTGTTAAGTAATCTTGTTGGAAGACATACAATCAGATCAACAAAATTCAGATGTGTAACACATTTTACTACAGCTTCAGTGCTTGTATTTGAAGGCTGGTTCATTATCTCTGCAGTCACTGAGTCAGGTATACCATGCCTGAATTAACATCACCTGGTGCATTTCTCAGAAAGATTTGCACCACTTGGTGCCTTCAGAATGTTAGATGTCTACCAGAAATTACTGCATTTCCAAAGATGAATTTCAAGCCTGAAAAGTTGAAGTCAGTAAGGCAGTATTTAGTAAGTAAACAAACATGGTGCTTAATGTCCACAGAAACCATAAGGTTTATTAGGGACAGGGAGAAGGGGGGTAAAAGGGGTATCGAGGTGGGGGAAGGGGGAGATTATATACTTATCACTACACTGTCACTACCAGAATGACTCCTGCATTAAGATGGGCAGTGATGAGAGCCATTTTAATGTTTCATTAATTGTGAGGGACAAAGTCACAAGACAGGGTCAACAAACCACAAACTTTTTCAAGAGAAAGGAGAGCCGAAGTGGAATTGAGCTGAGGCCCTTCTGCTTACCAGCCTAATGCTTTACCACTAGGCCAAACTGGCTCACTCACAGTATTTAACATCTCAGCATCTTAATCAATTGGTGAAGCATCGAATTTTGCCATAGTAGCTTGAACATTGTTCTTCTCTTTCAATTTTCAACTCCTCAGGAGTATCTTTGGATGCGACTCTAGAACCGTAACACCCCAGCATGCTTTCTTCTTCCTAGATCCTGTGGAAGAATCTGTCACTTGATCACCTTGTTTTGTAGCTGAGGAGGGACTGGACTGGACACTCAGGCCAGTTAGTACCAACTTGCTGGCTATGAGGTGTGCAGTGCTTCCTTTTCAGGCAGACAGAAGGCATTCTAAGTAGTGAAAGTTAGAATTACAAAGTTACAGAGCAGTGTTTTCATGTTTCTCCAGTAACTGATATAGGCCCTGGTATGACCTATGAAGTTGACTAGGCATTAAAAACCAATAACCAGCCAACTTCTCCAGTATCTAGCACAGTTGATAGATTTATTTGATGAGTCTTGTTGTAACTGTCTAGGTTTTAGCATGAAATCTCCCCCCCCCCCCTCCCCCCACCATCTCCCAACCTCCCCCCCCATCTCCCCACCCCCACCCCACCCCCAACCACTGCCACCACTCACTGCAACTTGTTAGGCATAAAGTTAAAAAAAAATGCTAGCCTTTTCTAACAACAAGTCTGTGGCTTGACTGTGAATGAATACCTTCCACCAGGCATGACACTGGATGACATTCGCGACTACGAGGCAAGGATGAACAAGGAAACCAACGACAAGGTCATGGCAGGGAAGCGTCACTCCAGTTCAGGATCGAGACACTCAAGCACAGCCTCCAGGCATTCCAGCACAGCTTCCGCCTCGGAGTGAGAACATCTACAAGTCAAGTCAAGTCAAGTTCCTTCTTCCTTTTTATTTAAAGTCTTTTCACATCAGTGAAATTAGACTGATCTTGCAATTATCATGCTAACAACATGTCAGCATGTTGCACCAGGAGAAATATATGTAAAAATAAAATAAAATAAAAATTTATTTGCAGTCAACAACCAACCAACAAACAAGCCAAGTACTTCTTTATTTCATTCAAAGGTAATCGAGGGTGCCACACATGAATAACAAACAAAGGAATGAAACCTACACATGTAAGAGATTCACAGTCTAAGCGCATACAACAACATACACAGTTATGCCACAAGCATCCTTCAAATTTTCTGTCATCATGAACCCGTTCACTAGCAGTGTCACACTTTGCTTTGATGTGATGTGATGTGATGTGATGTGATGTGATGTGATGTGATGTGATGTGTGTGGTGTCAGCTCCCATCCCTTTGAATTCCATTTCCCCCTTGAATTCCATAGTAGTCTCAGTGTTGTTTTGATCCGAGTGCTAATTGTGGTATGCCCAGGAAGGAGGATCTGTCTTCTAAACTTGGGGGGAGGTGCTCTTTCCCTCCCCAGAAGATTGAGTACAGCTGTCTAAATGGTGCTGGACACTGCGCATTGCGTGTTCAAGTAAGTACAGAGGAAAACAGCTCCATAGCCAAATTCTCACCCAGCACTGCATGGCAGTCTGAATTCTAAGGGAAGAACGAACCCAGCAGAAGGAGTTTCCATTGTGTGTGTGTTGTATAAGTTGATATTGTCAATGAGGTTGAGGAATGAGATTTTTTGTGTTCTAAGTGTGCACTTTTTAAGAATTTGCCATGTAAAATGCTTTTTTGCTTTGTTTTTGGTAGATACATTTATGTACTTTAAAGTTCTGTACTGCAATTTGAAAAAAACAAAGAAGTATGATCACAAAATTGAAGATTTTAAAGCTCAAGAACAAGGGACTTGATGGGGTCTGTGATCTCTGAATCGACTGTTTCCCCTTTAACACTTTTCACATGGTTTTACTCCGTGAAGGAAAGTATAAACATGTTGAAGGGGGACAAAAGTCAAAGCTGGGCTTTGAAGTGTGTAAGGAAATAAATTATTCTTATTTTCAAGTATGTTCTTGAGCAAGGAACTATTTAAAGGATAGATTTTGGGGAGTGAAAGCACATATGTCTTGTAATTTTATTTCAACTGGTCTTCCCTGTAGTCCAAACTGTGTGTATTGCATCAGGTGACTGTTTGTGTGTGTGTGTGTGTGTGTGTGTGTGTGTGTGTGTGTGTGTGTGTGTGTGTGTGTAGTGTTGTCATGAGTCATTACATTTTTGTAGACGCCCCTCATGTGATCAAAATGGAGTGTAATGCTATGTCCAGCATTTTGTAACTTCCGATTTTTGTGGCTATTTTTCTTTCAGCAGCAAGTATGAAAATCTGATTATCTCCTTTTGCTTTTGTTCCCATGGATTTACAGACTTTGACTTTTTCTGCCAACAGTCAGTGAAATCATTCTGGTTATCTCTCTTTGGTTGTTTTCCTGGATGTTATTTGTCCGTGCAACCTGCAGATGAAGAGGTCCCAAGCTTGCTTATTTTCCAAGCCAAATCAAGTCATTTCCTTTCCAGTCATAGCCTTGGGCCTTGCTTTAACCCAGTAAACCTGCTGGTTACAGCAGTTGTGGCCAATACAGCCAGCATGCTGCCAGAATCAGGCCGGACCATATATGCCGGATCCAGCTTTCTGCATCAGATTCAGTTCCATAAGTTTCCTACAAAGAAAGCCTGGGTAATGTTGTGCAAAACTGGCCCAGATCTGATCTGGATGGCGTAGTCAGGTTTTGGTCAAATGCACCTGTTCAAGAAGCAAACTGGTGTGCAAGAATCATCAGGTGCCAACAAAATGTGTGTTGGCACAGCTTTGTGGCTGACTCGGGAGAGATGACCTGCACCCAACAGAAACTGTAAACTAAGTTTAGGACAGAGGATGTACACTGCTATGGAGGTCTTCATGACCTCTGCTCCAGAAGAAGCAGTGAGCCTCAGTAACCAACTAATATACAATATTTCATGAACATAAAACAGTCAGTGGTGTACAACATATGTTTGTAGCTATCCGTTTTTCCTTTTCCTTTTTGATGGTAGATAAACGTACATAGATTGGCTGGCTCAAGAAATTAAGAGAACATCATTATCGTCATTCAAAGGGGTTTTAGTCAAAGGAGCTAAAATCTCTGACTTACTGTCTTTTGTTGACATTGGCAGCTTTGGACCCTTTGAATACACTCCATTGCTTGTTGCTTCAAACAACAGGAAAAGCAAGAATGCAGAGCACACAGCGAATTGTACAAGGACAGTATTCAAACTGGACATTTGTATTAGAATGGTGTTGATGTCTACATTAGCTACAATTTGGTCTGTGTTATGTACATATACATGTGCTTTATTTTTTGACAAGTGTTGCGTGTTGATGCCGTGATAATTGCTCTTCCCTGTGATAATGCCAGTATCTCATCAGCTGTGTACTTGCACACATTTGAATTCTGGTGTTTTGGTTCTTCTCATTTTGCTTGTTTGTTTGCTGTTTGTTTAGTGTAGGTGTCTTTACTGTGTCAGTACAAGAGGGATTTGTGAAGAAGAAATCTGAAACAAAGCTGACTCCTGATGTTCTAAAAAAAAAAAAAAAAAAAAAAAAGTCTGAAAGGTTAAAATGAACTCCTTTTTTAATTAGACAGCACAAAACAATGTGCATGTTTTTTTGGCAAACACCTTTTTGAAGCAACTAGTGGACAAATAATTCCAGTACAGTGACATAGAAAGGGATTTTTTTTTAGCTTATGTCAAAAAACTTAGCTTATATCAGGTGTACCTTCCTTTTCACTGCCATTATACATGAAAGAGAAAATTGTACTATTAATAAGAGGTGACGGGCAAAGTTGTGTAAAATTAGTGTGTCTGCATTTGCATTATATTTGTTAATCAACATTTTGTTTAAGTAACCATCTTCCTGTGTGGGGTTTATGCTCCATTGAACAAATATTCAGACATTTGCATTTGCCTTTGTTCCACATTACTTTCAGACAATTTTTACTGCCACTTTTTATTCAGTGAAGAGATTGGGGTCATTACCATTGTCACTGACTGTTTGCTAAAATTATATGTTAACAAGAAAATGGATTCATTTTAATTCTTTATTCTGCATCTTTTAACATGGAGTATGTGTATGTATTGTAATTTTCCAATCATGTTTGGTATGGAATAAGGGTAAGCAATTCTTGTCTGTCAAAAATGATGAAATAGTTTTCCTGTTTCTGATCTCCAGTTTTGTTTCATAATCAAACAACTTGTTTCCTTTTGAAGCATGCTAATTTTTCCTTTTTTTCCTGTTTCTGATCTCCAGTTCTTTGTTTGTGTCATAATCAACTTGTTTCCTTTCGAAGCATGGCTAATTTAATACACCTCATGTCTTGTGACAAACAGTCCCTGGTTTTCTACATGGAGTGACCTTCTCTTTCCCTTCTGAAAAAAGGAACCCTCACTGGAATCCTTCAAATCCAACCTAAAGACATTTGCTTTTCCAAAACAATAGACCCATCATGTATTCCCCTCTGGTGCTGTTTATAATCTGTTTAAGTTAGGTCTGTAAACTGTGTGTAGCGTACTCAAATATCCAGGCACCCACGTATGTGTGTAGCCACGTATGTGTGTAGGTGTAGGCTGATCCTACTGCACAAGATTTTACACCGTACAAAGACTCCACTTGTCATTTTGATGGTCTTTTATGCGTTCAACATGGTCAGATGATTATATGCACCTTTTATGTCACAACCGGAGACAGAAAGAGGCCCAGAGCACTTGCACAGAATCAACAAACAAGGGAGCTAATTAACGCTCAAAAGACATCAGGATGTACCTCTGGTGGAGGTTACGTACCTGGTATTTACTCACATGCCAGGTGAGAGTCACTGTAGGCAACTCAGGTCTTTGTTGTGTTTGCATGGTGGCATTTGAGTGCTAATTAATCCTTCTTTGTTGGACTTTCAGTGATGGTTTTTGATCATGCTGAGGAGTCTTTGAAAAATTAGTTGGCGTCAGTTTGGTGATGGCAACATGCCTGATTGGCTTTCTGCTTGAAATTCACATTGGCCTGTGGATTGAAAATATGGGCTCAGCATGGGTGTAGTAATCTACTCCTGTTCCATGGTGAAGTGTGGTTTCTCATATGGCTTGGACCTCAGACCTATGTCTACTCTTGTCAGGTGAGAAATGACTATGATATTTATAGCAGGTCCATTGGTAGATAGAACTGCAGAACAATTCAGGTAGTTCCCCCACTCCGCATGCCTTCAGGAAAATGTACATGTCAAATCATCCATCTGCATGTGGGAAACATGCCTTTGTTTTACAGCAGTCAAGGTTGTTGCTTTTGTGGGTGTATTTTTTAAGTGGGGGAAGAAAAAAAAAGTTTAAATAGATAATAAATAGAGAAACGAAAGGAATAACAAACACAAAATGTTTTTTTACCACTAGAAACTAAACCAGTTGTATTGATCTTTGTCTGATCCTGTTTTATAATTTTTGTTTTTTTGTATGCTTTTAGTATGAGAAAGTGACAGATATGGGAAATATGACATGGTATGAACAACAAACAAACAAAACACTGACTCAAAAGTATTAGTTGTACAGGTACAGCACCTTAGTATTACTGAAAGTGCATGTACAGTGTATGTACATGTAACTCATTTTAAGGAAAGAAAAAAAATATCTTTTGAGTCGGTGTTTTTGTTTGTTGTTCATATTATGTCATTTTTCCGGCAAAATCTCTCACTTTGTCAATGCAGCATTAATATGATCTCAAACAATTTTGAAGCAAGCTCTTCAAGTGAATATTAACTATATCTCTGTCATAAACCAAAGTTTTTGTTATACAAAAACTGCATAAGAAATGTGTTATTGCTAAAAAATATGTCTTGCTTATACTAAATGACTATTGTCTTTGTACTTGGATACTGTACTATTAAACCCACGGAATGAATTTTACTGTGAAATATCTCTGCATAGCTTGGCTAACTAACAGTGATTTGCAACCTCAATACCATATAGATCTCTTCCATGTGCAGAAATGTATTGTGAAATCTGTCCAGCTTTCACTAAATGATAGCTAATTTTCTGCTTGAATAGCATACTACTGCATGTCCAGCACTGCATTGTACTATGAAATTTGCCCGCTTTAATAACTGACAGCTGATTCTCTACCTCAGGACAGCACTTGATATTTACATCTGCAGAAATGTATTCAATTAGAAATCTGTTAGGCATAAGTAAATGATAGTTGGTTACCTACCTGTACACTATACTGTTACATCAGCAGCAGTTAAGATTAAAAGTAGATTTTATTACATACATATTGCACCTTTTTTGTCACAGATTTTGATGTAATATTTTCCCATTAATGTATGCCGGCTCAAAATGGCACATTTTCCATATTGGATTTAATGATTAGAGGAATGTAGCAGCATATAATCTTTTAGCATATAACAAAGTTAAAAACTCTGTTGCTTTGTTTTCCACGATAAGCCAGATATTCTGAACATTCCACTGTATACATTTGTGGTACTGAATTTATGAAAATGTTTAAATTTACCATACTTGTGGGCATCTTTTTTACTGCTTCTGAAATCTTGTTTTTGCATTGATGATGTTTTTGTGGGGCATTAAGAGTTATTTTGGTACTGTGTACACTGTCTCTATTTTACACCTTTTCTTTGTCCTCTAAATTTGTGCCTTTGGTTCTGTTTCGTGTCATTGTTGTTTGTTTATTTGTTTGCTTTACTTTGGCTATTTTGTTTGTTCACTGCCATGCAAAAAGGGAATTAGCTACTTATTTTCTGTCCTGTACCCCACTAACATGACTCCTGTCAGCTCTGTTCTGTAGTTTAAGTAGGTTTGCTATATTTTGTTATACAGTACATTTTGTGACAACGATCAACATTAGAAAAGTTATATTGGTGACTAATCAGCAATCCTGTTTGATGCATTGGGAGAACATTGTTATTGCTTATTCCTGTTTTATGGTCATTTTAGTATCTCATATCAGAGAAGAAGAAAAATAATGTGCATATATTAAGACATGTATTCAACGTTTCAGAATGAGCTGAAAAAACACACAGTTCTTGATGATGTTTAATTGATAATTTGTATAGCTGTTTGCCAATCATGTTCAAATGCATTGGTGCTTAGTTTTGCTAATCTATTTCCAGTCTTGTAGTCTTGCATAATTGTTACACAAACTGTTTCTTTGATATTCAGTTGTCATATTTATAGCATTGACAAGACTTTGTTTTTTCGAATCTTCTGTTTTCCTTTTCTTTTCCCATTATTTTTTCTTGTATTCCCTTAATTTTTTTATTTTTTGTTGTTGCTTTGTTTCTTGTTCTTTATTTCTTCATATTTTTATAATCTTTTCTGTTTTTAGACATTTCTTGTTTGCATTCTTTCTTTCCATTCTTCCTTTTTTTTTCTTTTTTTTTCCTTCTGCATTTTGGTTTTTAATGGGAAATGTTTTTAAATAAGTCCACTTGACTTTTTTTTTAATATAAAAAAAAAGAAGATACCTGTTAATGTGTATGTGTTTAATGATTGAGATCTACGCAGGAGCTAACAAAAGACTAAGCAAAAAATCAGACTGAAGGAGCTTATTTGAATGTGTTGACGAAACCCAACCCTTCAAGTTTGATCCAATTTTTTCTGGATCAGTCATTTGAGTGTATGTATTGTTGGGTGCTAATATTCCATCTCGTTTTGCCGTTTTGGCTGTCCATGGCAAAACAAAAAACAAAACAAAAAACTGTTTGTCAAATAATTGCATGTACTAAATATTGATATCCTGGAACATTGAAGAAGATCTAGCATTTACTTATTCAGCAGTACACTTTTGCACCTGTTTGTGTCCCTGACGTATTATTTCCAATCACGTGTGTGTTAGAAGGCAAAGCTAAAAGTTGTGTTTTCTGGGAAAGTTGTTAATGGATCAAGTTTAAAAATGTATGGTTGTTTCTGGCTGTTTCTGACAAGACCATGCACAATATCTGTTAGATGTTGCCGCTTGAAGCTAAGGGAGATAACTGATGTCTCCAGACTCAAAAGAATGGGGGGGGGGGGGGGGGAATAAAAAATAAATTAAAAAATTGTGACCATGTATAGGTAAGGACAAATATCGTGGTGATGACAAGGTCTCTTTTCTGAGGGGTAAAAAGAAGTAAGTGTTGTGTTCGTGGACTTTTTAATGTTTTCCTTTTGTTTTTATTGTAACTGTGTGTGTGTGCGTGTGTGTGTGTGTGTATTGATGTCCAGCCGTATAATAAAAATAAAAATTGAAGCGAGTCTTCCTTTGGTCTGAATCTTTGTCAGGTAACAATAACAATATACTTTATTCAGGTATAGTCCGGCTCATTGCTGGTCATTTTATGTCCCTCTGAAAACGTTCAGATCAATCATCATATAATTGTTTCTTATCAAGACATGTTTTGGCGTGTGTGAATGTAAACGTATATGATTCCCCCCTACCGGATGTCACACTAGAAGTCTGGCGTCCTACCAGATTACACCCACTGCGCCAAGAAGAAAGCAGTAATAGGCTGCCAGTTGAGTCTCACAGGGTGCGGTCTGCAACAAGACGCAGAAAAATAAAAAGAAGAAGAAGAAAAATAAAAGATTAGCAACCCCCAAATTGGTAACTGATTGACACAGAGGAACCAGACTAGCAAACCAAAAACTGATAACTGGTTTACACTGAAGAACCAGACTAGCAAACCAAAAATTTATAACTGATTTACACTGAAGAACCAGACTGGCAAACCAAAAAATTGTTAACTGATTTTAACGGTAGCAGACTTACTGACGGTGGCTGGAAAAGGGAGCGATCAGGGAGGGGGTGTATAGTTATACAGAATGAGGCAGATTTTATTCACGCTTTGATTCCCTTTTAGCAGCTTGCACAGTCACACGAACACAATCATCTGTTTTTTTTTATGTTTTTTTTTATATAATTTTTAATCGAGACCCGCCATAGTTTAGGAGCTGTGTGAATCGAGGTGGCCGTTCTGGACTGTCAGTCCTAACGAGCCTTCAGGTTTCCGTGGACGTAAAGCAATACTGAACCATGCTAACGCATTGGTCTCAGCTTGTCCCTAATATGTCAACTGACATCCGAGGACATTAAGCATCACCTGAAGAAGATCGAGACCCGAACAGACCTCAGGAGCTGTGTGAAAGTGGAGGTGGCCGTCCTGGGCTCCCCGTCCCTAATAAGCCTTATGGTTTACATTGCAACATTGAAATGGAACTTGAATCAAGACGGAACTCATTGTTTCTTTTACTCGGATCAAATGCGCTTCATGTACGTGTTTTAACGGTATGCTACTTCCAAAGTTTTATTAGTACCCAAACCTATCGGAGAGCGCTGACAGCATCAGTGAAGTAAGTAAACATGGTGCTTAACATCCACAGAAACCATAAGGCTTATTATGCACGGGAAGAAGAAAAAAAAAAATTTTTTTTTTTTTTTTTTTTTTTTGGGGGGGGGGGGGGGGGAGAGATTATATACCTATCGTTACACTGTCACCACCAGAATGACTTCTGCATTAAGATGGGCAGCGATGAGAGTCATTTTAATGTTTCAGTAGGAAGTGACGAACAAAGTCACAGGGCAGTGTCCACAAACCACAACCTATTCGAAGAGAAAGGAGAGCCGAAGCGGTATCAAACCGAGGTCCTTCCGCTTACCAGCCTAACGCCTTACCGCTAGGCCAAACCGGCTCACTAACCAATTTGTGGCAGAGTTTGGGTGCCGGAAAACCAAACCGGCACACTAACCAATTTATGGCAGAGTTTGGGTGCCGGAAAACGTGGCTTTGAGTTTACGGCGTGACACGGACCGCACAGACAGTTATACATAACCTGTCCCACAGACCCAAAATTAATGCAATGTAACTAATAGCCTATAGGTCTGAAGGCCTGACCTCAGTTGTGAACGACTTTCCCACGTGAAAAAGCTTTTGCCGCGCAAATTATTTGTACACCTCATCTCGTTTCTCGGTCAATGAAGTAAAAATGCTTCTGCATCTGTTAGGTTGCATTAGACCAGCTGTTCCTTTTTGTCAGACTTGTGTTCTGGTGACTTGCGTTCCGACCTCGTATGGATCGAGTCACTGTGGATGTGTGATTCTTCCAGAGGTGACTGTGTGCCGTTGACCAGACGGAAAAACTCAAAAGCTAATTACTTACTAGCTACTTTCGTCATGGAAAAACAAACAAACAAACATACAAAAACTAAAACCCGGAGAAGACATCGGACAGGCAGTGCTGAAAATCAGTAGTTTTGTAGCGGGTGAAAATCATGCACCGGACTTGACCGGCACACCGTTCTGTGCACGTCGCCGCAACTGTATTCATTCAGTTTAATGTGACAAAATGTAATGTGATTCTTTTGTCCTCTTCCGACCCCGTCCTAAGTGTGTTGAAGTTCACCAAAAAGGAAGTTAAACTGACAGAGCTACTGCCAATGCGGATGCGTATTTCCGATGTTCGTCAGTCGCACCCAACCAGCAAACGTGACTGTGAATGTGACTGCACCAGGGTTGATTTGTTTCTTTTGTTTCAGGGACCCTCACTATACTGCTTTTTATCTGGTATTTTTGCATTAACATCTTTATCGTATCTGTAGTAGTCTCGCGTTTGTATTTGTCGTGTACTTGTTTTCTTTTGTTTTATTTTCACGTCTAAGTGTCAACCACTACGGCCATATAAAAACGAATGTTAACGAAATCAAAACATGGGAAAGGTTAGAAAGAATGTTATTCTAGTTAGACATCGCGAAACAGGCGCAGATATTCAGTGGAAACTCCTCTCTCAAGCAACACACACACACGCACGCAAGCACGCACGCACGCACGCACGCACGCGCGCGCGCGCAGCAAATGATTGTGTGGTCTCACGCCGACTTTCACGAGTTGCTACGTCCATCGATGTTTGTGACAACTCCACGAGTCACGAAGGCGTGTGGCTGGTTTTGTGCTGACGCACCACGGCCATGTCTATGTGACGCACACGCAACGCATTCTATCCTTGTGCGTACAACTAGTGCGACGATGATAAACGTTATCTCTAAGTTTGCGCGCGGGCGCGCGCTTGTGTGTGTGTGTGTGTGTGTGTGTGTGTGTGTGTGTGTGTGTGTGTGTGTGTGTGTGTGTGTGTGTGTGTGTTGGCGCGTGAGTGTGTATGTATGTGTGTGAGCGTGCCCATACAATGTGTGCATATGGCACGTGCGGTCGGAAAACTATTCAGAATTACCTTTAACACCTGCGTAGAACTAGAAGTAAGTCCTCACGGAGAAGAGCTCAATTGAAACTTGAAGTTTACTCAGTGACCACTGTTCTCTGATCCACTGCTCACAATTTTGACCTGACTACTTGTCGGTGTGCACGGTTAGGCATGAACTACTTTCCCCCACAATCTATCCCTATGCTGTCTACGCTTTTCCCGCTTTTCCGACCCTAAAGACACATACTTCACCGAGTCTCGCCATTCTTCGCCATATCACACGACCACCGACTCTGACTTGCTGCAGCCCTGTTTTACTGTTTTAATGTCGCCCCCTGCCTCCATGTTCTGTGTGTCTTCTCTAACTGATGCCGTTTGTGAGCTTTCCCGCCCTTCAGACCCCGAGATTTCAGTATCTTCTTCGCCATACCACACGACCACCAAGTCTGACTTGCTGCAGACCTGTTTGATAGTTTTAACCTCGGCTGTTTTAACTCCTCCCAGAGCGTCGCCCCCTGCCTCCATGTCCTGTGTGTCTTCTCTGAAAAGTGATGCCGTTTGTGAGTATTAATTCCCGCCTGTAGTTGTAGCTCTGCCTTCTTCCTTTGTTGAGATTACTCTTGATTGCCGCAGTGTACTTTTTTTATTTTATTTTTTTATCACTTCTTACAACCGAAAATAACTTGGGATTTTCTGATTCACGCTAAAAAAAAGAAGCGGAAAAAAAGAAAGAAAAAAAAAGTGAGTCCATGTAACGGTCAGCATAAGTATAATGATTTGGGTCTCCGTCCAATCGTAGGTATGAATAAGTCCAGCTCTGTGTAAATGAACTACTTTACTCCTTCATTTTCAGTGACTCATCATCAGCTATTTTATATCTCGGTAAATTTGTTCCCGATTCAGTTCAGTTTTTGTTTTTGCAATTTTTTTTTATATCACTTCTTAGAACCGAAGATGGCTTGTGATTTTCTGATTCACGTTAAAAACAAAACAAAAAGGGGAGTCCATGTAATGGTCAGCATAAGTATAATGATTTGGGTCGCCGTCCAGTCGTAGGTATGAATAAGTCCAGCTCTGTGTAAATGAACTACTTTACTCCTTCACTTTCAGTGTGAGCTTGTGTTGGGATTTCCTGATTTCCTGGTTGTTTTTACCTATGTGCAAGATTTTACATTTAGTAACATTAAAACATAAATTCCAAAAATCTGACCATCTCTGTACTCTAATGATGTCCTCCTGTATTCTATCAGCATTATCAGTTCAATCATAATTTTTTGTATCGTCAGCAAAGACTTTACAACAGCTTTGAACACAATCGGGCAAGTCGTTAAAAAAAAAAAAAAAAAAAAAAAAGTAAACACTATTGGACACAAAATGTTTCCCTTGGGTATGCCGCTTAAAACTTCGGTCATTGGTTTCCTACCCTCACTCTCTGATGTCTGTGAGTTAGCAAATCTTTTATCCATTAAAAAATATTCCCCGTTATCCCATATGCGGCTAATTTATTTAGAAGCCTCTGATGAGGGACCGAATCAAATGCTTTTTTGAAATCCAGGTATACTATATCGATGGGATGCCCATCCTCAATGAATTTAGTTAAATCTTCCATAACTAGCAGTAGTTGCGTAATACATTATCTCTGTTTTCGGAAACCATGCTGGCACTCGGAATACAGTCCATTGTCTTGTTGTGTTTCCCACAGTGTCTCGAATAAAGGACTCTAGTAGTTTAGATGTTACACATGTTAAGCTGACTGGTCTGTAGTTACCTGGGTGAGATTTTTTCCCTTTTTAAAAATGACAGTTACATCTGCCGACTTCCAGTCTTCTGGAATTGATTCACTGTCTAATGATTTATTAAAGAGAATACTAAGAGGCGTTGCCAATTGTTTGCTTTGCTCCTTCAGTACCCTGGGGGGTACCTGATCAGGCCTCTGTGCCTTGTTTGGGTTTAATTTATTTAGCTTGTCCTGGACTCAGCTAATGTTATATTATTTGACCTTTCTCCCATCTCAATATGGGGTATATTATTTGTATTTTCATGTGTGAAAACACTCGCAAAAAAGTTATTTAGAACACCTGCTTTTTTTGCTTCAGATACAGCCATATGCCCATTATCCCTTCTTATACCTATATTGGACCTTGTCTTTGTTTGTAAAAAAAAAAAAAAAAAAATCCTACTCTTTTTTCCTTCTTAACTATCTTATTGCAGTCATTTCTGCAATCCAAGTACTTGCGGTAATCAAAATTCTTATTTGTGTTCAGGAACCTCTTATATAGGTTGTATTTTCTTTTAACGCTCTTCCTGACTTTCCCAGTCATCCAAACTGGTTTTGATCTGTTATTCTGATTACACTTGACTGTCGGAATGTTCGTATTCATACTATCGTGTATCCTTTCTTTAATTACCTGCCAACACTGATTTGTGCTGGTATCAGCTCCAGTCGAATTCATCAAATTCTGTCCTCATCTGTACAAAATCGCCATTGCTCAAATCATATTTAAATTCTTGTTCTTATTCCTTTTGCTTTTCTTCACATACATAAAATGAGAATACCAGAGTTTCATGATCACTTTTTCCTATAGGAGACAAGTGTTCAGTATCAGATACCATGCTCTCCTCGTTTACCAGTACAAGATCAAGCAGATTAGAGGTCTGTCCTTCTCTCTTCCTAGTTTCTTTTTAAGTTTTTTTTTTTTTTTTTAACCGTCTGTGTCAGACATTCAACAAACTTGTTGTCCTTGTTGTTGGACCATTCACCGTCCCATCTAACTGAAGGGTAGTTAAAATATCCAACAATGTAAATCTTATCATAATTGTTCAGTAAGTCACTTTTCATTAGATTAAGTAGTTCTTGTGTGTTTTCCTCTGTAGAATTTGGGCTTTTACAGATTTCATGCAATCAAAAACTTATCTTCATTTGCACTGATCATCAGTTATTTTATATCTCGGTAAATTCTTACCTGATTCAGTTCAGTTTTTGTTTTTGCAAAATAGTCGAGTATGCATCTATGCAGGCTCTTTTTTTTTAATTTACACTGCCTGTGCTCACGGATCACACCGATACTCGGGCAGCCCCACTGGCTGCCCGCCGACACTCGAATTTCTTGCACTTGCATGCCTGTCTCAACGCTGTCCACCTCTTCCACTCCTGTTTGTCTCTCCGGGCTCCTACAAATGTACCCTTCTTCCCGCTCTCTTCACCCCAGTGGCGGCACCTTTCCCCAACCACTCCCATCCTGTATGTGCACGGGCGGTGTGGTCCGTTCATTCACTAGTCGCTTGGGCCAGCCTCTTTCTGGGCTCACCGCCACTCCACGGCGGTAATGTACCATCTGTCGGCAAGTTTCTTTTTTTTTCTTTTTTCTTTTCTCCAATTAATTATTTTATATTAAGCTTAATTCGTGGTTGATTTGTGTGTGTATGTGCGCGTGTGTGTTTGTGTGTGTTTGCGTGCGAGTGTGCGTGCGTGTGTTTGTGTGTGTGTGTGCGTGCTTGCGTGTGCGTGCTTGTGTGTGAGCAAATCAAACACGAATTAAGTAAATAAATGATTAAATTAATAAGTTAAATTAACCTTGTCGGTGGTTGCTGCATTCCGGGTGTGGACTGGGGTGGCCAGGCAGGGCCGTTCAAGCGAGTGAATGTTCGGTCACACCCTTCTGCACCTGCAAGGTGGGAATGGGAGGACCGGTGTCGTCACCCGGTGAAGAGGTCGGGAAGGACAGTACAGCCAACGGCGGTCAGGGAGGCAAGCAGGAGTGATGGGAGGTGAAGGCGTTGAGACAGCGGCCTGCACACTCCAGGAAATTCGAGCTTCGGCTGCAGCATCTTAACGGAGGCATGTTATTCAACTTGAGCGAGGAAACTGTCAATAGCAGGTGTATCCGTTGACCGCAGGCCGTGTCGAAGCCTCCTCGGCATGGACCTCACTGGACACTGGAGAGTATCCATGGGGATGCAGTGTTCCAGATCTGCTCCAGCACGACCTAGGGCGGTGTTGGTGCACCATACGACCCACAGTGTCCCACAAAATTTCAATGCTCAACGCAAACAAACATCGGCCACGAACACATCGGATGCACTCTACGCAAGCGTAGAAATGAATACCACTTTCCATATCACAGTAGATTATACGTCTTACAGCAATTGCACAATTTGTGCCTCTCCGTATGTAGCAAAAAAGAAACGACTGACATATTTTCGGTATTGATAAAACTCTAAATGTTCGCTGCAGAGCTGGAAATATTCATACCTATTCTGAAGTATTCGGCTAAATGTTTTTTTGTTTTGTTTTGTTTGCATCTTTCTTCGAGACTGTACTAATATTCATTATTCAGACGAGATCTTTCAACCTTAGCAAGATGATAACCTCCATTGATTTATTTTTTATTTTTTTATATACCACTTTTGGTAACCTCAGTCGAATATGGTGTTCACTATCATTTAGAAAGCACTTGATTTTAATGGGTCGTTTTATTAACTATGTGTAAAAGTAAATCATACGGGGGAAAAAGCGGAAAAAGAGGGTAGGTGGGTGAATATTCAGCATAGAAATCTTCATGAAAAAATCATAGTTGTCATCCAGTTCTTATTTTTGTTGATCGAAAATAATTTTCCAGCTAGGAAAGGTTTAGTAAGCAGACATCATTTAGGAAGCATTTGATTTTAATGTCATTTTACTATGTGTGAGAGTAGACCATAGGCTGAAAAAGGCGGAAGAAGGTGAATCTTCAGCAAAGAAATCTTAATGAAAAAATAAAAATAAAAATGAAAAAATCGTAGTCGTCTTACAGTTCTAATTTTCATTGATCGAGTTTATGCTCTTCTTTAATCGAAAAAACTATTTGCAGCTAGACATGCTGAGCAAGCAGATATGTTTTAGGAAGCACTTTATTTTGATATGTCATTTTACTAATAGGTAGACCATAGAGGGGGGAAAGCGAAAATTAGAGGGTAGGCAAACAAATCTTAATTAAAGAAATAGCTGTATCTTTCAGTTTTAATTTTTGTTGAGTGTTTACTCCTCTTTGATCGAAAATCTCTCAGCAGAAAAGAGTTCAGTAAGCAAACATCATTTAGGAAGCCCTTTATTTTAATGTGTCGTTTGACTGATTTTGTGAGAGTAAGACCATACTTGGAAAAAAAAAAAAGCGGAAAAAAGAGGGTATGTGGGTGAAGCCCCAGCAAAGAAATCTTCATGAAAAAAATCTTAGTTGTGGCTTTCAATTTTAATTTTTGTTGATCGAATGTTTGCTCCTGTTTGATCGAAAATCTCTTTGCAGCTGGAAAGGGTTTAGTAAGCAGACATCATTTAGGAAGCACTTTAATAATGTCGTTTTACTGCCTACGGTTGAGTAGACCATACGGAAAAAGAGGGTAGGTGGGTGAATCTTCAGCGAAGAAATCTTCAGGAAAAAGTCATAGTTGTGTCTTCCAGTTTTAATTTTTATTGATTGAGTGTTTGCTCCTCTTTAATCGAGAAACTCTTTGCAACTGAAAGTGTTTAGTAAGCGGACAACATTTAGGAAGCACTTTATCTTAATATGTTGTTTTACCGACTAGGTGAGAGTAGACCATACAGGAAAAAAGCGAAAAAATGAAGAAGAGGTTAGGTGGGTGAATTTTCAGCAAAGAAATGTGATGAAAATATAGCTGTCTTCCAGTTTAAATTTTTATTAATCGAGTTTTTACTCTTCTTTAATCGAGAATGTTTTTGCAGCTGGACACGGTTTAGCAAGCAGGCATTTTTTTTAGAAAGCGCTATATTTTAATGTGATATTTTACTGACTGTGTAGACCATAGACGGGGAAAAAAGCGAAGAAACGAGTGTAAGTGGGTGAATTTTCAGCAAAGAAATCTTCAGGAAAAAATCATAGTTATGTCCTACAGTTTTAATTTTTGTTGACCGGGTGTTTGCTCCTTTTTGATCGATAATCTCTTTGCAGCGAGGCACGGTTCAGTAAGCAAACATCATTTAGGGAGAACTTGTTTTAATGTGCCGTTTTACTTACTATGTGTTAGAGTAGACCATACGGAAAAAAGAGGGTAGGTGGATGAACCTTCAGCAAAGAAAAAGGAAAATGGAAAATGATAAAACAAAATAGGGGAAATCAATAACAAATTTGTTAAAATAATAATGATGCATACCTATCTGTTCCTCTCCTTAAGAGCGCAAGGTGCAGGAATCTATGCCAAAAAAGAAAAGAAAAACTAGAACGGGGACAAGAAGACAACAACAACAACAACAACAACAACAACAAGAGCAACAGAAAAGAGAGAGAGAGAGAGAGAGAGAGAGAGAGAGAGAGAGAGAGAGAGAGAGAGAGAGAGAGAGAGAGAGAGAGAGAGAGAGAGAAACGTGAGACAGACAGAGAGGAGCGGAGAAAAACGTTTTAATAAACAATTCATTTTCATGCAAACACAGTCCTAATAGAGCAGAAAAGTAAAGCATCAAAAGCCAAACAAACACCATCAATAACAGCAACAATTTTTTTTTTTTTTTAGTAAGAATGCATACTTGTCTGTTCCACTCATAAGGCGCATGAATCTATGCGGGGGAAAAAGGGTGAAAGAAGAGATCGAAAAAAGCGGAGAAAAATATTTCGATGAACGAATTGTTTTTAGTCATTGATGTTTTTTTCGATCTGACTTGCTTCCCACGCTCGACCTGATATAACCGTAATGGTTGACGGACTGTGAAACATCAAGTTACTTACTTGCCTCCCACGCGTACTAAGTATCTGTCTATTCCACCAGATCTGTCGGGTACTTACACCCGCGTAAGCGCACGCACGCACGCACACACATACACACACGCACGCACGCAAGCACGCACGCACGCACAAAACACGAGATGATGATGAGTTGATGCTTAATGTCCTCAGATGTCATTTGACATATTAGGGACAAGTTGTGACCAATGCCGAAGCACGGTTCAATAAAATCCACATACGTAAGGTGTATGCGTGTTTAGCTGTAACCTGCCACCTGCACTTTTTGGCAGAATGACCGGGATTTTTTACGTGCTACTGTGGTAACACGGGGGTGGAACGGATACCGAAATAAGAGTCAGCACAGAAAGTCGACCCTGGAGAAGAAAATTCTCCCGCCGTTCCAGCAGGGATTCGAACCCGCGACCTTTCAATCACGAGTCCGGTGCTCTAACCACTGAGCTATCCCCGCCCCCCCCCCCCCCCCAACAAAACACGAGCATAATAATCTGCTTTATAACCTGCTCGAGTTCTATGGCGGTATAGCAGTGAGGCAGATTTTGGAAGACGTATTTTAAAGTGGATGCTGTAAAAGTTTGGCAATGTTAGGGCAGTTTCTTTCAGGCATAGTGGGCTTTGAAAGAGAAAGGCATTTGATTTTTGCGCTTAATACTGAGCGTGGAAAACTAGCTCCTAATTCCCATAGAACCTCTTGTGTGTGCATCAGCATCTCCCTGGAAATGGATCCAGATCTGGTTTCTGGCCCAAATGGAAAGCAAAGGGAAGTCATGCTGTTTTTCACCCCAGAAGGATACACTCTTGGGCAGCCATATTGGAATAGGGCTAAGATGTACATTTCAACCCCCCCCCCCCCCTAACTTCAGGACCTATGCTTTCTATTTCTGAGGCTGATATAATCGGGTTGTCATCTTTATCAAAGTGGCATGGTGTTTTAATTTGATTCTTAATCCACATGTTCATGTGTTGTTGCTGAGGACGTGATCATCATTTAATTGTATGCCACGTGCCTGTGATTGTGTGAGAGCGCTGATTCATGGTAGAAAAAGCGAACTGCTCCACGTGGCTTGCTTCACAAAGACCCCACATGTCTGTGTCACAGACTCTGGCAGGATGAATTCACTCGTAATCGTAAACAGGTCGTAAACGGGCTCAAGATCCCCCAGGGTCTCTCCACACTATTGTTTCGTCGGTGGAGTGAAGTTCCCTCAAGGGGAGGGGTCCGCGGTGTTTCACCGTAAGAAAAACGACCTGCTTTACAAAGACGCCACATACATGTATGTCTGTGTCACCTACAGTTTCTGGAAGAGTGAATTCACTCGTAATCGGAAACAGGTCGTAAACAGGCTCAAGATCCCCCAGGGTCTCTCCACACTATTGTTTCGTCGGTGGAGTGAAGTTCCCTCAAGGGGAGGGGTCCACGGTGATTTCATCGTAAGAAAAACGACCTGCTTCATAAAGACACCACATACATAATTATAAGTCTGTGTCACCTACAGTTTCTGGAAGAGTGAATTCACTCGTAATCAGAAACAGGTCGTAAACAGGCTCAAGATCCCCCAGGGTCTCTCCACACTATTGTTTCGTCGGTGGAGTGAAGTTCCCTCAAGGGGAGGGGTCCGCGGTGATTCACCGTAAGAAAAACGACCTGCTTCACAAAGACGCCACATACATATATGTCTGTGTCACCTACAGCCTCTGGAACGGTAAATTCACTCGTAATCGTAAACAGATCGTACACCAGCTCAAGATCTTCCAGAGTCTCTCCACACTAGAACTTCAATGTGTCGTCGGTGGAGTGAAGTGCCCTCAATGGGAGGGGACCGTGTTGATTCACCATAAGAAAGACGACCTGGTTTTTAAGGACGCCACTATATGTCTGTGTCACATCCTCTGGCAGGGTCAGTTCGCTACCGAATCAGCGTTCTTCGGAAAGATTTGCGCTAGAGCGCTACACAAAGGCTCCCTGTTATGATCGGAAACGGGTAAATACGCTCATTGTCCCCCAGAGTTTCTCCACATTCCTGTCTTGTCAGTTGACTGATTTTTGTTAAAGGGAAAAGGGCCATGTTGATTTACTGCAAGAGAAACGGCTTGCCTAACTTGCACAGAGACGCCGCAAGTCTGTGTTGTTGGAATTCGGGCTAGTTGTCAAAAATTATTTCACCTCTCGACGAAACGGTCTCGAAAGTGCCCGTCAGAGTTGGAAGAGGTTTTCAACAGGGGGATATTTGAATTAAACGAAAGCCCACGATGTCCACCATCTATTCCATTATGACTTGCCCTGATTCCCAAATCTAATCCAATCTCTTTGTTATTGGTCAATCCTGAAAGCATCCGAGTGGTTTTTAATTTTGTTTTACAAAACGGAGCACAGTTCGCCCCACCACACTTTACTGTAAAGATTATTGAGCAAAACTGGAATAGTGACCTGCAGATAGAAATGGTATGTGGGGAAGCAAGTTTTGTTTTGCTGTATTTGGTTGTAAACAAGCGTTTATAATACAAAGATGTACAACATGTCAGATGGATCATTAATATAGTCTATATTATGCCAGAAAAAGCGAAACAAGGGCGATTTTGAACCAATGGCGCTTGCTTCTTAATATTTTTTATTTTGTTTAATTTTTAAATCTCGCTTTTTCCCCGTTTTATATACTGATCTGTATTTTTGTTGTTGCTTGTTTGTTTTTACTGTCGTTTGTTTGATTACTGACTGAATAGCCTCATTCAGGCTGTTCTAGATGTTCATGTTTGGCATCGCTGATCAGGCCACGATTAAGATTTATTAGCCTGCAATAAAAAGTTAATAAACAACACTATGATGGTTCTTGGTGTTTCCACATATAAAATAATTACGCATTGAATGAATCTGTTCAGTTTTACACAGATAGACGAGTTTGCACTATTTGAGAGACTTGCAAAGACAGGAAACATTGCCAAGACCAAGAAAGAGGTTTCAGCAAGTACTCCCTGTCGTTCATTCTAATAATTGATCGCTTTTATACAGCCCTATTATCTGCTCTCCAGCTGCAAACAGATATATTTTAACAGCTGTGTTTTACATATTGATTTATATAGGGTATGAGTGTGTGGGAGGACTTGTCCTCGTGCATTGAAGTTTTAATGCTAACAGATTTTTAAGAAACAAAAACTAGAGAGGTTAGATATTCTGCTAATTATTTACGCCGGAAAAAAGGCTTCAAAATAAATACTTGCATTTACAGACAATTATAATAAATATTCGTCCATCACTTTCGTGTATAGTTGCTAGAAAGCAATTTTAAACAAGAAAGACATGGCATAGAGACCTGTATAGAGTGCTTCCAGTCCACCTGAGTGTCTGCTTCCTAACTCTATTCAGTCAGTGAAAATGCTTGACGAAAGAGATCGGGTAATTTCAATGAATATACAGTAAAATACTATTATACTTTATTAATCCTTAAAAAAAAAGAAATTCACTTGTCTGCCTTTGACAAATAATAAGTACATAAAAAATGTAAGTAAATACCCGGCGTGTTTTTATTGTCATGTGTTTTTATTGTTTCAAGAAGATCAAGAATATTTCTTCAATGTTCAGCTTTTAATTTTCTTTTTAATAAATATGTATCTTCCAGATATAGGAAAACTACATTTTAGCTTAAAAAGAATCCGACACACAAATAGCAGCCTTTTACAAATATAGATCAAAGCACACAAAAGAACCGTTTTGTTGTTGTTGTTTCTAATCAGATGGTCCAGAGCAACTTGCATCCAGTTACAATCATTATGCTTTTGGGCAGCAGTTCTTGTTATTTGGTACTGTGGTTTTCCTTGTGTGTGTTGCCAGAAGGGGAAAACAACAACAACAATGTGAGTCTAATTAATCACTGAACTTCTTTTATCCTTCTCTTCTAGCAGCTAATTACTTGCGACTTGTACAGTGAATCAGACAATGGCTTGAAATTTGATAGTATGTCTCGTTCGCCATGGTATTGCCTATATGGTCGACTGCATCAATCTATGTCATGATAGCTAGGTGCTTGATTATCCGGCTTTGCATCTCCTACGAGATTTGGAGGAAGCTGTGTCGTATGCTGAGGTCATCAGTCTGCTGAGTATTATTTAAGGTGTCATGCATGCACACTATGAAAAATGTACAGGTCCATGCATATTTAGGGTGGCATGTGTACACACTGTGAAAAATGTGCAAGTCCATGAGCATTGCTTAGGGTGGCATGTGCATACACTACCCATACTGGGCTGGTCAGTGCACTGAAAAGTAGAAGGGGAGAAGAAGAAGAAAAAAAGGAATCATGTATATACGTAAAACCAGTGAAGGCTATTCAAACAAAAATCTGAGGATGTTTTTGTGTGTGTTTGATTTCTTCTACAAAAACAAGATGGACAGACACATTTAAGAAACAAAGCATAAAATTCCTCCATGTGGAAAATTGCTTTTGTGCTTTGGGATAGAGGAATTTACACTTGAAGTTGAACCTCACTTCAATTTTTAAACTGCTGATACTGAATTTAACAGTGGTAGTAAGTAGTAATGGTACTTTTTATATTCAAGCGCTCATTTATCTCCATCTCATCATAGCCAGTCGGGTGTACTAGAGTCAAGATAGTTTATCAGTTATTAGTATGATTATTGTTGACGTGTGAGGTACTTGCAACTACACTTTGAATTTGTGCCTTATAAACATCACTGTATTATTAACTGACTGATAGCATGCGTCTAATCAACAGCGCGCGATTCTGTGTGTGTGTGTGTGTGTGTGTGTGTGTGTGTGTGTGTGTGTGTGTGTGTGTGTGTGTGTGTGTGTGTGTGTGTCTGTCTGTCTGTCTGTCTGTCTGTCTGTCTGTCTGTCTGTCTGTCTGTCTGTCTGTCTGTCTGTCTCTCTCTCTCTCTCTCTCTCTCTCTCTCTCTCTCTCTCTCTCTCTCTCTCTCTCTCTCTCTCTCTCTCTCTCTCTCTCTCTCTCTCTCTCTCTCTCTCTCTCTCTCTCTCTCTCTCTCTCTCTCCTTTTCTGTCTGTGTGGGTATTTTCAGATCATCGCGAGTAAACTGCTTCAAAACAATGATTAGCAATTAAGTTTGTTCAAAAACAAAAACAAATCTTTAAAGCCCAAACAATGTGGATATATATTCACAACGTTTTCACACAAACTGAACTATTTTCCTAGATGGATCGCTCAGAAATCTTGAAGGCTAGTTCAACCCACTGTTCAAGACAATTCTGTATTCACTTTCATGGGTCAGGAAACTTGTGAATGGGATGGACCATTCTTAAGAATATTCATCACATGAGGTCACCAAGGTAAGTGTAATCGACAGCGAGGTTGGATTGTGTATACATCAGGTCATTTTGACTGAGGTAGGACACGGCGGGTCACGAGGTCAAAAGGGAGACTGGATAAGGAAAAACGGCAATCCCACCACGTTTCAGTCTCGTGACCCGCCATGTTCTAGTTTATTAGGAATGGTCCCGTTTCAATTCAATACACGGTAACAATAGCACAGCGTTGGCCCCAAGAAGCCACGCTTAACACAAATGCTCTGGAGACCTCCTGCAGACAACCTAATTCATCATCCTAGGCGTCTGAGGATAATCCTGAAACGCCGAAGATCTCGTAAGCCGCAGTGGCCTAGTTATAAGCTAGTTATAAGCTATCTCGCTAAAAACAGTCCATTGCCGGACTACCGGTAGAGGTGTATGTAAGGTGTTTTGAAAACAGGACTTCAACAAAAGGCGTTGTCATCGTGGGAAGTTTTGCGAGAAGGCGACGTGTGGCACGTACAGCTGCCGTACGTCGAGTGACCAGCAATTGTACCGAACAACACGGCGCTTGGCGTAAGAGAAGATTGACGCAAGCCCCCTAGTCCACCGTGAAGGGATGGAAAACGAACTGAGGAGAGGACACTGCATCGGGAACAGAAGAATACTGACGAGGTAGGTACAGATAATTATTCTCGAGTTATAAAAGTGTGCAGACTGTGACCCAGAATTTAGCATTCTTAAAGAACAAGGTCATGAAATCGAAAGCGAGACTGGGCAATAGTACTGACCTCGAGCTAGCTATGTGACATATCTGCTTCTCACAGACACAAGACTGTCCCGGCATGTAATGGAAGCTCACCAGCACCGGACTTTAAAAGAAACTCCCCATATTGATGATGTTATTTTATTGATCGACTGACTTCTTTTTTATTGCAGCGATTGTTAAACAGGCACTTATTTTATCTTTGTGCTTATTTCAGTGTTAAGTTAATTTTCTTCACTTTCAGGGGGTTTTCTTCTGGATTTTTCTTCTACCCCCCCCCTACCCCCCCCCCCCTCTTCAGGCCCACCCGCCCCCTCCCTTTTTTTAAAGAACGATTTCACAATAGAAAAAGGCAGCCCGGAGTATGTAAGAGAAACTCCGAACATAACCAAACTAGCAAGGGCGTGCTTAACCTTCGATGTATTTGTTCTTTGTGGTGTTTCTTCTTTGTAGCACTGTTTCCACGCGCTTCTGCTTAGGTACTCTTCTTGTTCATAGTGTCCTTTCATCTCCTTCACGGTTCTGTTTCTTCACAACGCTCCTCTGTGTTCTGGGTGCTGCTTTCTATGGTGTTTTCTTAGACCTTTGGTTTGGTTTAAAAAAATTAATTAGAAAAATATCAATACTCCCATCCTCCCCCTTCTTCCAGCGTGGCTCGCTTTCTGACAAATCTGATAATAATCATAAAACTGTTTGTTGTTGTTCTAAATGCACGGTAGGCTTTGGAAATAACTTACTTTTATCAATTAACTCCGTAACCATAGCGTTGACTTTTGTTGTGGTCCCCATTTGCTCTATTTTATGTCCAATTAGTGTGCGATCGCTTCACTGGTTTCCGTTCCACGTCTGCTTAGATGGTGTTATGATCAGTTACGTTCCATAACATTTTCATCATTCGTTGTACCTTACAATTATTAAACAATAACCCGCCCTTCTTGAATCTTGCAGTATCCTGCCTTTCTGGAAACCTTTCAACTCCCGCTAATGCAATGGTGACTGCACATCTGTTTTTTGCTGTTGTCTTGCACGCGTGTTGTTACACTGATCATGTCGGTTAAATGGGATAGTCGCCTTCTGGACATGTCTGTCTAGGTGTGTGACCGGCTTTGACAAAATGGAGACACAAGGTCAGTTTGGGCATTAGCAGTGGTTGACGTACACCAATGAAAGGTACCATTAGTGAGCTTTGATTTGAAGTATGCTTGATTATTGCAGGGACGGCAACACCTTTGAAAGTGAGATAGCAGCAGACATGACTGAATGAAGAAATGACTGATTATAGATGTGTCCCAGGAAGTTATCATAGCTGAAGATAATCCCCACGTAACTATACAGTGCATGCTGTTTTAATGCAACCTTGGTGTTTTTGCCGGTGTGAGTATCAGTGTGTTGGCTGTCGGCGGCTGGAACATGGCATCTGCTCCCTTCACCAAGATGGTGGCCATGCACTGCTGAGAGTCGTCAGGACTTCGCTGACCATTCCATGACCTTCAAGTCCAACGGCTTCGACGGGCTGGATCTGGACTGGGAATACCCTGCCAACCATGGAGACGAGAAGTTCACCCACCTGACCAAGGTATGACGCTTTACAGTAGTTGTTGATGTTGATCGCTTTTACATAATAGCTAGTTCTCGTTCTTGATTTAGATTCATTGGGTTTGGTTAGTTGACTCCGTTACGGTTCACGTTGCTGTTGTTGTTACTATTGTTTTGTCATGGTTGCCATGGTGACTATCTTTAATAATACTATAACATTTCAAAGGCAACAGTCGGCCTGAAAATAAACGCAGATTTTTCTCCTGGTTATTGAGGGAAATTATGGGATTGTCGTTCGTAAGGGTATTTTTTCCTGTTGTTGCTGCTGCAGCCTTCCCTAGCTGAACACTCGGGGGTCCCCCGGGTATGCAATTGTACATTGACAAATGCATCCCATAGGGTGAGAAGACTGCATGTGCGTTCATCTAGAAACAAAATCTGTCACTTGGGCACGGTCTTAGGAGGATTTGTGTCCATTTCTGTAAGGTGGATACTGTTATGCGAGGAGGCTATTCTGGCTGAAGATAGTCCCCAGGTAACTGTGCAGCGCATAACAGCGTTTTAATGCAGCCTTGGTGTGCTTGCTGCTGTCAGTGTGTTGCGACACAGCCAGAGCCAAGGCTGAGTCAGAAACCACTGGACCAGTTATTAAAGAAGAACCCAGCACAGGACGCACTGTGGGTCCTCTCATTAGGAATGGAATAAAGAATAATTATCGTCACAGTAGTTTCCCCCCCCCCCCCCACCTACTCTTCTTCTTTTTATCGAGTTATAGCCTAGTTAGTTCATAACCGACGTGCGCTGGAAATGTTTCCAGGTACGAGCGGTTCAATGACCTGAAGAAGATCAACCCCAACCTGAAGACCTTGTTCGCTGTCTGCGGCTGGAACCTGGCATCTGCTCCCTTCACCAAGATGGTGGCCACTGCTGAGAGTCGTCAGGACTTCGCTGACCATTCCGTGACCTTCCTCGAGTCCAACGGCTTCGACGGGCTGGATCTGGACTGGGAATACCCTGCCAACCGCGGCAGCTCACCTGGAGACAAGGAGAAGTTCACCCTATTGATCAAGGTATGACGCTATACAGTAGTACTTGTTCTTGATTTAGCTTCTCTCGGTTTGGTTAGTTGACGTCGTTGTTCATGTTGTTGTCGTTGTTTCTGTTGCTGTTGTTGTTACTGTTGTTTTTTCAAAGTTGCCATGTTGATTATATCTTTAATAATACTATATTTCTCAAGGGCGCCATTCGGCCTGAAAATAAGCAGAATTTTCTTCTGGTTATTGTGAGAAATTCTGTGACTGCCGTTTGTAAGAGTGTTTTTTTCCCCTGTTGTTGCTGCTGTCCTCACCTGAACAGTCGTGTTTTAGTTGTTTACCATCATTGATTTATTTTATTTTATTTTTTAGCCTCTTCAAGCTTTTTACTTGCGCAGGAACGGTAATCCTGTTGAGGGTACTAGCTCCCATTATTCAAGGTCGCCCAGCGCGTTTTGCCAGGTAACACCATAGACACTATTTCTAGAGTTGGATCACACCAACCTTTCTGTGTCACAGCCTATAGACGTTATTATTTTGGAGCTGTGCGACTAAAGATTTTCAGTAGGCAGCTTAAAATAGTTACAGAACAGTTTAAATGACCTGTGTCGCGTTTACAGTTGTGTGCCTTTGATTTGGTAACAAGACCCCGATCATGTTCAGTCGCGACCTTCCGCTGTATTAAATACTACGTCAAGCTAACGCCTAGCACGTACACATCGTGCTTTTTTTGTTCAGTTTTTTTGATCGGTCCAAAAGTGGACTACAACGAAAATAAGTTTGCGTTTGAGATTTTACGGGCTGTGTTCGTTCTTCCACAAGACCGTAAAGCCTTGTCTGAATTAATAATCCATTCTGTGTCATGTTATTGTAGTTTTTTTTTTCTTTTTCAAAACACAGTTTCTTCTTCTTCTTCTTCTTCTTCTTCTT
>OY757541.1:20628892-20644159 GCA_963584105.1 Alviniconcha strummeri | reverse complement strand
GGACTTCGCTGACTATTCTGTGAAGTTCCTCAAGTCCAACGGCTTCGACGGGCTAGAGCTGGACTGGGAATACCCTGCCAACCGCGGCAGCCCACCTGGAGATAAGGAGAAGTTCACCCTCCTGATCAGGGTATGACACTGTGCAGTAGTTCTCGTTCTAGATTTAGGTTCTTTGTGGTTTTGTTAGTTTGTGTTGTCATGTTGTTGATTCTGTTGCTGTTGTTGCTGTTACTTTGGCTTCGTCAAGGTTGCCATGGCGCCTGTCTTTTAATAATACTATATTTTTCGAGGGCGACAATCAGCCTAAAAATAAGTAGATCTTTCTCTTGGTTATTGTAGGACATTTTGGAATTGTTGTTCGCAAAAGAGTGTTTTTCTGTTGTTTTTGTTGATCGTTTGATTAGTTTTTAAACTTTACCTTTTTTGCTGAGGGAAACCCCCCCACCTCTTTCTTATTTTTTGTTGTTGCTTTTTTGTGTCAAACATACAAGCAATAAGAAGCACAGGAAAAAGTATTTTGATTTTTGTCTGTTTTGTTTTTGAGAAGGATGAGATAGAGGTAAGCACCAAGGAACGTACCTGACTGCAATAAAGAGAAAATGAGAGACTGTACAACCACCCACAATGTACATCAAAACCTGTTTAATAATTTAGCTAAGCGTGATATTTCCTCCCGGCAGCAACTTAGAGAAACCTACGACAAGTATGCCGCCAAGAATGGAGGGTCGCCGTTGTTGTTGACTGCCGCGGTGGCTGCTGGAAGTCCACCATTGACACGGCCTATGACATTCCCCAAATATCACAGTGAGTTCACCGTGTATTGCAACTGGCTGTTTTGTTTGTTCGTGTAGGTGTAACTGACACAATTGCATTGGCAGTACATAATTATGAACAACTTGTTTACATTCGTGGGTGTTAATAGTCTTTCATTTTTTATTGTGCTTCTCTCTCTCTCTCTCTCTCTCTCTCTCTCTCTCTCTCTCTCTCTCTCTCTCTCTCTCTCTCTCTCTCTCTCTCTCTCTCTCTCTCTCTCTCTCTCTCTCCCACTCTCTCCCTGTCCTTTCTCTCTGTCTCATATATATATATACGGGTCATTCTCATGAAAACTGGACCAAAGAGGGCGCCACTTTCCCGACGAAATAAAAATGTAACTAAAGCATGAAACGTTTTAAAACTACCGCTGTATATCTGATGTAATGTGTTTGGAGAAATAAGGGAAATGCCAGAATGTGTGAATGCATCATTATTTACTGTGCTGTGAGTGTTTTTTGGTAAACATCGCGACATTTTCATGGCCGTCATTTGTGACATGGCTGCAAGGAAAGGTTAGCTGGTCGCAGATATTTCTTTGAAATCATTTCATGTTTGAATAAAAACTAATGTCATGAGAAAGAAGGTGGTTAGTTCTTACATACTACTTACAGGTCTAAAAAAAAGAAGAAAAAAGAAGAGATAATCAGTGTCTCGTACGTTACCGATGGTGTCTTCTGAGTGTGTATCACGATATCGTGACTTGTTCACAACAGAAACTAAAGAACTTTTTTCTTCTTTTTTTTCGTCTGCTTGGTAGATAACATTTCACCTTATTTTTAATGCTTGTTTGATGACATAAGAGTAGATAATAAATAAATTACAGTCATTTCTTCAGTGGTGGTTGACGTGGTGTCTTAAAATGGTGTAACGTGCGAGCACACAAAGAACTATTTCTGTTAGTACCATTGACTTTCAACCTACCCTAACGTGTGAGTCCCCCTTAGCTGACTTGCAGCAGCAACGTTTGACCTCTTTTTGCGCTGTGTATAGTGTATTATTTGGCTGCAAAAGGGAAAGCACTGTAGTGTCTTCTGGGGTGAGGAATGTAACGCTCGTGACACATAATTGTTCCCAGTTGGCTGAGTGTTTGTATGCAACCTTTTGCGACCAAACTTGGTATTATAGTGCATTACCCTGAGCCGGAATGTCATGCGAGAAAAAGAAAAAAAAAAGAAGAAAAAAAAAAGGGGGGGGGGTCTATCTTCAAGGTCAAGGTCACAGTGTGGACTTATATAATCAAAATATGGCGGATTATTACATGTATTCCAAAGGAAGGCAAACTCAAACATCTTAAAAAAAAACGGGTGTATATCATTACTCAATACGGCCTACAAAATTGCTCCTTCGTGTATTGCAAATAGACTTAAGGTAATGTTGCCAAAAAGTGATTCATGAAGATCATAAAGGAATCATGAAAGAAGGGATATTGGTGAAAACATCAGACCATTATATGCTGTATTGCAGTATGCTAAAACAAATAAATTGCCTGGTCTACGGTTTCTGTTATATCTTCTATTAGTTCTAAACCAATGAGTCTTTTGCAACCAAACTCAATTTGATGGTAGATCATCATAAGAAAAGAAGTGTCGAGCGAAAATACCGGATTGGTGTATTCAAGGTCATTGTCACAGCCAAGGTTAAACGTTTCAATTAATGTTAGTTTGGATGATATTTTATGAATTGCTGAACCTTTTGTAACCAAACCCAGAATGGTGATACATCAATATAAGCCAGAGCATCATGTGCGAAAAATGGGTCGCTGTCTTCAAGGCCGAGGTCACAGTAACTGAGTTTGGGTTCATTCAATGAAATCATGACTATTTCTATTATGTGTTCTGAACTGCTGATTGTTTGGCGATCAACTTATTTTGACTTTGCATGTACATAAGCTTTCTTGTCAAAAGGTTGCCTTGCTTTATTCAAGGTGAAGGTCATATTGAAGGTTCTGAACTTAAGTGAATGTTTGCCCGGACACTAATTCTGATCGATCAAACTTAGTATGGTGATGCATCATCATCAACCAGAGTATCATACAGAAATATCATGTTGCTATGTTTAAGGTCAAAGCCACAATCTTCAGAAATACTGAAACTTTTGCAACCCAGATTAGTTTGATGGTACATCATCACAAGACAGGGTAAGACACCGTGAAAAGATTTTCTTGCTTTTACACAGGGTGTGAGACAGAGAATATGGCGTGGGTGAGTGTGGACTAGACTGCTGCCACTCTTGGCCATCCCGATATCTAAAGCAGGGGTCAATACGGTTCCAATCAAGAAAATGCGGAAAGAACATTGCTTTTGTAATGAATATACTTGTTTATTAAGTTTTTTGGTCAGTGGTTCAAGTGTGAGATTGTTATATCCTTTTGTACTTGTGATGATATGTACATAATATGTGAGACAGATTACTAATTAAGTGTGACTGGTTATTAACTTTAGAAAGCAAGAAACAAATATCCCTCTAACATGTATATTTATATGTGAGGTTCATAACAAGTTAGTGCTACACATTCCCCCTTCTCCTCCTCCTCCAAATTACTTTAAGGGAAAAAATGCGTGATCTATGTCGTGTATGTCTGTACTTCGAAGAAGACATTTTAAAGCAAAATCGTTAACGAGGCAGGAAAGTAAATATAAAAATAAAATGAAATTAAAAACAAATTCAAAAGTGACAGATATTCCATTATTAATTAGGAATATATTGTATAACAAAAAAGAAGAAGAAAAAAGCCAAGAGTCAAACTGGCCACTGAGCAGACGCTATTCATGCATTTCTGGTGTCTTCTGAGGCATGCGAGACACTGACCGATGACGTAACATGATGCACAGTTAACCAAGTTCTTGTCACCCTGTCAATTCATGTCTTATATTTATGTACACAAGTGATGTCAAGCTTTCATTTCCAAATAATAACATTAAAAAATTCACACTTTGGTCAAATCTGTGACATAGAGGGTAAAAATTCAAAGTGTGAATTTTTTAATGTTATTATTAATGTTATCATTCTCCTGAAAACTGGTCAAATCTGTGACATAGAGGGTAAAAATTCAGTTTTCAGGAGAATGACCCATATATAGATATGGGTCATTCTCCTGAAAACTGGTCAAATCTGTATATATGGGTCATTCTCCTGAAAACTGGTCAAATCTGTGACATAGAGGGTAAAAATTATATCTATATATAGTTCAGTTGTGTTGCTTAATGTCCTCGGATGTCGGCTGACATATTAGGGACAAGCTGAGACCAATGCCGAAGCATGGTTCAATATAGCTTTACGTCCACGGAAACCAGAAGGCTCGTTAGGACGGACAGCCCAGGACGGCCACCTCGACTCTCACACAGCTCCTGAACACACACACACACACACACACACACACACACACACACACACACACACACACACACACACACACACACACACACACACACACACACACTCTCTCTCTCTCTCTCTCTCTCTCTCTCTCTCTCTCTCTCTCTCTCTCTCTCTCTCTCTCTCTCTCTCTCTCTCTATATATATATATATTCGTACACGGACACTGATTTTCGCACAATCATTATTTGGTCACAGACACCTGGACTATATCAGCCTGATGTCGTACGACTTTCACGGAAGTTGGGAGAAAGTGACGGGCCATCACAGTGGATTATACGCTCATTCCAGTGAGAGCGAACCTCGGAGCTTCCTGAACACTGTGAGTCACTTTGTCTTTCTGATTTTATGGTAAAATGTTGTAAAATGTTCAGAGTTGTAAAATGTTCATTGCTCATTAGAAACCAACCAACCAAACAAACCGAACAACAACAACAACAAAAAACACCCAAGAAAGAAACAAAAAAAAAAAAAAAAACGCAAACAAACAAAAAAACGCAACAATAGCAACAACAGAAAGCAGACATTACTTGGTTCTGGCCTATTGGTTCTGCTCTTTTTATCGTTCATTTACTTTGACATTTTTATCTTTTGATCTTAATTTTTTATTGCTTTTATTCTTATTGCTACAGTTTTTGTTTTGTCTGTTTGTTTACTTTTTTGTACTATAATTATAGCTTCAAGTACTTCAGCTTCAACTATTTCTTTGTCCCTTGCGGGAAATTCGGGTCACCTTACCTGGGTAAGGCACAGCAGCCGCAAGAGCAGCGCTACCATTCCTATCAGTGTGTGCTGTATTTTCATGTGTGCAAACAATGGTATGGCTGCCAGTGTTTGGGATTTTTAACGTGCGCACAGATGTTGATGCATGCAATTGCACACGGGGGCTGTACGGACTCCATAAGAGAGTCTGCACTGAAAGTAGACTCTGGGAGAAAAATCCAGTGCCGCACCAGGTTCGAACCTGCGTCAGTATTGCGCTTTGGTTTTCAGTCGGAAGCTCTACCCACTGAGCTATCCCCACCCCATTCAGTTATTCAATATTTGTGCACAGCATAGATATTGTCTTCGGGGTATTACGGGATACCGTCTCGTATCACGACTTGGGAAAACTGGGAAGATTATAGAGCCTTAAACCAGCTAACCAGATTCTACTTCGTCTTCAATTGAGAGGGAAGATCATTAAGTTCAGTCCACTTGCCAGTGAGCCCAGCTGAACTCCCTGTGACCGATGCCAGGCCATACCTGTTCTTCATACCAGTTGCTCCCCCGACCCCCCAATCCCCCCCCCCCCCCCCCCGGAAAAACGATAAATCATGTGAGCTTGCAGGGTGTTCATAATCATAGTAAATGTGGGCATAAAACCACTGTGTTACACACTAAACGTGCGTTTAAACCCTAAAAACAGAACCGCTGTACTTGTGAAAGAAAGAAAAATCTGAAACAAGAATGACTGCTAGCGTTCTAAAACAAGATCCAAACACGTAAAAGATTGAAAAGAAGGCTTATTTATTATGACAAGGACACACAATCTGCAAATTTTCGGGGTAATCCCCCTTCGTTAAGCTACAAAACGACACCTAAACAACAGTTAAATGGTAAAAAAAAAAAAAAAAAAAAAAAAAAAAAAAATTAGATGAGAAAGGAAATAGCTTTTCTTTTGGTTGAGTGATCCTTGTCCAGTGCTTGGAAGAAGTACTCTATTTGTGATCTACCTTCTGTATTAATTGCCATGATATTCTAGCTCTTGCTGCGCTGATGGCTACAGCTAGTTGAACCGCACGACTAACGCGCCGTGCTGCACGTGTGCAGGACTGGGCGGCTCGCTACTGGGTCAGCAAGGGCTGCCCCAAGGACAAGCTGGTCATCGGCATCCCCATGTACGCTCGCACCTTCACTCTCCGCTCCTCCTCCGACAGCTCCCTGGGCGCTCTTGTGACGGGGGGCGGGGCTGCTGGCACCTACACGCGTGAGGGGGGCTTCCTGGCCTACTATGAGGTATGATGGGGGTGTTATAGGTACGGGGAGGTGTAGCATTTGACCGACACTGTGTGTGTGTGTGTGTGTGTGTGTGTGTGTGTGTGTGTGTGTGTGTGTGTGTGTGTGTGTGTGTGTGTGAGTGTGTGTGTGTGTGTTTGTTATGCAGGTGTGTTGGTGTGTGTATGTGACAGGTGTGCTGTGATTTATGTGACAGGGGTGCTGTGATTTGGGTCACAGGTGTGCCGTGCGTTTTGCGACAGGTGTGCTGTGATTTATGTGACAGGTGTGCTATGGATTGTAATTTGTATTTGACAGGTATTCTGTGATTTGTGTGACAGGTCTGCTGTGATATGTGTGACAGGTGTGTTGTGCGTTGTGCAACAGTTGTTTTATACTTTGTGTAACAGGTGTGCTGTGCGTTCTTGTGACAGGTGTGTTATGCGTTGTGTGACAGATGTTTTGTTCCTTGTGTGACAGGTGTGCAATATGGTGACGACAGCAAACGTGCATCGGTGGATCAAGGACCAGAAGGTTCCATATCTGGTGGAAGGCAATCAGTGGGTGGGATACGAAAACGTCGACAGCGTCACGATAAAGGTCAGTGTTGTGGTTGTGGTATTCCTGTTACAGGCTGCCAGTGTGATCACTGTTGTCGCCATCCGGGAAACGGTACCGTTGTAACTGTAGTCTGATCTGGTGACAAGCTTGCACGCTGTCTCGGCCTGCGTGTCGTTAGACAGGAGCTGGATGGTGTCCTGTCAGTTAGACTGTATTCGTCAGGGAATCTATGTCTGTGTCTCTGCTCTCCCCCCCCCCCCCCCACCCCCATCACACACACACACACTCCCCTCTCCGCCCAACCGCCACCCCCCAAGCAGCATTATCATCATGGTTTCCGTGACAAGTAGAGGAGGCAGACCAACAAGACGATGATACAGAAGGATGGCAGACTGCATGGACATGAAAAGAAAAGGGCCTGGGTCGTTTATCTCTTTCACTGACGAAGCACTTGCTCGGGTGGTTAATATATCTCCCAGAGTATCTCAGTATCTCGTAGAGGCAGGAACATGGCGATTTTCAAGAACTTTGCTATTCTATCAGAGAACTGATGCGCGGACAGTAGCAGTTCGGGGCAACAGGGCGTCAGGTATTCGTGTCCTAGCAAGGAATTAAAGCACTTCAGCAGGGACACAGTACCGAAGGATGTTGACGGTGCGCGATGCCGAGGACTCTTTCAGCACACAGCGTTAAGTGTGGACCAGCTCTTGATCAAAACCTTGGAAGACTCAGTTCCAACTCTGTATACCGGCTGGCCACTGGTTTCCTCAGTCTACAGGAAAACTGGTTTTGTTCAGGAAAGATCTAAGGGTCGCAGGTTCAAATGTTACTTAGCTCTCTTGGGTTGAATCACATTGCTAACCTCTGAGCTGAACGGAAGAACGCGATAAACATGCACACACACACACACACACGCACGCACGCACGCACGCACGCACGCACACACACACACACACACACACACACACGCACACACGCACTCATACGCACACACAATCACACGTACACACAATCGCACACATCCACACACGCACGCGCGCACGCACGCACAAACGAACGAGCACACGCACGCACGCACACATGCATACACATACACATGCATGCACACACACACACACACACACACACACATACACGCATACACATACACACACACACACACACACACACGCATGCACGCACGCACGCATGCACGCACGCACGCACACACACGCACGCACTCACACACACACATGCACGCACGCACGCACGCACGCACACACACACACACACACACACACACACACGCACACACGCACTCATACGCACACACAATCACACGTACACACAATCGCACACATCCACACACGCACGCGCGCACGCACGCACAAACGAACGAGCACACGCACGCACGCACACACGCATACACATACACATGCATGCACACACACACACATACACGCACACACATACACACACAGACACACACACACACACACACACACACACACACACACACACACACACACACACACACACACACACACCTGAACGCATGCACACCCACACGTGCAGAGCTTGTCCAATCTCTCTTTATTTTATTTGCCGTTTCGTTTCCAGGCTCGCTACGCGATAAGCAATGGCTACGGGGGAGTGATGACGTGGTCCCTGGACCTGGATGACTTCGCCGGGAAATTCTGTGGACAAGGAAAGTACCCGCTGTGGTCAGCTGTCAACGCTGAGTGCAAGAAGTAGACCTGGGCAGTATAGCCAGAAGAAAAATAGGCTGTTGGACAACATCCAGCAGGATCATAGCCTGTTGCTTGTTTTACGACAGTCTGAGTTAATAAACATTGTTTGAGAAGATTTAGCTTTAGCCGTATCATATCCCTTGTTTTACACCAAATGTTTTGAATAAACACTGTGTTCGACGAGTTTACACAGGATCAGTAAGTTCTAGGCAGGAGCATATTCCTTGTCTCACGACAGTTTGTGTTTTAAAAAAACACTGCTAAGGAAGATTTAGCTGTAGTCATAACATCATATCCATTGTTTTAACCAAATGGTTTGAATATAAGCTTTGTTGGACGAGTTTAGGCTGGATCATATCCCTTGCTTTGCAGCAAACCTCTTCATAACACCCTGACAAATACAACGAAGTATCATATCCCTTGTTTTCTGCCAGCCTTTTAAAAACCTTTTTATAAACACTCTGCTGGGACAGCTTTAAGCAGAATCGATTGTATCCCTGATTTCAGGCTGGATTTTATCTCTTGTTTCAGGCAGGATCACACCCTTTGTTTCAGACAAGATTATATCCATTGATTGTATCCCCGATTTCTAGCAGGATCGTATCCCTTGTTTCAGGCAGGATCATATCCCCTATTTCAACCCTAAAGCGCTAAGGCCATATTCCTTGTACACATTAATCCAATCAGAACAATGGTGGGCAGCGTTCTAGGCAGGATCACATATAAACCCTTTCGCCATTTTCCATTGTGGCCGGAACATGTCCCTTATCACTTTCAGTTTCCTTACTCCCCACCCCCACCCCCCACCATGTGTTTTAACCTGTGCCCAGGGACTAGCTCACACAGTACGTTTTACTTTCTTTCAAATCTTCCTTATTTGACATATTTCACGCTGGACATTGTTACCGTACTGCTGTAAGTGAGTCTATCTTTGATAACTTTCATACGTTTGTGTTTCTTTCACACCCTCGCCGTTCCCCAAATCCTTATGTAAAATACTTCAATAGAACGTAAAATGTACCTGAAAACGCCATAACATATCAGGGGTAAATTAATAAAAATTCAAATGAAGAGGTGCATTAAAAATGCAGTTAACAACTTCAGTAGAACGTAACATTTACCTGAAACATGAAAAACGCCATAACATATTAAGGATAAACCGATAAAGAAAAAAATCAAATAAAAATGCAGTAAAAGTGGAGGTTCTTTCGATTTCACACAGATAACGCATCAGTTCTTCATTGTCATAACATCTCTGTCTCTGTCTCTGTCTCTGTCTCTGTGTCTCTCTGTCTCTGTCTCTGTCTCTGTCTCTCTCTGTCTCTGTCTCTGTCTCTGTCTCTCTCTCTCTCTCTCTCTCTCTCTCTCTCTCTCTCTCTCTCTCTCTCTCTCTCTCTCTCAAACACACACACACACACACACACACACACACACACACACACACACACACACACACACACACACACACACACACACACACACATACACACACACACACATACGCACGCGAGCATAAAGGCATGCAATATCCTTACTGATGCCATTTTATGATCTCATCACAGTCGTTTTGTGCGTAACATTCTGTACGTTGGTGACTTTATTTGTTTAATATTAGGAGTATATTGCAACTTGTGCTTGATGTACATTCCAGCTATTCTGTTGTCAATGTGTTGTTACGAACATATGAAACGCATTTTGTTAAAACCAGTTTATTTCTATAAACCGTCTAGTTTTTGCCGACAGGAATATTTCAGGAGATATCCTCGATATTGTGTTGTTGTTGTTGTTGTTTTTTCCCCCTAAGGCGTTAATTCTTTTCGCCTCAGATTTTTGTGTGCGGAAATTATTAGCGGTCGTTCCGATCGCTTTGCTTTCCAAGTGCTCTAAAATGATACGTATAAGTCCAAGTCTGTAAATAACCTGAAAATTTATGATCTTACATTCCGATTTTGTCATTGTGATAAATGAATGGTTCTGAATGGTTCTGTATCTTCCGTTCGGTGAACTGGGTGTTTACAAATTATAGAGGTCATTCCCGTCGCTTTGTGTTCTGATGTGATCTGTGTGATGTCTAGTCTTTGAACGTTCTGATCTTATCCGACACTGCAGTTCTCTCTCACGGTTCAAAACTTCTCTCAATACATTTTGTTTTACTTCTGAATACTCTAAACTACTCTAACATTTTCACAGGCATTTGGTGCCGTACTTGATTTGATCTTGATTTTGCTGCTGACGTCTTCACTAGCTGACTGATGTGGGTTTTATGTTGTTGTTTTGGGGGGAGTAAGTAAATTGGTGTTTTACGATTGGGAGAGGGGAAGTGGAAGGAGGGTTTCGAGATTGTGTGCATGTGTGTGGGCTATGCGTTTCTGCGCGTCTCTGGATACAGGGGAGGAGAAGGGTTAGTGAGATATGTAATGCACTATTGAATTAGGTTGTGTATCGTTGTAATGTTTCAGGTATAGCGCTTTGGAATAAACGTTTTAAGACCAGAACATGCCTGGACTGTTGTTATACATTCTTTACTTTGTCATTTGTGACACCCTACTCAGTATAGAAATAATCATACCATGCACGGGGCGGTGCCCAGGAGCCACAGACAGCCTTGGTTTTGCTGTATTTCCGTCACACACACACACACACACACACACACACACACACACACACACACACACACACACACACACACACACACACACACATGTATGTCTGTATGTATATAAAATACGTTTGTGTGGAACTGTGTATTTGTAATAGTTTGAATGAAAACACACACAAATTAATGGAACCTCAGTTGCATGCAAGCTCATGTCCTTCCTTTTATTTATTTTATTTGTTCATTTTCGTTGTAGTTTATTGGTCTTCTTGATCGGCTCTTTTTTTGTTTTGTTTTTTGTTTTGTTTTTTACAAAAATGCCAGTCGTTTCTGTCACAGCCTGTGACAGGGTGACTTCGCTCGTGATCATGAACAGATGGTAAACAGGCTCAAGATCCCCCGGGTTTGTTCACACTGTTATCTACGGTCGAGTGAAGTTCCCTCAGGGGGAGGGGTCCGCGGTGATTCAATGTAAGAAAAACTACCTGTTTTACCAAAAAGCCACTTACGTGTCACGGTGGTAAACTTTCATTGATAAGGTAAGGGTTCGAAAAGAGATCCAAGATCTTTCTTCAGCCACATCTCGTTATCGTGTTTCTGTTTATATCACTTAGTTGTAGCAGGGATAGTTGAACAGGTAGTTTGTCATGTTTGTTCTTTTTTTCAGAGCTTCCTGACGGAGTATCGCCCTGATATAACCGCACTGGTTGACTGGACGTAAACGCCAATTTACTTACTTCTGGCGGAGGTCATGCTGTGACCTTGTGGAGCTTATAATGGCAGACCTCACTCTACTTTGGATATAGCTACCTTACTCAAGTTACGGTGAGTATTATGTTAATATTCTTCACGTTTAGAGTTTATCTTCTGCTTGTTTGTTAAGAATGATTTCACAAAAGAAAGACTCCAGCAGGGGCAGTGTAAGAGAATCTTCACACATACTGAAAGTAGCACGGAGCGTGCTTCTTCGGTTTCAGTATTTGTTCTGTGTATCGTGTCTTCATTGTGGCACCGTTTCATTTGATTTTGTTTTAGTTCTTTTTGCTGCTGTTAATGGTGTCCTTTGTCCTCTGTTAGCAGCTCCGTTTCTCCATAGTGTTCATCTGTGTTCCGGGTGCTTTTTGGGGGACGTTTTCCTAGCCATTTTTCCACTCGTGTGTTCTCATTAGTGGTAGCGTTCTCTTAGCACAGTTTAGTGTTTTTGTTCCCTTTCTTTCTTTCTTTTTCTCTCCTGATCAGCACTAGCGTTTGCGGTTTTGCTTTAGTTCGTCAATACGTTTTTTATGTGGTCTGTATGAATTCTGCATTAAGTTGGGCGGCAATGAGAGCCCTTTTAACGTTCCATTAACTGTGACGAGCAGAATCACGAGACAGTGTCCACAGACCACAACTCACACTCCGATCATCCCTTTCCGGCACCTTCCTCCAAACTCTGCCAGATTTAGTTACGCCACTGAAGGGGCACTCTTTATCTCCGCGCAGCTGTCCAGCGACGCAGTTAGCGCCCTCCGAAAGGTTCGGGTATTAATATGACTGCAGAAGCAACCTAACGCCCAAGCACGCACGTAAACATGAGACGCATCCACCCCGGGTAGAAAAAGGAGTTCCGTTTCGATTCAAACGATTGTGGGTTTATTTGTGCTGGTGTAAAACTTTGCTGGCGGCTATAAATGACATGCCTTGTTTTATTTTAGTTGTTTGTAAGAAACTTAATTACTACTGTTTGAGCACCAACAAAAAACTGCTCGTTAGCTGACAGTTTTCTGGACCCTGTGGCGTAACTAAATACGGCAGTGGTTGAAGGAAGGATGTCGTAAACCAGTGCTTGAAGTTTGACCACAACCCTTGAAGAAAAAGGACGGCCGAAGTGGAATCAACCGATGTCCTAGCTGTTTACCAGCCGAATGCCTTACCGCTAGGCCAAACAGGCCCACGCCGAACTGAGCAACTGTACACGGCTGTTTTAAATATGGGGTAACGGCTGTTTTAAATATAGGGTATGAACCCTACCCTTGAAACCCAGTCGGTTTCAGTTTCAAGTGAGTCAACCCAGAGCAGTACGTGTGTGCACGTTGTAGGCGAAATTATCTTCCCCGGCGAAACACAATACGCACGGCCCTTGTTTACCGATAGGTTTGTAACTGGTTGTGATGGCAATTATGAATCATCCTTCCGTACAATACTGCGTATTTCTCACACGTAAATAGATAGACTAACATACACTGTCCGTAATGATACACACGTGGTGGATCACACACACCCCTCGACCTATTTATTCTTCGTGCAAGTGTGGCTGTTTTGTGTGTGTGTGTGTGTGTGTGTGTGTGTGTGTGTGTGTGTGTGTGTGTGTGTGTGTGTGTGAGGGAGGTGGGGGGGTGGAGAGTTCTGTTTTGTTATCGTCGTTGAGTTTAACGGAGTCGATTTTGAGTCAAAAGAAGACCCTAACACATATTTTTTTTTTTTTTAAATTGACAAAACACAACCTGCCAATTTTGGGGTCAAAACACACACAAGCAGCAACACAGTCAAAATGAAATGTAGGCTACTGATCTACTTTTGGTTGTGATGTTTTTACACCACAATCAGAAGCAGATAAGTAGCCTACATTTAAGCAAGGGAAATTGCGTGCGCTTCGATTTTGAGTCATGATGATTTCGTGTTTTAGTTGTTTATGATCATGATGTTTTTTCAGCCTCTTCAAGATTTTCTTGCGCAAGAATGGCAGTCCTGTTGAGGGTACTCCCATGTTGAAATAAACCAAACCATGAGATTATTTCAGGTCGCCCAGTGCATTTTGCCACGTAACACCAGTGACACTATTTATAGAGTTTGATAACACCACCTTTTCTGTGTCACAGCCTATACAGACGTTATTATTTTCAGCAGAGCTGTGTGACTAAAGATTTCCCGTAGGCAGCTAGCTAGAAATGGTTAAAGGACAGTTTAAATGCCTGTGTCGAGTTTATAGTTGTGTGCCTATGATTTGGTAACAAGACCCCGATCATGTTCAGTCGATTATGCAGCCAAAAGTGGACTACAATGAGACTATGTTTGCGGTTGAGATTTCACTGGCTGTGCTTTCTTTTTCACCAGATCGTAAACCCTTGTCAGAATTAGTAATCCATTCTGGCTATATATATATAATAGTATTTTCAAACACGATTTTGCGCAATGGAAATATTATATAACGCATATATTTCAAAAGCTCATAATCTATGCCACGCCTTCCCCAGACTTGAAGCAGGCTTGATAAAATGAAAACTTGGCGGCAATTTTCTTTCATTTTTCAGTCACTGCATGAGCCTTAGTTTTCATTGCACCAGTTTAGTCAGTAATCCGCTCCAATCAAACAACGGTCCCATTTCCGCTCCGAGCAGACTACGCGCGATATAGTCACGACAGCACGGGTTAGTATTTCTTCCGAAAGTCGTGCGCACATCCTTCCCGCGCAGCCCACCTAGGGAATTAACTCATGCATCCTGCCCCGTACGTTCTTCCGCCCCCGTAGCCTAAAAGCCTAGCCTATATCTGTAGGCCTCGGGGCCCTGCGCAGGTCATTTGTCTTCGGCTGTCTGCCACACAACCGGTAGTGTGCCCTTGTTCAGCCATGGTGAGTAGACGTCTGTGTCTGTGTGATTATACAGGCCGGCTTTCTGTCTGTGCACTGGCTATATGTTGCTTCAGTACTTGTTCTTATAGTGTAGAGAGAAAGAAGCACAATGTGTACGTGTTAGGTGGTAGTTTGACGTTAGTGTTTATTATATCGGAAGGTCGCGAGTTTGTAAATGGTTTCAACTCTACGTTGGGGTTTTTAATCTTGTGTATTTCTGTCGGTCTTTGTTTGATAAGAAAATGTAGTTATCTATTGTCTGTTTGAGTGGTGTTAGGTATTTTAACGGTTAGATGTTTTAATTTTTTTAATAACAGCCCCCCCCCCCTCCCCCCGCCTCTCCCTTCATCGTGTTTTTACTGCTTACAGTTTTCTGTTGAGTGGCATACTCTTTCTCTCTCTGTCAGTGTTTCTCTCTGTCTCTGTCTCTCTGTCTCTCTGTCTCTGTCTGTCTGTCTGTCTGTCTGTCTGTCTGTCTGTCTGTCTGTCTCTCTGTCTGTCTGTCTGTCTGTCTCTCTCTCTCTCTCTCTCTCTCTCTCTCTCTCTCTCTCTCTCTCTCTCTCTCTCTCTCTCTCTCTCTCTCTCTCTCAGTGTTATTATGAATT
>OY757541.1:20613135-20628692 GCA_963584105.1 Alviniconcha strummeri | reverse complement strand
CATTCCGTTTTATACACACGTGTGTGTGTGTGTGTGTGTGTGTGTGTGTGTGTGTGTGTGTGTGTGTGTGAGTGCGTGTGTGTGTGTGTGTGTGTGTGTGTGTGTGTGTGTGTGTGTGTGTGTGTGTGTGTGTGTGTGCGTGTGTGTGTGAGTGTGTATCTCTGTGTGTGTGTGTGTGTGTGTTTGTTTGAGAGAGAGAGGGGGGAGAGAGAGAGAGATGGATGAAGAGAGACAGACAGACAGACAGACAGTGACAGAGAGATAGACAGACAGAGAGGAGTGAGGAAAGAGACAGAGACGGAGAGGGACAGAGAGAGAGAGAGAGAGAGAGAGAGAGAGAGAGAGAGAGAGAGAGAGAGAGAGAGAGAGAGAGAGAGAGAGAGAGAGAGAAACAGAAGGGGAAAAAACAGAAGAAAAACAAAGCTAAATTTGAAGGAAAACAAATAGACGTACACAACAAACGTTTACAAAAACAACTCAAGAACGCAATGCAATCTTCCTTTGTATTACTTATGGCTGTCATCAAACTTGGGTGACTTGATTTTTGCTTCATGTCAAAAGGAATGAAGCAACACAAGCCTTGTGCAAATAATTTACAATACTAGTTCAAACAAAACAATAAACGTCCATTTGTCTCAGAACACAGTTTAAAAGCTGTGAAACACCTCATTATGGTTTTAAACACCAATGACCTCAAAACAGGCCAAAGTTGTCAAAACCAGTATGAACAAGTAAAGTTTCAGTGCATGTTGTTATTATGCTGACTTTACAGCATCCAGCTGAATTAAACAGCAGACAGTGAACACCATATTCAAGAATTTTGCTAAGTTGGATAGATTTCAGGTCTCTCTGTAAAGTACGAGCCAAAGTCAGAAAAAAATTAACTATACAAATCAGCGCTCAGTTGGTTAAGAATGTACGGACATACAGAACTTTTTTTTATTTTTTATGTTGCTGTGACCTGAGAAGTTAACCTAGGTCATACAAACTCGTATAAAGGTATACTATATTGCATTCGGAAGTTACACTTGATCATGTGAAGTTTCAAAAATCTCTTTTAAACTAGTCTCTGAGAAAAGGTAAATGTCATTGACGTATGACCAGCTGCCCACCAAAAAAATGCCTCAATTAGTCTGTATCCTTTGAAAACAAAACAAAACAAAAAATCATCAACAACAAAACCAGAAACATTCCAAAGGCACAAAAAGCAGAACATGCATGATACTGTCCATGCATATATATGTAACAACCATACCAACCCTAACCCAACTGCTCAAAACTGACTGAGAGAATACAACTTTTAATTTGACATTATTTTCTGGCATCCCTGTGACCTCAAAATAAGGTCAAGGTCATCAGAAGAGATATGAATGGGTAAACCTTAATTAATGAAGGGTGAGCTGGTTCGGCCTAGCGGTAAGGCGATAGGCTGGTAAGCAGAGGAACCTTGGTTCAAATCTGCTTTGGCTCTCCTTTCACTTCAAAGGTTATGGTCTGTGGACACTGTCTTGTGACTTTGTCCTTCACAATTATGAAACATTAAAATGACTCTCATCGCTTCCCACCTTGATGCAGAAGTCATTCTGGTGGTGACAGTGTAGTGACAGGTATATAATCTCCCGCTCCCCCACCTCCATACCGCCTTCCCCCCCCCTTCTCCCTGTCCCTAATAAGCCTTATAGTTTCTGTGTATGTTAAGCACCATGTTTACTTACTTGCTAATTAATGAAGGTTATGTTCCTACCAAGGCTGAAATATTAACTGTTTCTCATTGATCATGGGCCCAGAAACTGCCAACACTCAGATTTTGCTCTGAGAGCAGCAGACTTAACACTGATCACTGATCACTGCAGAAGCTTACAAAATTATTAGTCAATTAAAAAAAAAAATCAAAACAAAATCACCAGCATAAACAAGACTGAGGCCGACAAATCAAACTTGCATATCCGACTAGCCGAAAAAGTGTATACACAGAGGTATGATGACTAAGTGAAAGCTGCAGTTGGGGTTATCACAGGTATACACAGAGGTATGATGACTAAGTGAAAGCTGCAATTGGGGTTATCACAGGTATACACAGAGGTATGATGACTAAGTGAAAGCTGCAATTGGGGTTATCACAGGTATACACAGAGGTATGATGACTAAGTGAAAGCTGCAGTTGGGGTTATCACAGGTATACACAGAGGTATGATGACTAAGTGAAAGCTGCAGTTGGGGTTATCACAGGTATACACAGAGGTATGATGACTAAGTGAAAGCTGCAGTTGGGGTTATCACAGGTATACACAGAGGTATGATGACTAAGTGAAAGCTGCAGTTGGGGTTATCACAGGTATACTCATGAAAGCACAGGCACTCGGAGCAACACAAACAGGTTGCTCACATCACAAGTAGCACTTGATGCTGTGAACTGTCACTGGTAGAAAAAAAATAGCAAGTTGAATACAACATCCAAAACTGCACCTCTAATAACAAAGAATACAACATCCAAAACTGCACCTCTAATAACAAATGGGGGCGGGGATAGCTCAGTGGTTAGAGCACCGGACTCGTGATTGAAAGGTCGCGGGTTCGAATCCCTGCTGGAACGGCGGGAGAATTTTCTTCTCCAGGGTCGACTTTCTGTGCTGACTCTTACTTCGGTATCCGTTCCACCCCCCGTGTTACCACAGTAGCACGTAAAAAATCCCGATCATTCTGCCAAAAAGTGCAGGTGGCAGGTTACAGCTAAACACGCATACTCCTTACGTATGTGGATTTTATTGAACCGTGCTTCGGCATTGGTCACAACTTGTCCCTAATATGTCAAATGACATCTGAGGACATTAAGCATCAACTCATCATCATCTAATAACAAACCACACTGCCTAACTCAACTCAAATGGTAACAAATACACAGATAACACAACTTATAATTTCATAAAACCACACCACAAAGCAGCACACAGACACAGAGCAGCATGGATTAGCTGAGTATATGTCCTTGTAATAATGCAGAACAGATGAAGTTATTATTATGATAAAAATTGTAGCTGAGTATATGTCCTTGTATTAATGCAGAACAGATGAAGTTATTGTTATGATAAAAATGGCTGTTTCACAGTCTCTAGCTCTGCAGATGCTGTCACTCAAGCTAAAGAGACTGACAAATGAATAATGACTGAACACCTTATCTTGGCCCATTCATGGGTTGTGGCCATAATGTATTGTGACTAGTAGGTCCTTCTTTAACAAACAAAAAAGTCCTTTTAGTATGTGTGTAACTTTTTTAAGGGAGTGTGCTGAGCATTGGCATTATATATATATATATATAAAGTCACCAAACAAACTAAAACAAAACTGACAAAATGAATTATGTTGATTTTCATCTACGTGAGGAAAAAGATAACACAGTGAAAGCAAAAATCAAAAACCAAAACAATCAGCAAAAACTAAAAACTAAAAAGAAACATACACACACAAAAGTTTCAAAGAATAATTAAGGTAAGTACTATTAATCTGATATTGTATTTGTACTGTGTACTTTGTTCTTTTTGTGCTACAGACTCTGCAACCTGATGCTGGACAGACACTTTTTTCTTCTTCTCATCTGTTTCTCTTATACAGCTACATGACTACCAATGCTTCACAAGTGTGCTTCAGCTTAGAAAATAAACATCTAGTTCCTAAAATACATGTACCCATATTCTTAGAAAGAAAAGAAGAAAAAAAAAAAAAAAAAAAAATATATATATATTACAGCAGGCTCAAAACACATAACAGAAGGAGAGAAAAAAGAGGAAGAAAAAAAAGAAAAGAAAAAAAGAAGAAAAAGAAACCAACCCCAAATGAACATAAAAACAAGTAATTTAAAATAAAATCAGACAGCTATATTCTCCTACAGTTTGTGGTGTATGCCAGTAATAATAATAATAATAATAACAGTTGGGGTGTTAGAGAGCCATTTGGTAAATGAGCCCTCAGCATATACATATCTTACTCAAGTTAATCTCTTTTTTCAAAACATCAAAGCACACAATATTATAATACACAAATTTGTCTTCAAACATCCCCCCCCCACCAAATATAGGCAGCAAGACATGCACATTCATGTGTGCGTGCAGGAGTGCAGTCACACACACACACACACACACACACACACACACACACACACACACACACACACACACATGCATAGACACATACACATACAAACATGCGTACATACATGTTTACTTGAGACAGGATGGAGACAGTTGGAAGTGTTAGGAGAAAGAGACAGAAAAAAAAAAATCTTAATGGTGTGAGTAAAAAGTTAGTCAGCCAGTAACCAGATCTCGACATCCTGCTAAGTGCACTCAGTCATAAGCAAATACATATTTCAAAACTCTTCTCCTGCTGGTATCATCAACAATTTTATCTAATTTATCAGTACCAGATCAAAGAAAAGTGTAATAAAGAATGGTCAGAAACAACAATAAATTAAATGATATCATATGTATACATGGATCATGGCAAATACCAGTGCCATATGGCAGGAAGCTACACATACAACCTACCAACTATCATCTCATAGCAGCTTAACAAGAGCCATACAAAACAGCCTGTCCCTTAATGAAAAATCTTGAATTTTCTGAAGAAAAAAACACACAGGAGAATGAGCCATTAGCAGATACATAATTATTTATGACAGTCAAAACAATATAAATATGACCAACATAATCAAGAAAAACAAACAAAAAGACATGTAAAATTTAACAAAAAGTACAATCACAGCACAAAGTGTGGAAAGAAAAAAAATAACAAACTTGTAAAACTGTACAAAAAATATAACCGCATAAAAATAATTACTCAGTGATGGCGTACAACGTGCAAGTCAAGGTAGCTTACTCTTTATAGTTCTCTACAACCGAAGAGCTTGCATAGTTGTTTCCCTTGAATAAGGCACCTCCACCCGCAAGGTGGCATGACAGATTTGTACAGGTTGATTATTTGGTTAAAAGTCGTCTCTGATAGTTAAGGCAGTACCAGACGCACTGTTCCCATTCTTAGAAACACTAGCCTTCTTCTTTTGCGTTTATTAGATTGTGTCTCAGCAATTTTGGTTAAAATTCATCTCTAATAGTTCAGGTACTGTCAGATGTACTGTGCTGTGGTGAAAAATGCCAGCCTTTTTATTTTTCCTGTATCAGATTGTGCCTTTATCCCTCCCATTGAGGTGATTCTAAACCATTGACAGGACACTAAAATCCCTCTGCTGCTGACAGGACTCTAAAGTCCAAGAACTAGAGATAAACATTTTAAAGGGCCTAGATTTCTCAAAGTCAAATCACATTTTTGTCAAACAGGTTGAGGAGATTGATGCAAAAGCTTTGAATCAAGTTTCAGTTTTCCTGCTGATTTTAATTTAGATTGTATTTAAATAAAAAATAAGAAAATAAAAAAGTTTCATGAGAGAACAGGTGTCTCTCACTGCACAAAATAGTATCAGGTGCTGCAGCACCCCTTGTCACATACCAATGTCTCTGCTCATTTCAGTTCAAGATGGTATTATGTGGGCTCAGAAAAGCCCCTGCACACCACCCCTCACCTCAGTGTTGCCTTCAAAATAGTTCTCTTCACTGATTGGCAGAAGAGGTGTACACCCACATCTGAGGAAAGACATCACCAAGACTGTGATGGGCCTCGGCTCAGGCCAGCAGTTACACTTGACATTGTTTCGTTTTGTACACCAGATCCCACTGTTTTGTACAGGCGTACATCCACATCAGAGGAAAGACATCAACAAGACTGTGGTAGGCCTTAGGCCAGCAGTTACACTTGACATTGGTTTGTTTTGTACACCAGATCCCACTGTTTTGTATACCAGATCCCACTAATCATCAATGAGATCACTAATTGCCTAAAGATGTGGGGCATTTCAAATAGAAATCCTGAATTCATTTTTTTTGGGGGGGTGGGTGGGGAGGGGGGGGGTTCAGGTCTCTTCTGCATGTTGAAACAGACATGCATGGGAAAGGCTGGTTAGTCCCTTTAAGGAAACTAAACAACAACACAAAAAATTCACTAGACTGCATCTTTGTTTCCTTGACTACAGCTTTGCTGACTGGATCTTCATTTATATGACTGTCTCTTTTGTTTATTTCATTGTGTCTTTGTTTGCAACAGTATACTATTGTTTATTTGATCATATGTGTACCCAGGGGGGTGTAAACAAGTATAATGTGATATGAAAATAACATTAACAATCATAAAGATTTCTTGTATGGCACAATTCCCTGAATAATACAGGCTCAATGCACCTGCATATCATGGACTTCTAACTATGATGACTGCATAACTGTCAGCCTGTTTTGGGAGTAAACCTTAGTCCACAGGTTGTGAATCTGCATTTCCCTTATGCAGGCTGCTGTCCTTTGATTTTTCACTGGTGGCAGCAATATTTTCAATTCCAACTGGCATGTGTGGCAGTGAAAAGAAGAAGCAATGTTGTGCAAAGTACACATGCGTGACTTCAAATCTCACTTCTGATGAGATTCCTTAGCCTACTGCACTAGGCCAGTCAGTGTGTATTTGGCAATGGCATGTATCGGCTGCTCATTCAACAGTTTTTCAAATTTTTTGCTCAGTTTAAAACAACAACAAAATCTCATGAAGATTATGTTTTCCTGTATGCATTTTCTAAGATGGCTATATCCCCCCAAAATAATGAGAGAAAAAAAACCCCCTGTATTTTATACCAGTAAACTGTATGGGTTGACAGGTACGTGACTCTAGGCCTCAGTCTCTGTTCATGGCCACTTAGGTATATATACCATGGCCTTTGCTGACTTGAATATGACTTTGTCTACCAAGTCTACTAATACATATATGGTATATGGCCTTTGTTGACTTGATTAAGACTTAGTCTACAATTCTACTAATACATATATATGGTATATGACCTTTGTTGACTTGATTATGACTTTGTCTACTAAGTCTACTAATATATATATAGTATATGGCCTTTGTTGACTTGATTATGACTGTCTACTAAGTCTACTAATACAGTTTCTCTTTTGAGTTCTGTGTTGTTTTACATTAAGAGACTGTATGGATGGTTTGGGATGGGGAGCTGAGCTGAGGATGGCCACCTCGACTTTCATACAGCCCCTGATCTCTGAGCTCTTTTTTTCTTTTCTCCTTTTCTCTTTCTTATACTTGACAGGAGTTGGATTACTATTTCTTTCCACAGGGAGAAACAAACAAAAAACAAAACAAACAAAAAATAAACCTTGCCTAGTCAACAGTGCAATACATACCAAATATTGTCCTTAAACCATTTGTCCAAATGATGCTAAGGTGTGCGCCAAATGTATTCTTCACTACATTAGGGGAATACGGTTGTTCTGGTAGCGCTAATCAAGTTTACCGTCAGAGCAGAAAAGAGCAAATCTCAAGTCTCGACTCCTCACTTCGGTTGAAATGTAGAAGAAAAAAAAAGCAAGCATCTCCCCCTGATATGACAGTTGCTTTGTGGTTCTGTTTATACTGTTCTGATATGCTTACTACTATACTCACCTCACCCAAGAGACTAGATTCCTAGCCAGGGTCTGGGTTCCTAACTAGGCTTAGAAAGAGAATAGAAAGGTATGCCATAAGCTGCAGAAAAAAAGAAAAAAAAAGAAAAAAAAACCCACCCCACCTGCCTATGTAAACACATAGCTGTCAACCCCTGTTGGGAGTAAACCTTGGTCCAGAGTTTGTGAACCTGTATTTCCCTTATGCAGGCTGGGGTCTTTTGTTTTTTTGCTGGTGGCAGCGGCATTTTGTATTTCAACTGGCATGTGTGGCAATGGAAGGAAGAAGCAATGTTGTACTAAATATGCATGCGTGACTTCAAATCTCACTTCCAACAAGATTTCCTAGCCTATTGCACTAGGCCAGTCAGTGTACATTTGGTGATGGCATGTGCCAGCTGCTCGTTTGAGAGTTTTTCAATCTTTTTGCTCTCAGTTTAAAACAACAACAAAATCTCATGAAAATTATGTTTTCCTATATCCGTTTTCCAATATAGCCATCCCCCCCCCCCCCATGATTTTTTAATTATTTTTATACTGGTAAACTGTATGGTATGTAAACAGAATGTAAACAGAATGTCTGAAAGTGTTATGGCCACTTTGCTTCTGTTACCAAATTTTAAAACTTCCATTCAAAGCATTACTCCACCAACTGAAAACATGCTTGTGCTGGGTGATTGTGATAATGACAACGTTGATATTGGCAATGCTGCGTTTAGTGCTGACGATAGTACTGATAATGTCCATGACCTTGTAACATGCCGTTTTATCCATCTTCATTATCTGCTCATGCAGTCAACAAATTCTGGCAAGAGGGACGACAGCTAACAGACCCAAGTCGTCTGCTTGTTCGATAAACTTTCCCTTGACAAGGTCAGTTAAATAAGTATATTAGTGCCACAATACAAAATATATATTTCAAGCTACAGATCACAGCATTGGCTATCCCTCCATCACTAAATCAAAAGCAAGATTTGTCATGGAGGGAATAATCTCATCATCTGATTTTTTTCTCTCTTTCTACTCTAGTAAGTCCACCGAACTTCCTCTTGTTCTATGGGTCAAAATGCTGATTGATACAAAAGTGCAAACTGGCCACCCAGTGACTTAACTTTTTTTTTTTAACCCTTATCACCATCAAACAGGTCTGATCACTTGTCCAGATCTTCATACAAAAGGAATGATATGAGAGGTTTGGGCAACTGCAGGGACAGGATCTTCTCTCTCCCCACCCGCCCCCGTCCCACGAAAGACTGCACAGTCTGGAGGCACTTCAGCCGCAGGCTCGTGGGGGTACACGAGATTTCCTTGATGAAGCTCAAGACTTCTCTGCCTTTGGCCGTGTCCTCCAGCTCTGACTGCAAGTCCTCACACTGGTGAATCTGGTACAGCTCTGACTGCGAGCAGCTGCCCGCCCTGTGGAGGAGCCTGGCGATGTCCAAGCGCTTGTCCAGCAGAGCCTTGTACAGAGGGGAGACAACCACGGTTCGCCTGTGAAAGAGTGATGGACCTTGGTACTGTGGGCAGGCCCCTGCCTGGATGAGCTGGCTGACTATGGCTGCGTTCCCGCTAGTCACGGCGAACGTGAGAGCTCGCTGCCCCAGCTTGTCGGAGTAGTTCGGGTCAGCGCCACCTTCCAGAAGCACCGTGCAGGTCTCCTCAAAATTCTTCTTAACAGCAAAGTGTAGGGGCACCGCGCCGCTCTTTGTGGGGATGTTGGGGTCAGCCCCGTTGTCCAGCAGGAACTTGGCGACCCGGGGCCGATCCTCGTAGGCCGCAAACATGAGAGCCGTCTCTCCGTGCCGATTGCTGGAGTTCACATCAGCGCCAGCCTCCACCAAGCTCTGCACGCACTGGAAGTGACCCGATTTGGTCGCACAGCCCAGGGCTGAGTCACCGCTCTCATTCTTCATGTTGATGGCCTGGTGGCCTTCCTTGGCCAGGAGACAGGCGACATCCGGTGAGCGGTGAGCAGCCAGCATGAGCGCAGTGTCACCATACATTTCCCTGATCAAGGTGTTGGCTCCAGCCTGAAGCAGCAGTTGGCAGATCTGCACATTGCCGACCCAGGCGGCCATGTGAAGTGCTGTGCGGTGTCGGTCACTGACCCTGTTCACCCCACACCCCGCCTTCAGGAGCAGCTGCACCACCTCCACGTGGTTGTTGCATGCAGCCAGCATCAGCGGTGTGTCTCCATCCATGTCCTCAGCATCACAGTCTGCGTTCCAGTCGAGCAGGAGAGAAACACAGCCAGCGTTGCCATTAATGGAGGCCCGGATCAGGGCATTGTTGACATCGTCAGTAGTGTAGGAACCATAGGCCCCTGTCAGCACCATCAGCAGCAGGTCTCGGTTGTTACGGTTGGCTGAGTCCACCAGGAGGCTCTCTCTGGGAACAATGTTTACTTGTCTGTTAAAACATGTTCGTTATTTTTGTTATTTTTTTTTCTTTCTTTGTTTTAAGCAGCAAAGGGGAATTTGAATTTAAATTAGCATCCCCTCCCTCCCTGCCACCCCCCCCCCCCCCCCACACACACACACACTGCCAGACTTTTAACTAAAACTGTCTTAAAATTCTTCAAATGCCACATACCTTGTTAAGAAAGACATCGTTTTTGGTTGGCAATTTAGTTCTGTGATCAAGAAGGATGTCTGTGTGAAATGTCATGAAGCCTTGGTACCCTTATCTGAAACAAATTTAAAACAAAACACAACACATTATTAGTATTAGTAAAAAAATAAAAAATAAAAAAAATAAAAAGGAAAAAGAAGATTAAACAGTATTGTCACCCATGCTGTTGAAGTGGATATTATTAAATGTTTTTTGTCAGCAGAAATGTGTATTAATTTAAATGAGCTCAACCAACAGGGAAATTGTGATTTTAGGTCTAGATTTTTTGTCATGGAAATTGTTTATCTTTCAATTTCAGTCAGTTTGAATTCCTGAAATGTAGCTGATTTTTAGCTAGATGCTTACAGGTTGATTCCCAATCCATTACTCTCTTTTGCTCATCTTCATCAGTAAAAAGCAAACCAATTTGGCTGTGCCACAAAGCACTGTAATTCCAAGCAATAACATATTTCTATTGCATTTATAATGTTACCGAGTGCATTGTGCGCGTCCAGAGCCATGACCCTTTAACCTGTTCTTTCCTGTCGTCCTTTCTCTTCTTTGATTGGGGGGGAGTTTTATGGCCCTAATTATCTTAAGTGTTAAAACTTGAGCACTGAGCCTGCCCTGTCCTCTTTCCCCCAGTGTCCCTGCAGAAGCAGGTTGTCTTTTAGTGTAAGCCATTACCTGGGCACCAATGTGTCTGAGTCAGGGGAGAGCCTACACTGTTTCCTGGTTGGTGTAAATAAAAGTTATGTTATAGCAACCTCTGACTTGTCACTCTTCATTCATGCTTCCAACCTGCTTCCCTCACTCCCCACCCTGTTCCCCTACAATAAAATGATAGAATAAGCCCCCAAAGCCTGCAAGTGCAACTATTTCCCAGTTGTCTGTTTTGGCCTATTTGGGTCCTTGGTCCTCAGCAGCTGTCTCTGGGACACTAAACAAATTCACAAATGCTCTAAGGCATGTTTATCATTCTAAGGAAAAATCTTCCTGTAAACTGATCCTAACAAAGATTTCAGAACTGCATATCTATATATATATATATTTAGAGAGAGAGAGAGAGAGAGAGAGAGAGAGAGAGAGAGAGAGAGAGAGAGAGAGAGAGAGAGAGAGAGAGAGAGAGAATTAACCAGAGATGGGAAAGAGACTGTTTTTATCTGTGTGGGTCCCAGGCCATGTGGGCATAGAGGAAATTTGGCTGCAGACTCTGCTGCTAAGGATGCCCTCAAAGGTGACATCTCGGATGAGCTCATCCCCTTCTCAGACTTAAGTCTAAAGAGACACATGTAGATGAATATCATTTAGAACTTTGGCAGTCACAGTGGGACGAGTTCCCTCAAAATAAACTCCATAAGATTTTTCCAAAGTTAAATGATTGTATACTTGTTCTTAGACTACTGTTCACTCTTAATAATAATAATATCTATGGCACCCCATCTTGTAAGAGCCCACAGTGCTTACAAAGACATAAGGACACACTCATTTCATCACACACACACACACACACACACACACACACACACACACACACACACACACACACACACACACACACACACACACACTATGAACACATGCATTGCAGGTGATGGATTGGCAAAATGGCAGATCAGTATGCAGAGAAGAGATGGGTTTTTAGTTTTGACTTAAAAGTCAAGTGTGTGGTGTGTGTGTTGTGTGTGTGTGTGTGTGTGTGTGTGTGTGTGTGTGTGTGTGTGTGCATACATATGTGTGTATAAACTCATATTCCTTTTTATTGATGTGAGAGAAGCCACCTGTGTGTATTCCATGTTAAAAGCTACTAACCACCTAACATATTTTACTTACTTGTTCATTGAAACAGCTCAATAAATGAAGATTTTCGTCAAAGAAGAGATCACTACCTTTGGAAGGTTACAAATTTGATGATTTTTTTAAATTATATGTTTGTGTAACCCATTTTTAAACTGATCATGGATCTGTTTTAGTAAGTACATATTTTTAGCACTCATACAGTCATAATGTTTGGATTACAACATGGGTTTTACTCTGATATAACCATCCTTATTGACTGGGTGTAAAATAACAAGTTACTTACTAATTTACAATAGGTACAATCAACAGTCCCAAAAATACTGGTTTATGCTTTGTTATATATATATATATAAGAGAGAGAGAGAGAGAGAGAGAGAGAGAGAGAGAGAGAGAAAGTGAGAGAGAGAGAGACTCAGTGTGTGTGTGTGTGTGTGTGTGTGTGTGTGTGTGTGTGTGTGTGTGTGTGTGTCAGTGTGTGTATGTGTGTGTGTGTGTGTGAGAGAGAGAGAGAGAGAGGAGAGAGAGAGAGGGGGAGGGAGAAAGAGGAGAGGAGAGTTCAATGAAATATTACAGCACATTTTAGGGTACAACATATATATCCATAATTTTCAACCTCATCATGTTATTCCTATCTCTAGTTGTTGTCTGCTGTTTGTCACCATTCCACTGCTATCCCACTGTTACATTCTCTCCCAAGAAGTAATTACTCTTTATCACCAAAACCACAAAAACATAATTTATAAGTACCTGCAGAGGAAAAACAGCCATGCTGTGTAAAGCACCATTGTAGTCTACTGCCTCCGATGTCCTGTTATCAATGCCACAATGCAATCATGAAAGACACACCTTTGATAAAACAATATAAAAAAAACTTGTACAAATCTCTGCCAAGCGCCAGCTGCACGGTTCGATCATAACCACACCCAACGCGCAACGCAGCACGTGCCCTGGTATTGATCTATAAATAATGTATGCTTTACGCCGAGTTTGGTTTCACGTCTGCCTTAAAACAATCCAAGAAACTCCTGCTGCAGGTTAAATGTTTTACAAGCTGAAGTGCAGTGCCTTGTACACTACAAGGTTGACTTTTTATTTTTATATTTTTTATATCATATATATATATATATATTTTTTTTTTTTCTCTCCCCAGTTTCAGTTGCGAATACAATCAACGCAAAAAAACAAAAACAAAAAAAACAAAGTTACCCGCAGATTCCAAGATCAGGAGGACTTTAGACTGGAAACCTCTAGACTGGTTTGACCTCCAAGTCGGGCAGTTCTCTGCTTCCACTTCGCTTAACAATAACAACACTCATTCAGCTCTGCTCTGCCCCTGTTATTGCGTGTTCCCTTCACACTCTTCTGATCCACTGCTACTCCGGTGGTGCCGAGTGTTATGTCATACAGCGACTAGCTGCTCCCTAATTCCAAGCTTCTCCGCACACGGGCGAGTACAGAGAATTAAGCGATCTGTTGATCTCTCGGCTGTACGCTGCGGGCGATCACTGTGTCAAAGGCAATGACCAATGTCAAAGTCAAATCGAAACGGATTGCAAAAAAGCAAGCTCTTGCTTAAGATAAGACCTTTCGTGTGTAAATAATTCGCATCGACGAGGAGCGACTTGCAGAAGCAAAGAAAACCACTTTGAAGCAACTACATGCGCAAAAATCATACACAGCATCGTCGCCAGTAACTTTGGCAGCAGACCAACCTGTCTGGTTTTGTTTATGCAGGGGGACCTAACTATTAAGTAGGGACTGAGCGTTAGTATGGATTACTTCCCGTGGACCGTCTCTCTCTCTCTCTCTCTCTCTCTCTCTCTCTCTATCTCTCTCTCTCTCTCTCTTTCTCTCTCTCTCTCTCCTCTCTCTCTCTCTCTCCTCTCCTCTCTCTCTCTCTCTCTCTCTCTCTCTCTCTCTCTCATCTCTCTCTCATCTCTCTCTCCTCTCTCTCTCTCTCTCATTATTGTCTTTTTCCATTTTTCCATTTATATTAAGGTGTACTATTGTTTGGGGATTTTTTTTTAACTCCCTACATCGAAGGGCAAGCAAATCAGTCCTTCCTTATCCTTCCCTATTTACAGAGCAAAAGATGAGAGCACTTGGAATTTTAAACCTACCGCAACAGCTCTCTTACAATAAAGGAGTATTTATGCATAAAGTTCTTAATTATATAATTCCCCAAACTACCTTGCACAACTCTTCGTTAGTCACCAGTCCCACTACACTAACTCAAGGAATACAAGGCAAGGCTTCACTTGCCGTCAAAACTAGCATATCCTTCGCTGGAGTCCTCATCATGTAAAATCATGTATTTCTCTTTCTTGTTTCAAGCGTAACCTTCACAAATATATGTCTGTCAAATTTGGACGGATTTGATTGAATCACATGTTTGCCAAAATATTAGATTTTTGTATACATGTATAGCCAAGAAAGTAATATAATTCCGATGTTTCTGCACATTTTGTAGGAACTCTGTGAAACTGCATGAATCAACTGCTTATTCGTACTTACAATATCTGTTTTTGTTGTTGTTGTTGTTTTTTTTTTTTTTTGGTGTGTGTGTGTGTGTGTGTGTGTGTGTGTGTGTGTGTGTGTGTGTGTGTGTGTGTGTGTGTGTGTGTGTGTGTGTGTGTGCTTTAAAAAAGATTTTTAAAAAATTGTATAGCAAGGACTGGCTCTTAGATAGGTCCACTGAAATGGACATAACGGCTATTATCCTTGACGGTTTTAAAGTTTTCGAGTTCTCTCTCTCTCTCTCTCTCTCTCTCTCTCTCTCTCTCTCTCTCTCTCTCCTCTCTCTCACTCTCTCTCTCCGCTTTTATTTCTGTCTTGTATGTGCATTGTCTGAGTTAATCACTCTTGTAGCGACTGAAACAACCCGTCTACAGCATGGCACAGGTCAGTCTGTAACAAAGGGGGAGAGGTGGCGGGAGGGGGGGGGGGGGGGGGGCGCGGGGGGGAGGAGAGTGACTGAAAGAGACAGAGATAGCACACAACAAAACCGTTGACAAAGAGAGAGAGACGGGCGAAGAGGGGGGGGGGGGGGGAGGGGGGAGGCACAGACACTAGACTCATGACAGACAGATACAGACACTGAGAAAGAAAAGAAAAAAGAAAAGAAAAAAAAAGAGAGAAAAAAAGTGAGACTGAGAGAGAGAGAAAGAGAGGGAGAGAGAGAGGGGGAGAGAGGAGGGAGAAATACTGACAGACAGACTGGCACTAGTTGGCAGAGCGAGCGACTAGACCGACGCTAGGATAGGCCGCCTAGACGGATAGATTGATTGTAGTAGGCACACCGAGACATCCGACGCTCAGCCCGGACACTAGACAGACAGCTTCTACAGACTGACGGAAAATCAGCCCCGACAGCCAGCACGACCGGAATGCGACACTACTGTTAAATATATCTCACACAGTCGAACAATCCAAAACTCTGGCGAATCATTGTGACCCACAAAATAGGAATGCTCACCGCCCAGATGTATGCATGTGCAAGCGGCACCCCCCCCCCATTCCCTCCCCCTCCCTCCCCGCCCCCATCCAATACACACCCCCGGATCCAGCCCACAGTTCCGCGATCTGTTACTGAGTTACGCAGACGGG
>OY757541.1:20600086-20612935 GCA_963584105.1 Alviniconcha strummeri | reverse complement strand
GACAACGGCAGTTTTCAACAGAGAGAGAATCAATCCAGAGCTATCGCTGAAAGGTTCCTGCTTTTTAAACTGGGAGTAGGCCATTGCCTAATAATGCAGCTATGCGTGCAACAATCACTGGCATGAGTTCCAGCTGCTTTTGTGACTGCATACAGTGATGCCTTAACCGTTCATTCAAGTTGACTATCTCCCAGTCGTGTCATAAAATCGGACAAAAAACTGTTATGATGACCACTGCGGTTTAAAACGCCCTGATATGACCGGCGGTTGACTGGGGGTTAAGCGGCCATACAGTAACTAGCTACAAACTAACTAACCACCTAACTATAACTATATTTCTGACTAAAGTCTTCTGCTTCAGTCTTTGTCACAAGCAACATAATTATTATCATTGTCATCCTCGTCGTCGTCACAGAGGCGTAAACACACTTAAACATCACAGCCATCACAAAACCAAGGACGGAAGCTAAAACCACATCCAAAGACAAGAAAATGGCAGCTTCCGTGGAAATGTTGAAAGGTTACGGGTGTGTCGCCGTTGGCTCGCTGATAAATAAATACACAACAAGTACTCGGAAAGCCACCGAAAGACAAAGGTTTGCTGTATGGAAAACAATATTTGGATTCTTGATCTTTCTGTCCTGGAAAAAAAAAAAGAAAAGAAAAAAAGAGCTTGGCATTTGTACGAAACTTTCGCTGCAAGTGCTTTTTTACCCCTCCTTTTCTCAGGCTGGCTCTGCTTGTTGTGTGGCGGTCATGGCGTCACTTCCGGCTCTTCCGACGCAGACATTACAGGATCTTCCTGTTTCTTTGTACGTCAACGGAAGTATGGGTGAGGATTTGGTGTGCTTCTGTCTGCGGTTTCTGGGGCGGGGGGAAAATGTGGCATGAGAACTATGAGGCAAGTTGCTTTTGCACCGCTGGAGCCCCCAGAACATCAAAGAGAATAATGGCGCGATGTTTGGCTTACACGGCTCGTGCAGTCACGCATTCGAAGGGCAGGCAACTTTGTCAGCAAAATGCATCAGTCAGTCGGCAACTGAAACTATTTTAGTGCATGCAGTCCAACTAGCTGTTTCCCATTACGAAAACGTAACCGAATCACTGAAGAACATGTGATGATGCTTATTTATAGCTCGTTAAAGTTGTGTGCAAAGTTGCATAGCTTTCTGTCTTTGTCTCTAACAGTGGCTTAATTCAGTTACTTACAAAACCCGGCGCAGATCCGCTGTCTATAGAGTATATTATAACACTAACTGTATGACACCCATGTTGTACTGCCCCATACATTCTTGTCCAACAGAAGCTACTCTCCGACTTTTAGACTTCACTTGTGATTTGATGACATTTTGCTTTCGTCTGATATGACCTTCAGTCGACGTTTGACAAAATACCACACTGATGCTCTCTCTCTCTCTCTCTCTCTCTCTCTCTCTCTCTCTCTCTCTCTCTCTTCTCTCTCTCTCTCTCTCTCTCTCTCTCTCTCTCCTCTCTCTCTCTCTCTCTCTCTCTCTCTCTCTCTGTTGTCTCATCTATTGTCTCATCTATCTCTCTCTCTGATTTTCTGTCTGTCTGTCTCTGTCTCTGTGTCTGTCTCTCTGTCTCTGTCTCTCTCTGTCTCTCTGTGTCTCGCTGTCTCTGTCTCTGTCTCTGTCTGTCTCTGTCTGTCTGTCTCTGTCTCTGTCTCTCTCTGTCTCGCTGTCTCTGTCTCTGTCTGTCTCTGTCTCTGTGTCTCTCTGTCTGTCTGTCTGTCTGTCTGTCTGTCCTGTCTGTCTGTCTGTCTGTCTGTCTGTCTCTCTCTCTCTCTCTCTCTCCTCTCTCTCTCTCTCTCTCTCCCCTCTCTCTCTCTCTCTCTCTCTCTCTCTCTCTCTCTCTCTCTGAAGTGTACGGCGAACCGGCCTAAGGACAGGCCCAGCCACGTGGTGAAATAGTCATAATTCTTCATTCCAGCAAAGGTCGAGCCGCCCGAGGATATCGAGTTTACCGCTTGTTCATGTAAGCTGAAAGTGAAAATGAAAGCCGGCATCCTCTTTCTCTGATGTCGTGTTGCCGTTTCAACCCCTGCTGGCATGGTTGCCAACGTCTCCAATTTTACGCTGCATTCTCACGATTTGTGAAATGTTTCATGGCTCACATAGCTTTCTTTTGTGTGAAGGGCTACATGCTTCTTTTGTTAAAGATATTTATGATTATTATTATTCACTGCAAGACAGAGTGAAATTAGGAGTCCGTAAAAGCGAAGAGCAAAATCGTTCCCGCCGTTAATTTGGTTGCGTAAGTATGGTACGGAGGCGGATAGGTACAGTTTATATTACAGATGTGAATTCGATAAAGTGATGATTATGGATCCGCATGCAATTTTCCACGATTCACGCTTTGCGCCGAATAATTTTGTTGTTGTTGTTGGGCGAATCAGTCTGACCACGAAAACATCCACATTTGTGTTCGCATCCGAAATCGGGTAGAATTCTAGGTTTAGGCCTACACAAGTCCACGACTATAACAGTTATTCCTGGACGACTGACAAGAAGTAACAATTAGTCAGATAATAGTGCAGCTGGGGCAAGAACAGAGACAGATCCCAAGTGCTGTCCGTAGAGCCATAAACAAACACTACTCCTCTGTCTCTATATCTGTCTGTCTTGTCTGTGCGCGCGCGCGCGCGCGCGCGCGCGTGTGTGTGTGTGTGTGTGTGTGTGTGTGTGTGTGTGTGTGTGTCTCTCTCTCTCTCTCTCTCTCTCCTCTCTCTCTCTCTCTCTCTCTCTCTCTCTCTCTCTCTCTCTCTCTCTCTCTCTCTCTCTCTCTCTCTTCTTCTTCTTCTTCTTCTTCTTCTTCTTCTTCTTCTTCTTCTTCTTCTTCTTCTTGATTCCATGTGTCTCAAAACTGGGTGCGATGAGTAATGCCAGAAATATTTCTAGACTTGAGTTGAAATTGATACAAACGGGTCTGTGCAGCGAACAGGAGCAACTTGTTTCTGTCAGCACTGATAATAACAGCTCCATAAAAGTATACAAGATTGCGGAGTGAGAGGCAAGGTTTCTCAAAACGACTTTATCATCCCCCAAATAAAATGACAGCAACGGGCACATGACCACTTTTTTTTTTTTTTTTTTTTTTTTTTTCTTTTTTTTTTTTTTCTTCTTCGTCTTCTTCTTTTTCTTCTTCGTCTTCTTCAGTTCAATTTTTTTTTTAAATGCACACAAAAATATACAAGTGCCGGCATAACTACCGACGCATGCGTACACAGGTGCCAGTGTGATGCAAGATGTTGCTTTTATACATACATGAACATGTATTTTCATCGTTTTTAAAAATCTGTAAAGTATCTTTAAAATTAAAAAATAAAATCCGCAAATGTGAAAATCAAGCGCATGTTTGGCAAGTAGCTGCTTCGCTGTCTGCAGTTGGCCTAATTTCGTCTGAAGGACATTTGGTCGGAATGTTTGCGCCAAACGGCGCGATTATTATAACCGAAGAGAGGCGCGCCGAAAAAGAACTTGTTCATTACACGCACAACTTTACGATATCCTAGTTTGTATCATCCGAGAAGTGTCTAGTGGCAAGAAAGAACACGGTTGGCTTATATATATATTACGTTTGGCTTACATAGAATTATTACGCTTCGCTTATATATTGTATCATCCGAGAAGTGTCTAGTGGCAAGAAAGAACACGGTTGGCTTATATATATATTACGTTTGGCTTACATATAATTATTACGCTTGGCTTATATATTGTATCATCCGAGAAGTGTCTAGTGGCAAGAAAGAACACGGTTGGCTTATATATATATATTACGTTTGGCTTACATATAATTATTACGCTTGGCTTATATATTCATTACAATAAACGACGTTTATTATGAGGTAGGTTGTACTGATCAGAATCTACCGTATATACCTTTCAAACCCGTCTGTATTACTTTTTTCTCCCAATTTGGAATTGTAGTTCCCAGACGTCTCGGTTTGGATACGGTTCGGTTGAATCTGGAGTGCCACGTTCACTTAGAGCAAACCAGAGATAGACGAGCAGACAGTGGCTTTAGACTGCAGCACTTAGGCTAAGTTTTGATAAGATATGACGGCGTTCGCAGCTTTGTCAGGTTGTCACGGGATCATACCTGCTCGTTTTCTGTCAGGGTGGAAGTTGAAGGATTCGGCTCAGTTGGTTTCAACCCTTGTTCCTGCGATTAAGGTTTATCAGAATGCTCCAATGAGGCCCCGCTCCCGGCTACACCAGCATTTATCATGAGTCCAGACATCATGGTGATTATGGCAGGGCAGGTCAGTGGGCCGTACGTGTTATTGTGCTGTCGGCGTCACAGTTATCTTTTCGAGTAACACCAATATTAGATCGTTGGGAGGCTGCAGGTACCCTCTCTATACTGACGTACAACAACGTCAGCCGAGGGGCGGAGTCAGACAGAGAGACAAACTCCAAGCACTGGTATACGACACCCTTCCTCCAACAACTGCCATAATTAAGTACGCCACAGGTCTCGAGAAAATGCCAGCCAACGGGCAGTTTTTCCTAAATGCTCAAAATTTTAATGGCAGTAAGTTTGTAACAGACAACTGAAATTGTATCAGGCGGTTTGTTGTTGTTGTTGCTGCTGCTGCTCTTGTTATGGTCTAGTTATTTTGTTTTTTTATAACCGCCCACGTTGCTTACGCCAGCACAAATAAAACCAAACAAAATTGAATCGAGACGGAAATTCTTTTTTCCCCCTTCTATTTCCCCCCTTGTGTGTGTGTGTGTGTGTGTGTGTGTGTGTGTGTGTGTGTGTGTGTGTGTGTGTGTGTGTGTGTGTGTGTGTGTGTGTGTGTCTGTGTGTCTGTGTGTCTGTCTATCTACTCGGGGCGGACGCACCTCGTGTTTACGTGCTTGCTTCGACGCTGTGTTGCTTCCATAGTCTTATTATAGTACCCAAACCTTTCGGAGCACGCTCAGTGACATGGTCGGTGGACATCTACGCTGAGATAAAGAGTGGCTCTTCAGTGGCTTAACCAGTTCTGGCGGAGTTTGGAGGAAGGTGCCGAAGAGCGAGTTTGAGAGAGTTTGAGAGAATTCCACAGTGGGCCACCTAGCTCGCCCTTTCATCAGTCTCCCCGTGTGGACTCTGATGCTGAAGCCTTTGGTCAGAACGACCCTAGGCAAGGAAGTTAATTAGTGCATCCTGTCAACCGCACAAGATCACCTCAGAACAAGAAGCGGAAGGCAATTTCGTTCGTCTGTTCTGTTTTTGCTTAATGTTCTCAGATGCTAAAAGCATATTAGGGACAATCTATAAAGTGAGCCTGTCTTGGATATATCATAAGGTAACTTGGTGTTTTATACCCAGTCAACCAGTACGGTTATATCTGGACGATAGTACCCGAACCCCGCCCTTTTGACTTGTGTACTGTGCAATATATAAGTAAACCATGCCATGGAACAACAATAAACATAATGCGCTGGATTTTCCGTCCCCCAACTTTTGACTGTTGCGTGTATCTGGTATAAACTGTGTGGTTACGTATTAAACCGTGAAGAGAACAGCTTACCAACAGCAAAGGAACAAGACTAAAACGACAAGCATCCTGTATTGTTTGGCAGGTTTCACATCTGTCTCGGAACAAACCACTGGCGGGCTAAATCTTTAATGAACGAGATATGAAAGACGTGTATATCATCGGATAAAGAGCATCACTGACAATCGCTGACACTCGCCGAAAGTTGAAGCCGGAATATAAAATATATAAAAAAATGTTCATACTTGCAAAGCGCATGACTATCGCTGCAAACACATACTTATTTGACGCTACAGACATGCACCTCAGTGCAGCAAAATGAAACAAATTTTGATGCTGCTGACACGAAAGTCTTTCTTCTATTTTGTTTGTTTTGTTTTGTTTTTTTATGCGGAAGCAAATTCAAATTTGCACTATCAATTAAAACTGCCTCCCGTTTCTGCAGTCTCAGAACTCGTAAAACCCAAATGCGTAAAAGGTTAGAAAGAACGTTTATTTACTATGACACCACAAAACATGCGAATATCAGGGTAAGCCCTTTGTCAAACGACAGACCCACACCTAAACAACAGTTAAACGGTCAATAAATGAACTATTGTCTCTCTACCTGCTTGTGGCCATGGCCGTGTCTTTTGTGTGTGATTTCTTTTGCAAAACTCGTAGTAAATTTGAAGCTACAAATGTGCCCTGTGACGTCAAATGATCATGTCATTACTTTTGCATCTGCATTATTATGTTTGTCGCTGGAAAAGCAGAAGGCCGTTTTGTCACTGCAAAGTTTACATTGTCGTTCCAAAACTGGCCTGTTTTTGCAGGTTCAAAAATAAAGCCGCCGCAAAGCGCATGCTTACAGCTGCCAGCACAGGTCTGGAGCTCCCATAACCTTGTAGCCGCGAGTCTGTTTAAAACTGGTACAAACATGCATTTTGCGAGACAAACCTTTGTAATGCTGGTATGAATTATGTACGGCGACCTAGAAGGATAGAAGATAATCTTTGTGTGGCCCAGCATAGCTAACAGTCAGTTGTGTAAACGGATAAAACATCTGGATACCGTTTATTTTATACAGTGGAAGAGACTCACCCTTTTCCTACCTAGTACGTACTTCACCAACGGACTAACCATTCATTTCTCGCCACGGGGTACCGCAGATGCGGACACTCAAATTCCCCTCTACTTGGAACCCAGGGCTGCTTTTTCTTTCAAGGTTCTCTCTTTTACACCTGGAGTAGGCGAGACTTTTGCATGCCATTCTTCGCCTGCTGCTAGAAATTCAGCTTCTGCCTTCCGGACCCATTCAGCCGGCTCCATTCAGCTTCATACCCATACCCCCCTCCCCGTCGATAGTAAGTGCATGGTGTCTGTGCTTTCTTGTCTTCCCACCACACCAACCGCCTTCTTGGTGTTCTTGTCGAGTCTGTTTTGCCTTGTTTAGGTGTATTCACACCCCAGCAAGTTATTCCACGAGTTGAAACACTGCTAACAGTAGCTGTATAGAACATCTGTAAAATGTCTTCACAGACATCAAACGACCTGAGCTTTCTCAAGCAATATAACCTGTTTCGAACCTTCTTAAGTACTGTAACTACGTGGCTTTTGCAAGACAGTTTGCTATCAAACGTTGTTCCTAGGTGGATGTACCTCTGGTGGAGTTTATGTACCTTGTATTTACTCGCATGCCAGGTCAGAGTTTTCGTAGGCGACTCAGGTCTTTGTTGTTGTGTTGGTGTGACGTCTTTCGGGCACTAATTAACTCCCTTGCGCGTTGTTATTCCGAGGTATTTTACTCTCAACAGTTTGACCTTTAATTTCAGTCCCTCTGTAGAGAGTACAGGTACTTCATGATTCCTTCTGAAATCAGTAATAGTTTCCTTCGGTTCTCATCACACCAGTCCACAAAATCGCTAATCTGTTCCTGGTATTGGGAGTCGTCCTCGTCAGTCAGTTATTAGTCCCGTCAGTCCAGTGTCGTCCTCAAATGTTACGATTGGTGTGCTTTCCTGTTAACTTCTAAAGTCCGTTGTGTACAAAGAGAACAGAAACGGAGAAAGCACTGTCCATTGGGGGGTACCCGCATCCTCACAAACTGTGATCTATTGGTTAGGCAGTCTAATATCCATAAAACACTCGATGCGCTAATCATGTGATTTATAATCAAGCAAGTGGCACTGTATCGTATTGCAAGTACTTAAAAACCCCATTATACATGAGCCGAAAACTGACACTTGCTTTATCTCAATGTACATACATGCTGTTAAGAACATATAAAACGGCATCAACGTCAACGCATGTCTTCGCTCTATAGGCAAACGGAAACGGGTCTACAAATTCTTCAACAACAACCCTCAAACTGATTAAGAACAAACATTTCGAACACCTTCGTGACTGCGGATGTCGAAGCAACTGGACGGAGGTCATTCAAAGTCATCACAGAAGCTTTCTTTGGCATAGGTAGAAGACATTTTTCAGGTTTCGGGAATCCTACGTTGAAACAGATCGAGACATGCTGAACCGGATGCGGCTTACAATGTACAATCGAAGAGACTGGGAGATCATGATGAGTCGAGCCACTCTCTGTGCTTCAAAAATCGCACCGTGAAGAACTCTGCTACAAAGGAGCTGGCTCTTCACAGGGACCGCAGATAGCGTAGACATGCACAGCATGCGTAAATGAGACTCCTCCAAGCGCAAGTCAGGGAATGAAGTGAGTGCTTGGCTGATCTTTTTGCAGGAGTGTTGCGTGAATGTTTAGCTTGTGGAATTAAGCTGTACGTAAGCGGCACATATCAGCGATGCTCCAAACTAGAGGTATTGACTCTGCAACCGGGTAATTACAGGGCTTTTTTTTCTTTTTCTCTTTTTTTTTTTACTTTACAAGAAGCAGGCTTTGCTTTTGGCACTTGCTTTGAATTGGAGGAGCTGAACAACGGCTCAGGAAGCAAGTGCGGTGATTTGCCATGCACCCCAGCGAGTGAAAGGCTCCGGCCTCGCATGTGTGACTGTTTAAACCCCGTTTAGTGGTGCAACACGGGTTCCTGAGACCATTCTCTCCCGCCGTTTGTACTCGGCTTGATTTATGCGCTTGAGGATTCCGAGCAGAGCGCAAGCTTTTCATTTACCTCCCGACAGAGTCCTGAAGAATTTGTCACGGCCATGGCGGGAACTGAAACGAAAGGGGATCGAGCCAGTCTTCACCTGGGACCGAGGAGGGAGCGGGGGTGGGGGGGGGAATGCAGAATTGGATGAGATGTACCCCCCTCCCCTTCAACCCCCCTACCCCCCCTCCCCCCCACGGCAGTTCGTTGCCTTTCTCTTCATTTTTATCAGTCACCCTCCTTTTCTTCCTCCTTCTCGGCCTCGTCCTGTACGTCCGCCTCCCGCGGCCTCCACTGCGGGAAACTCTGACTGACTCAAATCCTGATGAAGAGGTTCCTTCAAGGGCTTTGTATCATGTCAGAGTGTTCGTCAGCATGTGTTAATTAAAGGCTCTATCCCAGTGGAAGCTATCTTGCGTGTGCCCATGTAATACGCTCTCTGGTCGTTCGTTCAGATCGGTATACAGAAAGACTCTTCCCAGGGTCTTTGCCTCTGCAAGCATTTTCTTTTCTTCCTTTCTGTTTCCTTGTTTGTTTGTTTGATTGTTGTTTTGTAGTTTGGAAAAAAGGGGATTACCCCGAAAATTCGCATGTTGTGTTTTTGTCAAAATAAACAGCATTCTGTTTAATCTTTTACGTGTTTGTTAGATTGGAGGTTGTGGGGTGGGAGGTTGTGGGGTGGGAGGAGGGGGGTTGGGGAAGGGAGCCTTAGCGGTTACACCAGCCGATGCTGAGCGAGGTCCTGGATCACTTACTGCTGAAGTGTCCCTCACGAATGAAGTAATATCAGGTTCTCCTTCAAAGATGATTCTTCTTCCTGGCCTGCTCTTGAGCGGTCCTCAACCATGAAGCTGGAAAACATACTCTGCGACTGTACGGTACGTCCTTCCCTCTTCTCAGCTTGAGAACTAACCGGTTGTGTTCCAGAACTCTATGTGGCTGACTGGCCTCAACACACCAACTAACTAACTAACAGCTTGTGTACCAATCAACTGCAAGCATCTCTGGATCCTCCACACCTTCATCCTCATCCAGATATCCTGACAACCATTCTCTAAAACATTGGTGCCCACCATCCCACCCCCACCCCACCCTCGCCACCATAGGAGGTTACTGACCTTGCCATTGTTGGGATCTTGTTGTCTGATCTAGCTACAACGTTGGAGATAAAGCAGAATTGTTGTTTGTTGTGTTGAGAGTTCTGTGTGAGGAGTTAGTTAATTGATGCTTTGAGCCCAGTCAACCACATAGGGTTACATCAGGACTACTGTGTCAGGATTACTTTCAGCTGTAGTATAATCTTCGTTACATGACGAGGTCCACTATCGAAATCCCCGACGTCGGACTGCAGCTGTCGGAGTGGCGCGCCCTACTGCGCTTGTATGTACCACAGTGCGTACATGTGTGGAGAAACGGTTGCACACGCTACCTTCTCACCCAGCACTGGTTGAGCGTCGGGACTGTAGCTGAGGAAAGCTAACAGGCAGACAACTGCACAGTGTTCCCAGCCTGGCCTATCGTCCAGAACGATGTCTTTCACTTAGAGATCAAACTCTTGGTGCATTGTTTGCCCTACTTCCTACATCACTGAGCATGCTGAAAATGCCTCCTTCATTCTGTAGAGAGAGAAAAAACTAAAGCACTACAATGCACATAAGAAGAGTCGTACAGTCATTATACAGGCTGGCAGATGGCACAGTAAAACAACAGCGTGGTGCCAGTAAAATCATTCAAGTGCAACAGCGCTGCATATCATCATTAGAACAAACGTAAGTAAGTAAGTAAGCTTTATGGTGCTTTAAGTCCAGAGAAACATTAAGGCTTATTAGGCACGGGCCATCAGAACAAACAACACACCCACAGCCTTAATGTATATATACCTGTCCATGTTGGGAGCAGACTGGCCCAGAAGCAATTGTTCCGGGACTCGAAAGGCATGCGGATCACGCCTCGTCAAATGGTCTTCCGTGCGTCCTTATTGCTTCCTGTTTCCGCTTTGTTCTGGTTGTTAGCTACCGCTATGTTGGAATAGGCTCGCCCCGGCGGAAAGGTCATAGAATTAGGTCCAATTTTCCCCGGTGCCAAAATTCCAAGAGAGAACATCTGTTTGGGCACACAAGTGTGGAAAAGTATGCCGATTATTCTTATGATCATGTCCGTGTCAAAGGCGGAAAGGTGAATCGGTTCGATGATGAAATAGGGAGGCGGTTAAGCCAGTTTGTAAACTCCGTGTGATTAAGTTATTGCCGTATAGCAAAAAAAAAGAAAAAAAAGAAGCAGACAGGTTTCACCTGCCCTCTGTCTTTCTCTGTCTCTGTCTCTGTCTCTGTCTCTCTGTCTCTGTCTCTGTCTGTCTGTCTGTCTGTCTGTCTGTCTCTCTGTCTCTGTCTCTGTCTCTGTCTCTCTCTCTGTGTCTCTGTCTCTCTCTCTCTCTCTCTCATCTCTCTCTCTCTCTCTCTCTCTCTCTCTCTCTCTCTCTCTCTCTCTCTCTCTGGTCAAACTATCAGACACACACACAACACACGCACATGCACACACGCACACAAGCTGAACGACCGAGACCCATCACACACGCGCGCGCACGTACACACACACACACACACACACACACACACACACACACACACACACACACACACACACACACACACACACACACACACACATACACACACACACAAGCTGAACGACCGAGACCCACCACACACACACACACACACACACACACACACACACACACACACACACACACACACACACACACACACACACACACACACACACACACACACACACACACACACACACACACACACACACACCAACTGGTGCATACAGGACGCAGGACGTGATCGGTTTACAGACCGTGAACACTGACCAGGTGAGCGGACGTGCAGTGAATGAAGAGGAGGGGCCGCTGTTTGCTTTGGCCCAGTGCATCCCCGACGGGTGGCGCAGCGACAGAACGTGACGGGCATTCCTCACGTCTGGTGGCCGTGCTGCACTCATCTGTTCCTCAACACCGGCTGAACTCTGCCGAACTTGGCCCGCCTCTGGCTTTGACTGAGGAGGCAGCAGAGATTAGCCTATACCCAAATCCCAGCCAGGACGGCTCAGATCAGGCTGCAATGCAGGACTAATTGTTAGATTTGTTTTGAATGCCCAGTCCGTTGTTTATCTCCGAAGAGCTGCGACTGAGCGATCAACAGAATCATAGGAGACGTTTTTCCGGCCAGTTGCAGGAACTGTTTAACGCTGAAGTAGAAGAAGAAGAAAAAACAAATAAGAATCACTGCCGGCGTTCTGAAACAAGACCCAAACACGCAACAACAACAAAAACAGATATAAAACAATGCTATGATGACAGATCTCAACATGCGAAATGAAGAAGTGGGGGGGGGAGGGGGGGGCGCTTACCCTGAAAATTTGCATGTTGTGTTTTGTCATAATAAAGAACGTTCTTTTTTAACCCTGTTTAACGCTGAGCCGTCTCCCTGATATCACTGGCAATAACCGAAATCCCAGGACTGAAGCTGAAGTGATTGTTAAACTTGTTCAGCTTCTTGTTGAGGTGCCTCCGAAGAAGCATACTGCCAATAATCAAAATTCCAGTATGTTGGGCCAGTTTTTTAAACTACGTAACGTCGAGGTGTCTCCGAAAGTGGTGCTGGCAATAATGCTTAATTCCAGAAATGAAATTGGGCCGGTTATTGGACTTGCTTAATTAATTAGGCGAGGCGTCTCCGAAGAAGCACTGGCGATAAGCGAAATCTCAGAAAGTCTGGCCGATTGTTAGACTAAACTAAAGAGTCTCCGAAAAGGTACTGCCCGGGCAAGAACCGAGATTCCAGCAGAATAACTGATGTGGAGTGGGAGATGATTGAGATAACGGTTACTTTTAGACAGCGTCTATAAACAACACGCTTTCAATGAGAGAAAATGAGGCAATGAGTGATCATTATTCCCTGATGATTACGAGAGTAAGTGATATTCAAGAGTAACAGGGGGTAAGTTACCCTTTCTGGTCACACATGTTTCCATTACTCAAAGGTAGAAAGTAAAAAATTAACCCCTCTTCCCCCCCCCCACCCCCCCCCCACACACACACTCACACACACTTTTTTCTCTCTCTCTCGTCCTCTCTCGCTCGTCCTCTCTCTCTCTCTCGGTCTCTCTCTCTCGTCTCTCTCTCTCTCTCTCTCTCTCTCTCTCTCTCTCTCTCTCTCTCGTCTCTTCTTCTTCTTC
>OY757541.1:20578792-20599886 GCA_963584105.1 Alviniconcha strummeri | reverse complement strand
GGCGGCGTTGTCGTTATCGTCATCGTCATCATCATCGTCGTCGTCGTCGTTGTCGTCATCGTCGTCGTTGTCGTTATCATCATCACCATCACCATCATCATCAGCATCAGCATCACAAAATATTTGTAAATAGCGAACATCTAACATTAATCCAATTCAAACACCCACGTTGAGACAACACCAACGGAAAAGGACAAACACAATGATTACAAGCAATTCAAACCACAAGAAGCCAAACAGCAGGACCGATATATATTTCGCACGCACGCACGCACGCACTCACGCACGCTCGCACACACGCACGCATGCACACACACACACACACACGCACGCACGCACGCACGCACGCACGCACGCACGCACGCACGCACGCACGCACGCACGCACGCACACACACACACACATTTCAGTTTCACGCTTCTGTATTATGACGTTTTGCTTCCCCGACTCGAAATCCATGTCAGCTGTATCAAGCAGCCTAATTACAGAACAGCTTTTTTTTTTGCTGATGGTTCGAATCATGTCAGAGAAAGTGGCTTCCATTCTAAAAAAATATATATATATCTAAAAAGCTAGTGTCTTATTATTCGTTTTTCTTCCTTTGCAGCTGTGGCGATCGCTACAGCGGTACATTCTGTGAGACGGACAGTGGTGAAAGGACAGGTCTGACCACAGGGGAGACCGTGGGAGTCGGGGTGGCGGCTGCTGCTGCTGCCCTCGCTCTACTGTCTTGCGGCGTCTATCTCGCCTATTGCAGGAAAAACACGTACGTATAGCCTACTTGTTCTGTAGTAGTGTACTTTGTACTTACTTTGCCTTGTAAAACACGTGCGTATAGCCTACTTGTTCTGTTTTGTTGTAGTGTACTTTGTCCTTACCTTACCGTATAAAGCGCGTGCGTATAGCCTACTTGTTCTGTTCTGTTGTAGTGTACTTTGTCCTTCCCTTACCTTGCCCAGTAGGCTACTTTCTTTCCTGTCCCTTGCTTGGTGTAGTGTTTAAACGTGTGTGTGTGTGTGTGTGTGTGTGTGTGTGTGTGTGTGTGTGTGTGTGTGTGTGTGTGTGTGTGTGTGTGTGTGTGTGTGTGTGTGTGTGTGTGTGTGTGTGTGTGTTTGTGTTCGTAACAATTTACAAACAAACAGTAATTATTCACATCAAAATCCAAATCCCACACCACCTCCAGCACCTCGTGACTGTTTTTCAGCAACCTGGGCCCATATTCACGAAGAAAAAAATAAGGTTAAAGGCGGATCCCATATGCATGAAGAACAAATAAGGTTAAAGGCAGATAGCTCCGATCGCACTTGGCTAGAGACTCTGTATGCCCGGTTCTTATTCAAGGTAGCGAAAAGAGCTATAACTGTAACACGTTTCGGCCAGCCGGACAAATAGTCCTATTAAATATTTTCGCTCCACAGATGTCGATGTCTTCAGTGGCGTCACCGTTAAGACAAAGGCGATTAATGGGGCTGTTCGCTCTTCATGCATATGGGCCCTGGTCTTTTTATACGAACCGAAATGCCAAAAACAAAGCAAAAAAATCTTCTTCTTCTTCTTCTTCTTCTTCTTCTTCTTCTTCTTCTTCTTCTTCTTCTTCTTCTTCTTCTTCTTCTGCTGCTGCTGCTGCTGCTGCTGCTGCTGCTGCTTCTTCGTCTTCTTCTTCTTCTTCTCCTCCTCCTCCTTCTCTTCTTCTTCTTCTTCTTCTTCTTCTTCTTCTTCTTCTTCTTCTTCTTCTTCTTCTTCTTCTTCTTCTTCTTCTTCTTCTTCTTCTTCTTCTTCTTCTTCTTCTTTCTACCATCGTCTCTTCTTCTTTCTACCACCGTATGTTCAACTTAAACACGTTTTGCTGATTACACAGGAACCAGCATTATCATCTTTAATACATTCATTTATTAATTCATTTTTCAGGGGCGTCAACTACACCTATTACGAGGACGAAGGGGTAGAAGACAACGTTTCGGATCCAACGAGTATTGCCAACTATGTAAGCATCAACTGTATTTGTTTGATCTGTTAGCTTTTATAAGGGATTCGGTCGGCCATAAGTCGACTTCTTCAGCCTTATGGCCCGTCAGGGGTTTTCTGGATGATTTCTGAACCACTGGACCCTTGTGATTGATGTCAAAGTTTGCGAGATGTCAGTACATAGTGACTTTGTTTTCATTTCAGGGTCAATATTATTCACACACACACACGCTCGCGCGCGCACACACACACACACACACACACACACACACACACACACACACACACACACAAAAACAAACAACAACAACAACAACAACAACAACAACAACAACAACAACAACAACAACAACAACACACACACACACACACACACACACACACACACACACACACACACACACACACACACACACACACACACACACACACACACACACACACACACACACACACTACCCTAACCCTACCAGCAAAGACTCAAAAGTGAAATATTGGCTCTTTCTGCGGTCAGCAATCGTCACCAGTAATGTGATCACATCTGCAGATCGAGTTATCACAAAATAGCGTTCATGTGTTTCAAAATCCAACAATTCGCGATTTTCGTCAGCAGAAATAAATACGTGTACAGTCAGAAGAAATTTAAGAGACGTAGCATCAAGAAATGTGTTCTAAAGTATTTAGCCTACATTAGAGAAGATTAGATTGCACAGTCATTCGAGGTGCTAAGATAAACTGAGTAAGTATACCACTATCTTCCTCGTAAAACATTATGATAATGGTGCATAACTTACACTTACAAGGATATTTATTCGCCAGTGACATTTAGATGTACACAGGAATTTGTCTTGGTGACGTTCCGTTCACACAGTACATTAACATATAGACAAAACATTACAATTAGCCATGTGTAAAAGTTACAAATTAACTTGAATTGATTCATGACATACGGTTGTGTTTCTTTTTGCAGTACATCGACAGACCCATCATTTCTGTCAATCCGATTTCGGTATTCAACTCACAAGGAGGTTTCGATGCCTGAGCCACGGTCTTCAGCTGCCTGGAGCTAGACATGTTACCCGGAGCGTGACTTCAGCGTATGGGTCGACCCAGATCCTGTTTCAAGGTTAATGCCGCAGTCGACCTATCGCTTGCACATGCTCCAAGATGAATACGGAAGTGGATGCCTCGAGCTGCGCTGGAATTGCTGAAGAGCTTCTAATCGAAATTACATTCGACAGAGTCGGGCATCAGCAGCTTCTTCGCAAGTAGCATCTTTCGGGGGAGGAAAGCTTGTAAAAGCGCAAACGGAAATGTCACTGTCACTTGAAGCACAAGTTATCGAAGAGGACACAAGCACGTGACCGGCTTGACGTGATTTTTTTCCTCTTTTTTTTTTTTCATTTTTCATTTTTCATTTTTATTTTATTTTATTTTTTGTCGCAGATGGTCTTACGGCTGGTTCTGCCCTGTTTTCTAACCACTGCCTTGTAGATGATGACGCAAAGCGATCGTGTGGCAGTGTGAGATTTCCCTTACATACTACCGAACAGGATGGACTTTGTTTTCGGTGGTTCTCCCACTCCCCACCCCACCCCCCACCCCACCCCCTTCCCCTCGCGCCCCCCTCCAGACAGCTGGCACGCGTAGTAACATGTACAACTGGCAACCACGGTCTTGGACGGGAGTTGTTGACGTGTCCAGTTCTGTACACAATGAAGCGCTCGCAAGCCTGTTTCTGTTCATCAGCCCTTTTTTTGAAGACCTTTTTCGTTTTTGTTTCCATCAGAGGAAAAATAGTACGGGTATTTACCATGGCTTTGGCATCGGCTGTAGTACAACGGACGTCAACGGGATCTTGACTGTTACTTCTGTTTGCTGAAGAAGAAAAAGCCTCCAGAATCTGCATTCGTGATTTGGCCATTGGGTTCCTAATAATATGGATTCGAAACAAGGAGATTTGTGAGCAAGACACAATTGACATCAGTCTGGTCATTTGGTGGAAACCATCACAAACTTAGCATTTTTCCCCACTTTGCATATTACAATATATTGATAAAAGAAAGATGCCCGGAAGTCGAAAAGCTGAATAAACCTATAAAATATGGTTACATATTGTGCAGAAGAAGCGAATATTTCTGTAGAGGTCACTTTGCACTATAAAGTGTCCATCAAAGGAGACAGAAAAAGAACCACTGGAATATCAGTGCTGGCGTATAGCAATCTGGTTTGTCTTTTTTGTCACTCGAGTTGCACCCTGTCACATGAAATGTTCGGGATACAGTGTATATCAAAATGTTATATCGAGTCACTTTTTATTGTAGTGCAGTACTACGGTACTGTACTGGGGTATTTGTTTTGTTTTGTTTAAGATGTAGCTGGATTAGTTTGTTCCGAGTTGGACCCGAAGAAAACTATCCACGATTGAAAATGTTTGTATAATTTACTGGGTCTACAGATGGGACTTGCAACGCGTGTAAAAATTTGCTTGACTGATTTGCATATAGCTGATACCGGTAACCATAGTGCTTTCGTGTCGCCCACAGGAAAAGGGGGATAATCTGCCCTGAGTAAATCTCATTCTCGAAAGAGGAATAGTATGGGAACGGAACTGGCTTGCACGAAGAAGAGTTTTTTTGCGAAGCTCGCTCACTGTCTTCGTCAAGATTCGGTCAGAAAAGATCGAGGATGACAGTAACTACTGTGTTCATAATCGCGCGAATACCCTTCTTCGAAAACAACAACAATAAGAAACAACAACAACAAAAACAATCCTTTCTTTTAGCGTAGCATAGTCTAATTACGATTATTGCCTATAAATTACAACCAGTATGTGCACTTCCCTCTTCGAACATCACATCGTGGCAACCCTGTTGGAACCAGGACAGTTTGTGAATTGTTTTCTGCTAGCTTCATAAATATTCGAACAGAGAAACCGAAGGAGGAAGGTTAACAATTAAACCGGCTGAAAATATACACTGGTCGTAAATAGACCTTGTTACCCTACTACTATTCCTCTTTTGCACACGAGCTTTGCACAGTCCGGATGTTTTCCCCTGCTCCTGTGATGTCGACTGGGGTTTCGTTTTGCCCACGTGAAGGACAACGTCGTCTCCCTTCTTGGCCTCTGTGTCTGCTGTTTGTGCCAACATTAGTCAGAATATTTGGTGGCAAGGAGAAGACTGAAAAGAGGACACTAACATTGGCGACCATTAGAAACAGCTGGAGGGTCAGCGTGTCGCCCTGTTGTGTGCACCAGCGGGCCATGGCCAAGTATATTTCGCTCAAGTCTGTGTGTGTGTGTGTGTGTGTGTGTGTGTGTGTGTGTGTGTGTGTGTGTGTGTGTGTGTGTGTGTGTGTGTGTGTGTGTGTGTGTGTGTTTTGTTGTTGTTGTTTTGTGTGTGTATGTGTGAGTGTGTGTATGTGTGTGTGTGTGTGTGTGTGTGTGTGTGTGTGTGTGTGTGTGTGTGTGTGTGTGTGTGTGTATGATTGTGTGTGTATGTATGTGTGTGTGTGTGTGTGTGTGAGAGAGAGAGAGAGAGAGAGACAGACAGACAGACAGACAGACAGACAGACAGACAGACAGACAGACAGACAGACAGACAGACAGACAGACAGACAGACAGACAGACAGACAGACAGAGTGTGTGTTAAGATCAATCGTCCGTACGAGTGCTCATACGCATTTTGTATAAAATAATGTGACGAATCCTTTGTTTCATGTTATAAGATGATACGTGTAATAAATCTGAGAGCTAATTATTTATGCTGGAAAAACTGATGTGAATGATGACGATCCTTTGCTGGGTCTATTTATGGGTGTGAATGTACTGACTGGTCAAATGCTTGTATCCATATTACGAACTGTTTAAAATAATGAAATGGTACGTTGGTACCTTCTGTGGGTTTGGGGATAACCTTAAATTTGCGGGATAAACTTTGCTTGTTATGAAATATGTAGGGTTTTAGAACAACATATTTATTACTTACATTTACCACATAAAAATCTGCACCTGTGACGGGTTATATCTATGTGCGACTTTTAAGGCAGGCAGCTAACGTAAGTGGTAAACGGACTTTGGTTTGAACAAGAACTGATTCAAGACAAAATAAAGATACAATGAATGGTTATGGGCTCATCAACAAGCTTTCTGTAAACGGACTTTCAGGTTGACTGATAACAATGTCCTACAGTTTTCATCATCAACGTGTGTCTACGTTTTGGTAAATTCTTTTTATTTTATACTCGTTAGGAGAATAGTGTGCGTTATAACCTATACCTGATTGTCAGTAGAAATATGCAGCAACTAATTTAAAATAGCAAACAACTGATGTATAAGATCAGTTCTCTCAACCTGATTAAAAGTTTCTCTAGTATATAACCTGCCACAGAACTTCTAGGCGCTTCAGTGTTTGTTTCTGGCACTTTATTTTTAAATGTCGCCGAGTTTTTGTTTTTGTTTTGTTTTTATGCTGGGGTCCTTGCATTGCGCTGGTCGCAATTCTGGCTAACATTGCCAAACGGAAGGTTACTTTGTGTGCTGTTAACATCGCAGTAATCACGTTTAAATGATACAAGAATACGATGATTGTGATAATATAGTCAGAGAGACAGACATACAGAGACAGAGAGACTGACAGACCGAGAGACTGAGAGAGACTGAACGACTGAGAGAGAGAGAGAGAGGGGACTGTGTGTGTGTGCGTGCGTGCGTGCGTGCGTGCGTGCGTGCGTGCGTGCGTGTGTGTGTGTGTGAGTGGGAGTGTGTGTGTGTGTGTGTGGTAACTGCAGGAAATTATATTATCTGTTCATAAAAGTGACAATGTACCAAAGAATACAAATTGCCTTCCCAACGAACAATGTTTTCTTTGTTCGTGCCAAAGCTGGAACCACCAGTACTGGTACTGGTGCAAAAACAAAAGCTCCTGACAGGAGCCAATTATGATGACCTTCATCACATCAGTCTTTACTTAAAGGTTATGCCCATATTTACACCTTTCGAGTGTGAATTATGTGTTTCATATATATGAATAATTTGCTCGTACCTTCGTTATAAGATCGTCCCAAGACGATTATAATTATATAATCGTCGTGAGATGGACTTGAAACGAAGGTACAAAAAATAAATTCAAATGTTATCATTAAAACAAGTATGTGTCAAGGAGGTGATGACATGTAAAAAGGAAGAAAGAAGAAAAAGAAAAAAAAGAAAAAAGAAAAAAACAACAACTACAAAACGACGAGGTGGTAAAAAGGAAAGTTGAACACGTCTTGTTGATTTTGGGGGGGGGGGATTTTTTTTTTTTTTTTTTTTTTTTTTTGGTACAGTGTCATTTAATTGGAAGCTCGGTGCATCCTTCAGCATCGCATAATATATGATGCTTGTGATGATTTCCTCAAGGGCGCTGGTCGCCTGTTGTCTGCTGCAATAATACATCTTTTCATTTTGTTGTCAGATGTCTGGGGCATATGTTTTGTATGTTTGTCTTTTTGATGTATTGTACAGATACGAGCTATTTGGTAATGTTGATGACACCATGATGCTTAGAACACAGATTTGCGGGAAGACTTATGAATTGTTCCTTGATTCTTTACATATATGTGCGTGTGCGTGTGTGCGCGCGCGCGCGCGCGCGCGTGTGTGTGTGTGTGTATGTGTGTGTGTGTGTGTGTGTGTGTGTGTGTGTGTGTGTGTGTGTGTGTGTGTGTGTGTGTGTGTGTGTGTGTGTGTGTGTGTATCGCAGTTTATACAAAATTAAATCAGTGCAATGTTGCTTGCATGCTATCCGCATCGAATAACACGTTCACACTGTGATGATCTTTGCAGTATGCCTATCACACACACACACACACACACACACACACACACACACACACACACACACACACACACACACACACACACACACACACACACACACACACACACACACACACACACACACACACACACGCCGCACGCACACACGCACGCACGCACACACACACACACACACACACACACACACACACACACACACACACACACACACACACACACACACACACACACACACACACACACACACACACACACACACACACACAGAGGCTCGGGTGACGAGGGGAACGGTAAAATGAGCTGAAAGAACAAGTCGTGATCAAAGAATAAAAGGAGTTAGTTACTTAGTTCTTGGATTCTAACATCCCATCAACTGCCTAACGTCATCTCAGAACGAACCACACACTCAAGAGTCGTTTACACCAGTTCAAAACGCATGTCAGTAACTCACAGGTTTGCCTAATTTTCTGTTACAACGTTAAAGACCAGCCATCCACTCATTTATCAATGCACTACGATAACATGATTTCGTACCTGTTTGTACGGAAGTAAGCACTTATCACGAGAGCCTGCTTAAATCGCTTGTGACTATGAGAAAGGTCGCCTGTTTTATTCCGCCGGTCCACACGGGCCACCTAGCGCAGTTGAAAAGGACGGAGAAGAGCTGGGGAAAATGAAGGTGAATGGACCGAGAGGATTAAGACAAGGGTTTCTGGAAGTGCATGATGCATGCGTGCATGGCTATATTCGGACCTACTCAAGCTTCGAAACTAAGAAAGAGCCGTGTGGTGACTGCAACTTTAAAGCCAAATAGAGGCTTTCGAGCACATCCCCAAAAAGTGCATATTCAAATTATAGCCATTTAGTAATGGTGCAAGAAAAAGAAGAGGAAGAAAGAAAAAAGAAAAAAAGCTCACGTGTCAAACGGAACAGCAGTAAGAGGTGTTGACAAGGATGTGCTGGGTTTTTTGCTTTTGGTCAGAGTGATGCAACCATGTTCACGTGGTCTTATCCCACGGTCGTACATCAGTCCTTACACCTTATTTTGTTTATCAAAAATCTAATCCAATCAATTACAGTGAAAATAATCGAGACGTGAAGCAGACAATCAATGTTCTCCTTGAGTAACAGCAATACAAAATACGAAGAGAGAGAGAGAGAGAGAGAGAGAGAGAGAGAGAGAGAGAGAGAGAGAGAGAGAGAGAGAGAGAGAGACAGAGACAGAGACAGAGACAGAGACAGAGACAGAGACAGAGACAGAGACAGAGAGACCGAGAGACAGAGAGACAGACAGAGACGGAGACAGACAGACAGAGACAGACAGAGACAGAGACAGACAGCTAGAGACAGACAGACAGACAGAGACAGAGACAGAACCTAGATGAGGAGAATTAGAGAAACAGATGATGCACGATGTAAAATGTCGTCGTCCGCTGTCACTGTACCAGGTTTGTACACCATGCACGCATGTATCACGTGGGCATGCTGTTGGCAGGAAAGAACGGTGCTGTTTTTTTGTTTTTGCTTTGTTTTGTTCAGTTCCCAGACAGTTTGCATCTCTCCATCCGTTTGGGAACCTTTGGCCCAAGTCAACTGTTTGTGCAGCTGATATGTTGAATGATGAATGCACAAGTGACGATGGTGATTAGCAGGTGTCCAGTCGTTACCACAATGTGGAGTTTTGTGAGACATTCGACCATGAGCATGCAGTCAGTTCAGTCAATTGTAGGTTCGTCCACGTACTGGCATGCTCACAAATTCCCAGGACTTGCTTTGTGTTGAAAAAAAAAAGGAAAAAAAAGTGGGAAATATTGGCTAACTATCGACATAAGGAGAAATCGAGGCAGCTCTGATTCAATACGCTCGGCCCGGTGCTACAGCTTTCTCCAGGGCTTTGCTCCTTCTGCTCAGTCTAAACGGTAATGTTTCAATCCGTTTCTCCATTATTACACAGGAAGATCAAGTTCTGCAGTGTTCTGCGTGGCTAGAGAGAACATCAAACAGGAGACGTCAGTCCCTGTACTGTTCCCTGTCACGGAACAGTGCGGTCACACCTTTGAAATGAGACATTTATTCGTTTTACTATCAAATGGTTATGCCGAATACTGTTGTGGATCCTATGCAAGGTACCGGTACACTGTTTGTGGAACTTAATCACATTTTTGAAACCGGTTCACTTTCTCATCGCAGTTTGAACACAGAGAAAAGTTAAACAGCAGTCTACAACGATATGATCTTGCTCTGTATATGTCTACGTGTTAACTGTAACAGTAACAACAGTAATAATATTAATGTGATTAATTTACTCTTCTATTACTGTTTCCCTAATTATTATTGTCAGGATCTGTAAATTACTTGTAGTACTTGTGGTGGTGGTGTCTACATTTCTAACAACAGTAACAATAGTAATAATATCAACCTTATTAGTTTACGCTTCTATTACTATTATACTTAGTATTATTGTCAGGATCTGTAAATTACTTTATGTTATAGTAGTAGTAGTAGTAGTAGTAGTAGTAGTAGTAGTAGTAGTAGTAGTGTCTACATTTCTAATAACAGTAACAATATTAATATTAATCTTATTAGTTTACCCTTCTTTTACAATTCCACTAATTATTGTTGTCAGGATCTGTAAATTACTTTATGTTATAGTAGTAGTAGTAGTACAAGTAGTAGTAGTAGTAGTAGTAGTAGCAGTAGCAGCAGCAGCAGCAGCAGTAGTAGCAGTAGTGTCTACATTTCTAATAACAGTAACAGTAGTAATATTAATCTTATTTGTTTACCCTTCTATTACTGTTACTAATTATTATTGTCAGGATCTGTCAATTACTTTATGTTGTTGTTGTAGTAGTAGTAGTAGTAGTAGTAGTAGTAGTAGTGGTGGTGGTGGTGGTGGTGGTGGTGGTGGTGGTGGTGGTGGTGGTGGTGCGCAGTACTGGTAGTAGTTTTATTGTTATGTTGTTGTTTGTTGTCGTTACTGTTGTATCATCTAAAGCAGGCAATAAATTCAGTCACGTTGTATTCATTTTATACAACTGCATATACCCGGGGATCCTCCCCCCCCCCCCCCCCTTTTCCCCCGACCCCCTGTACAACTGCTATTCCCGGGGATTCACCACCACAAACCCGCCACTGTACAATTGCATATACCCAGGGAAGCCCCCAACCCAAACCCCCGTACATTTGCATGTCCCGAACCACACACACACACACACACACACACACACACACACACACACACACACACACACACACACACACACACACACACACACACACACACACACACACACACACACACACACACAATGTTCTCTTTGATCAAGGTGTGTATCCAGAAGAGTGGTCAAAAGGCAATCATTGTGCCGATATTCAAGAAAGGAAAAGAGAATATCACAGACAACTATAGAGGCATATCACTCCTTAGTTTGATTAGTAAATGCTATACTTCAGTACTGAACAAAAGATTGGTTACATGGGTGGAGGAAAATGGGAAGTTGTCAGAGGCACAGGCTGGGTTTAGAAAAGGTTACTCAACGACCGATCACATTTTTACACTAAACGCTATTGTTGAAAAAAGCCTATCTAAAAGAGGAGGTAAACTATATACGTGTTTTGTGGATCTAAAGAAAGCATTTGATTCAGTTCAACGTGGACCACTCTTCCACATTCTATGCCAAAATGGACTGTCTGGGAAGTTTCTGAATGCTCTTGGTGCTATATATAAATCTGTGGTATCGTGCGTTAGAATAGGAGACAGACTGACCGAGTTCTTTGACTGCCCGGCTGGACTGAGACAAGGCTGCATATTGAGTCCGATGCTCTTTTCCTTATTTATTAATGAAATTGCATCATCCGTTGAACAACAGGGTATGCATGGTATTCAGCTACTGCCAGGGTTAGTGGAAATATTTCTTCTGCTTTTTGCTGATGATATTGTTCTCATATCTGATACACCAAGGGGTCTCCAAAACCAGCTCGATGTGCTCAGTTCAGCTTGCAAAGATCTTTTTCTCCACATAAATACTGACAAAACAAAAGTCATGGTGTTCAGAAAAGGGGGCTTTTTGGGCAAACACGAAAAGTGGCATCTCGATGGAAATAATATCGAAGTTGTCAATGAATATACTTATTTGGGGTACACATTTACCACAAAAAATGAGTGTAACGAAGGGTGTTGATGTTTTGGCAGCAAAAGGAAAACGTGCTTGTGTAGAGTGTGTCAGATATATTGGTAAATTGAGTGAGATATCAAAAAAAATGCTTTTTTAAAATATTTGACACCCAAGTACAACCTGTCATTCTGTACTCAGCAGAAATTTGGGGACTGCATCGTCTGAGTAACGTAGAAAGAGTTCACACTTTTGCTTGCAAGCGTTATTTGAATGTCCCGCTCAAAGTACCCAACAAGTTTGTGTACGGAGAAACGGGCCGCTACCCGTTGTATGTTAACAGTGCGGTCAGATGTATCCGATACTGGCTGAGAATCCTCAAATTGGATCCTGCTCGTCTTCCAAAGCAAGCATACACTATGCTATTCAACATGGATGAAAGAGGAAAGAACTGCTGGGCTACTAGTGTCAGAAACATTCTGTTTAGCCTTGGTTTCGGATACGTTTGGCTGCAACAAGGCGTTGGGTGCGACAGAGCTTTCATCTCAGTATTTAAGCAAAGACTTACAGATATATATCAGCAGGAATGGAGTGCATCTATACTGCAAAAAGGATATGTATGCAAAATATCGAGATTTCAAAAACGTTTTTGAGTCTGAGAGGTACTTTGAGTTTGTTGATATAAAATGTTTTAGAGATTACCTGGTGAAGTTACGCCTAGGTTTGTTGCCACTAAATAATTCCGCATTTAGCAGCCTGTTTTCTCGTGACACTCCAGATGGCTGTGACTACTGCGGCGAATTTGAAGATGAAAAACACTTGATCTGCTTCTGCCCATTGTATGAAAACATTAGAGTTAAGTATCTCAGTGGCCTACTGACGTCCCGTCTGTGTTACAACAGCTTTTTGCGATGTGATACCATTCATACCGCAAGGAATCTTGGTGCGTTTGTATTTTATGCAATGCGCATTCGTAAACATTACGCTGAAAACATGACATCAGAAAATGAGTAGTTCAGTTACCGCTTGATTTACTGTATTAGATTGTTTGTTTTGACCATGCTGGAAATGATAATGTACAATGTTCTCCTCTTTCCAGGGGCCGGAGGCCTAAGAAAATAAACTGTTGTCTTGTCTTGTCTCTCTCTCTCTCTCTCTCTCTCTCTCTCTCTCTCTCTCTCTCTCTCTCTCTCTCTCTCTCTCTCTCTCTCTCTCTCTCTCTCTCTCTCTCTCTCTCCATTTAGGCTGCTTTATTAAAATGCTCAGCATCTGAACTGGTAACATCACATTTCTGCGTCTGCTTTGCAATGAGAGAGAGAGACAGACAGACAGAGACACAGAGAGACAGAGATAGAGAGACAGACAGAGACAGAGAGACAGAAGAGAGATAGAGACAGAGAGACAGAGACAGACAGACAGACAGACAGACAGAGACACTGAGAGAGACACACAGAGAGGGCCATAGTCAAATCTAAAGTAAAATACTGAACTTCCTCACAGCTCCAGAATCCGCACAGTTTAAGTATGCAATCGATTTAATCTTTCTCACAGTTAGTCGAAGACGTTTACCTCTTTCAGGAAGGCAATTTCTTCTTTCAGATCATTTGTTTGAAAACACCTTTCCCTTATGTCAGTTCAATCTGTACACTGCAATGAATCGTTGCGGTGTTCTCAGTCAAAAAGGGGCAGTTTTTTCTCTCTCTCTTTAATCCAGTGGTAAACACATCATTGTTTTCGCCTGTTTTTGAAAGCACTGAATGTCTACATTGTGAGTTCATCCTTTTTGGCAAGCCCATTTCGTTGCAACACACACACACACACACACACACACACACACACACACACACACACACACACACACACACACACACACACACACACACACACACACACACACATCGGCTTTGCATATGAATATTCCAAAAGTACTTTGTCCAACGAAAGCTTCTTTTCTCTGCTTCTTCTTCTTCTGCTTTTTCTTCTTTCTTTTTTTTTTTTTTTTTATTAAACACAATATACAGTATCTCATAAATGACATGTTTCAAGAGAGTGAGTGATGATGATGTATTTAGAACAGGATTTATTTGCCGCCAAACAGCATGACCCTCAATAATTATGTTCACCTTCTGGCACAAGGTCAGAGAGAGAGAGAGAGAGAGAGAGAGAGAGAGAGAGAGAGAGAGAGAGAGAGAGAGAGAGAGAGAACTCCAACTCGAGCTCGAAAAAATTATTTTACAAGGATTGTAGTTTAGGTTTAGTCAAAAACCTGTCTACCAACTAGTTCTTGCTAAAATGAATAAACATAAAATTACAGGCGTCATTTATATACATATAGGCATGAACGAGCGAGTGAGAAAAAGAGAGACAGACAGACAGACAGAGACAGACAGAGACAGAGACAAACAGACAAATAGACACAGAGACAGAGAGAAAGAGAAACACACACACACACACACACACACACACACACACACACACACACACACACACACACACACACACACACACACACACACAGATAGAGACAGAGACTGTCAAGTTCAGAGAGAGATTATTTAACGTTCAACGGGTAGGGTCCCAGGCACTTAGTCGCGCTCCTTCTCTTTCAGTCTCTCCTCGCTTTGTGCGCCGTGCCCGCTCAGTCGAGTTGTTAGCTCTTTGAAGAGACACAAGGGCAATCCTTTGCCGAACGACAACAGCCTTTGAGGTATTCGTGAGACCGAGCCTAGGCTCCCTGCCCCTCCCCGTCACGTGCTAAACTGCTGACGTAAAACGCCTTTGGTCATGAATACATAGACTTGCGTACGACGCCGTTGGCCGAATGACAGTCAAGGGACGTAATTGCATATTTTAATAGTCTGCGCCAACTTTTTGCGGGAAAGATTACTTCCCATGTTCATTGACACTTCATGGGCTGTTGATTTCATTCAACCGCGTGATGACGACAGTAAGATTCATCGCTCTTTCGAGAGTGTCCTCAAGTAGCGGGTTCTTTCACTGCGACCCACTGAACCAACGGCAATGAGACAAAAGCGCCTTTTGAGGGAAACGTACATCAATTTAGGATTGCCGTTTGCAGCAACCGCTCTCCTTTCACAGGTTATGTGGTTTCAGTTAATAAATTGAAAGAAAGAAAGACGTGTGTCATAAGTTGTGACACGTCTGTGCTCCAGAATGCATACACAGACGTGTCACAACTTCTTCTTTAGAATTTTTTAATTTTTTTTATTTGATTTTATGTGTGCTTTCCCTCTTCAACTGTATAAAATATATCTTCTTTTTTTCTTTTCTTTTGGTAGTCTTATTCAGATGAATTAAAAAATTATATATACACTCACACACACACACACACATATATCTCTGTGAATATATATATTCCTGCTAAAACAGTTCCAAAATTGGAATAAATTTAAAACAAATTCTGATGTTTTACTGTAAAAAAAATAAAAATGTTTGGTATAGTGAGCAACTGGAGTCTGTATGTTGCACACCTCTGTGTGTGTGTGTGTGTGTGTGTGTGTGTGTGTGTGTGTGTGTGTGTGTGTGTGTGTGTGTGTGAGTGAGCACGTGCATGCATGCGTGTGTGTGTGTGTGTGCATGTGTGTGTGTGTGTGTGTATATGTGTGTGTGTGTGCGCATGTATACATGTTTAGTCAAGTTTCAGTCCAAGAATAGATCCATGAATGTGCAAAATATTACAAACATGCACACACACACACACACACACACACACACACACACACACACACACACAAAGCATTTCTAAACATTGCCAAATAATTTGTCATCGTGTTGTGTAGACCTTTGCCTGCAATAACATTGAATTTGAAAAATGATGCCATTTCTTATGGTTTGCTATAACTTGTTAAACAAGTATTGAGAAAAATAACACGCACATATGCACGCATACACACATGCATGCACACACACACACAAACATGCATGCACGCACACAAACAAACACACAAACACACACACACACACACACACACACACACACACACACACACACACACACACATACACAAAATGAAGAGTACATATATCTGCTTCTGCTTCTTTATTTACTACTTTACATTTGATTTTCCTTCAATTTACTTTGCAAGACTGACAGCTGGGTCTTCTTCTTGACTGATGCCGTGCTGCTCTCACCCAAGTAAGGCTATAAAGCAGCCACAAGATCAGCATTACCCAGACCTGCCACTGTATGTCATTTTGTTTTGTCCTTTTCTAAAGGATCTCGCCAGTTCTCTGTGAAAAAAAATAGGTAAGTTTTTGTTGTTGTTGTTGTTTGTTTTACAACAAATAAAAGCCACCTTTGAAATGTGGTCAGCCAGAGTCGATGACTGCAATCACAACAGCGGAAGAAGCTAAGTTTTGTGATAATCCACAGTAAGGACTTCGTTACTTTGTAAGATTTCGAAACGAAAGAAGAAACAGCAAATGCTTTCCACTACCCATCATCTCTCGGTACTTTGCACATGCATACTCATATAGATACACACTCACACATACATGCCTAGGGTCCAAGCACAACCACAGACCTAGACGTACTACCACCACAGTCTTAACTTTGCAACACTTCAGTTCAAATCTCTACAGTTCATCCAGTTTCAGTGCCCTCCGTGGCCATCTCCTCCACTTCCACCACTGCTGAACTTGGAAAGTTTGTCAACAGCGATGGTGATGGCCATGGCAGCGACAGCCCACTTCAGCCCTCGTCCTAGACTGATGGCCGCGTTCCTCCATTGCCCTCCATAGTTTGCCTTTGTGTAGCGCCAAACCTCATTCCTGCAACACAGATTATAGCTAAATATTAATATATATTATATAGGAGTCAATCAACAAACAAAGGGAGTTAAGTAACGCTCAAAAAGCACTGCCCTCCATAGTTCCCCTTTGTGTAGTGCCAAACTTCATTCCTGCAACACAGCATATAGTTAAATATTGATATATATGACATATTACTTTTTAGTAGTTAATCAACAAACAAAGGGAGCTAAGTAACACTCAAAAAGCATCACAGGAAGTATGAACACAGCAATGAAGATCTGAATCATCTTTGGCAACTCTCACCTTGCATGCTAGCAAATTTTATTTCTAAATAAATACAAAGTACATAAACTCCAACAAGAGTACATCCTCATGGTGAAGCCTGGGCAACTACAGACCTGTACTTTGTGCGCTGAATATAGTATTAGTAGTATCTATAATCAAAACTTATACTGTTACACTTTTGGTGGGCTCCACAATGTTTTAGGATTTTACAGACCAGTTTAATACTCTTCCATCATTACTGGTGTGTTTGAGTCTATCTGACATCTGTGCCGTTCTTCATGCACAAGGGATGTAACTTCTAAGTGATTCACTAAACCTGTCCTTCAAATCCCTCCTGAATTTTGTACACTGACAATATACAGGCAATGAGCTCACCAGTACTGTGAAATGATGTAGCAGTAGCACCAAATAATATGACGCTGGGGGAATGGGGCTGAGGTGTTGGTCGCAATAACCTTGCTCTTACCTGAACACCCTGCTTCATTTATTGATACTTTGTGAACACATGCTTGATCAGCACACTTACCTCCCTTAATGTGTAAGAATAGTAACACTATGAATGTATTATACATTTATAGAATTATTGTATTAATAGCTAATCAATAGTAAAGAGGCAAATAAACTCAGGCCGAACACACTGAACTGTGAATGGATGGTTTATCCAACCATCTGTCAGGAACACTTCTAAGGTCAATTTAGTCAATACTGAAGTCAGTGAAGAGATACCAAAGTAACAAAACACTGGTGAAAATCATTAATACTTTTATAGTAATATATGAAGTTCTAAAGTTCTCTGGTTCCCCACTGAAATAATGCACATTTTCAAAAATTCAATACTGCCCCCCCCCCCCTCCCCCCCCCCCCATCCCCCCAGTCCACCCCACACCCAACCCTTCCCCCAAAAATTATGATAACAAAAACTTGAGTTCCACAACTTAAAGTATATCATTACATCTGTCTGACACTCAGTGTGTGATGTGTGTGTGTGTTGTGTGGTGTGGTGTGGTGTGGTGTGGTGTGGTGTGGTGTGGTGTGGTGTGGTGTGGTGTGGTGTGTGTCTGTGTGTGTGTATATGTGTGTGTGTGTGTGTCTGTGTGTGTGTACATATGTGTGTGTGTGTGTGTGTGTGTGTGTGTGTGTGTTTAGTTCTTAAGTTTAGTGTCTTACTCCTACTCCTACACCCATGGCTTCTTCCAGCTACATTTTTGCTGCAAGCTTTGACAATATTCAACCTTTTTACTAATTTAGCTCTATTGAACACATTTATTAACAATATCATTTTTAGTATTAATAATAATTAATATTACCCCTGGATTTTTGTTTTTATTTTAGTTGTTTCTGACACTGAAATTTCAATTTCATCATCTGAGTGACCGAAGTATGTAACTATAATTTGTATAAAAAAATCTTCTTTTTTTAAAATACAAATTATAGTTACATACTTCGGTCACTCAGATGATGAAACTGAAATATCGGCGTCAGAAACAACTAAAATAAAAACAAAAATCCAGGGGTAATATTAATTATTATTAATACTAAAAATGATATTGTTAATAAATGTGTTCAGTAGAGCTAAATTAGTAAAAAGGTTGAATATACATATGTCATGCACATATCAACATTTTCTTCTCCATGTCAACTGTCATGTGTTTCTCTTGTTTTTGTTTACAAAGTCTACAAGTATTTTGTCAAGTTGTTGCGTCACAAGTCCCCGACTGCCGCGGCATAGGCACACACGTCTCAGTCGTAAGTGTGATAACGATTATAATCAGACTCAGATACAGATCCATTCTGCGACCGAGCAGTAAAGATAAGGTGGCCGGGGGGCGGGGGGGGGGGGGGGGGGTCGTGAACTGCACCTTTACAAAAATTTATTTGTTTGCAGCAGAATACTGCAAAAGCAGTGCAATAGAATGCAAAGAAATCGTGCAGTTACCGGAGCCATGGGTCCCTCAGTCCTCGACTCGCAAGCATCCGCTGTGTTTCCTCCAGTTCTTTGATGCCATCAATCTTGTAGCTTTTCCAGTCAGGTACCTGGAATTTATGCTCACCACCCATGTTCCAAAAATATTTGGTTTCTTCTGTCGCTAACCTTGGCCAGCGTATTCACCTCCACAAACGGAAGTGGTGAAGGGACATTACTCTTATATTATTTAGAAGAAATATTGGACCTATAATTTTGCAGCTCAAACAGTCTAGTAAAACTGTCATCCAGTTCAAACCAACAAACAAAAAATGTTCCCGTCAAAACGAAATTTATTTAGTTTTAGTTTTTTTGTCCAATATTTCTTGTATCGTTGTGGGTTAGTTTCTGGGAGCTTCAACGAAAGCAGAAAGGGTAAACTTAGACTGTTTAATGGGAGACAACCGCAAAAACATAATTTATGTGTCAAAACGATTACTTCCCTTACACTGCATTGCGATCATGCCAAGTTGCCCACAAGGCAAAGCACCATCAGACCTTTTTTGGAACAAACTGGTGATAAAGCTAATCGATTTCACACAGCAAACTCTGAAATATGGACACGATTTCGCAAGCTAGTTACTGTGGCATGTGGTTACTTTCTCTAAATTTTGTTGAAAAATTCGTCGAATTTGCCACACAAATCTATCTATAAAGCTGGCTATATAACATCAAAAATATATGCAACCCGTCCTGAGTGACTTTCCAGGTGCGATATAGCTACGGTCACTAGAAGAAGAAGAAGAAGACGACGAAGAAGAAGAAGAAGAATGGTATACTTTTACCGCGCCTACTCCGAGCCTAGTAGTTTGAAACACGCACGCCCTCCGCCCCCCCCCCCCCCCCCCCTCCCCCCGCTCCATACCCATCACCCCCTTACACACACACACACACACACACACACACACACACACACACACACACACACACACACACACACGCACGCACGCACGCACGCACGCACGCACGCACGCACGCACGCACGCACGCGCACGCACACGCGCGCACGCACGCACGCACACTCACACACACACATACACACACACACACACACACACACACACACACACACACACACACACACACACACACACACACACACACACAAACAAACAAACAAACAAGGACAAGCGTGAGACAGAATTTCAACAGTTGAGTTGCGAGACTGTTGCATAATGGCAAATACCAGTGCCATATGGCAGCAAGCTGCACATACCACCTACCATCTATCATCAGCTGCTCTATAACCATACAAAAAAAGCCTGTTTTTTTACCGACAAATGCCGGAGAGAACTTTGGAAAGAAAGTCTGGAGTCGGAACGGACTATTAACAGAAAAATGACAAGAGAGAAAAAGGAAGGGGACTGGGCAGAAAAACAAGAGAGAAGATAGGCCAGAGGGGAATCAGCTAACAGCCCTGAGATTCCAGACAGGATGAGGGCGTCAGACATCCCGGGTCTCCTTTCAGGTTGTGTGAAAAGGTAGGTATGTAGGTGTGTTTATTTTTTCTGTTCTTTTTCTTTCTTTTCTTCTTCTTCTTCTTCTTCTTCTTCTTCTTCTTCTTCTTCTTCTTCTTCGGTGTGCCTTGTTGTTGTTGTTGTTGTTGTTGTTGTTGTTGTTGTTGTTGTTGTTGTTGTTGTTGTTGTTGTTGTTGTTTTGTTTTGTTTTGTTTGATTTGGTTGTTGTTGTTTTGTTTGTCGCCCTGATATAACTGTATTGGTTGACTGGGCGTAAAACACCAAGTTACTGTTTTAGTTGTTTATTTAGAAAGAAGAAGAAGAAGAAAGAGAAGAAGAATAAAAAAAAAAAAAAGAGGAAGGGTTGAACAGTGCCTGACAGTGTAAAGCAGTTCATTCCAGAATTGCCATGTGTGTGCAGAAAAGCAGGAAAGCTCCCTTTTCAGGTGGAACAAAATTAACAGTAACTGTTTCTAAAGAGTTTACGCACGATATCTATCTGTAACTGATTAGTCCTAGAGTAAAAAGAAAAACTTCATAGTTCAAGCGCCTGTGCACGGTTTGACTGAGTCACACCTTGCCTGCACGTGCAACACGTTCAGTAGGCTAAGTCAGGACTGCGCAGTGGTGCTGAAGTTGACTGACATATTGCCAGAGAGACAGACAGGCAGGCAGGCAGGCAACAGGCAGCAGGCTGCAGTGAGAAGACAGTGGTCT
>OY757541.1:20574315-20578592 GCA_963584105.1 Alviniconcha strummeri | reverse complement strand
ACTGTGTGCTGATGCCGCGGCACATGCAGACGACTACGTCAGTCGCAAACTCCGTGCACTGGTTGACGACATCCTTCTTCCAACCTTTGGAGGAAAGGTGCCGGGAAAGCGATGCTTTGAGTGTGGGTCAGGCGCAGAATCCAAGCACTGGTTTACGACATCCTGTTGCCGAAATGCGAGGCTCGGAGTGTGGGTCAGTCGACCACAACGGACGGTTGGGGCCACAATCATCAGCTGTCATGGCCTACCGTCCTTTCGGTTACACAGTCGTTGGTAAAGTTACGGTGTGGCCTGTGAGTGTGTCCAAAAACGACAGGTCGGGCTGGACCCCCTCACAACCGGGTCACTAGCAAGCAGCTGGCGACGTGATGGTCAACAGCAGTTGGTTGTACACATGGGTATATATATATGGTTGTAATGTAGAGCTGGTTCCAGAGTTCAGGAGCTGTGTGAAAGTCGAGATGGCCGTCCTGGGCTCCCGTCCCTAATAAGCCTACGGTTTTTGTGGACGTAAAGCAACACTCAAGCAACCAGAGTACATGTAGTCACGAGTACATGTAGTCACAAGGACACATTATACATGTATGTTCAGTGGCGGCGTGGGGCAAATGGAGCAAGCAAGCGCGACAAAGGCCAGAACAAACCCACGAGCCTACTGTTAACCCTTGCGCGTGGGGCCTTCTGGTGTATAGCTGGTTTGGCCTATCGGTAACAAAGATTTCCTGACTTTGGCGGTAGTTGAGGCGCTTGGTTGGTAAGCAGGCGGGTGTTGGTTCATATCCGCTTTGCAAGTTCAAATGTTGCTTTACGTCCATTAGAGACCACAAGGACTGTTAAGGACAGTGAGCCCAGGACGGCCACCTCGACTTTCACACAGCTCCTGAGCTCTTGACATATCCGATGCGGATCTCCTTTCTTTTCAACGTTTGTGATTCGTGGATACTGTCAAGTTTTGACTTTGCCAGCCACGGTTAATCAAACATTAAAGTGGCTCACACCGACTGCAGAAACCTATGGTGACAGCGTGGCTGTAGGAATATAATATATATATACACGTTCGTTTCCCTTTCCCTTTTTAGATTCAAATTCTACCGCCTGTTTTCAAGCGAAGGCGCATAACTGACATACCAAGCTGTGACGGCCGCGCAGCCGGCAGTATCTCCTAACAGCGGCAATGATGTATCATTACTACTGCGGTAGTGGTGGTGGTGGTTGTGAAACTGTCCAGCAAATGACGGTGCACCAGGTGCCCTCTTCTTGCTCCGGCTCTGACCGTGTGGTCACCACCAGCTGCTGTCACCAGACAGCTAGGCCATTCGTATGATGCCTTAATTCATCTCGCCAGGGGCTCTGGTTGGCTCATGCATGGTAGGCGGTATACTCTCGCCCTGTCAAAAAAGCCACGGTTTCTTCCACGGACACACACACACACACGCAGGCACGCACGCACGCACGCACGCACGCACGCACGCACGCACGCACGCACGCACGCACGCACACACACACACACTCACACACACACACACACACACACACACACACACACCTGTGTGTCATTACCACAGGGTTCCAGGCGAGATCAAGAGGAGGGAGGTGCAGCTGGACCCTCAAGTTAGCCCAGAAGAGATCATGAGCAGGGAGGTGGAGCTGGGCTGAGAAAGTTGGACTTCTTTCGCTTCGGGTTGTTCCTCAACAGCAGTGCAACGGACATTGTCTTTGTGACTCTGCCCAGCGCGACAGCTGACACAGCCGTTGCGCAGTGCACTAGTCGCTGCGCAATGGCGAGGGACACCGCCTTAACACTTCCATTGTTCTGGCGGCGGTCCACGGTCTCTCCGGTCTTTTTCGGGCGGTATCCGCGGTCGAGCCTTCACTCTTTCGTCCCCTCCCCCCACCCCCCCTCCCGTCCCCGTCCCTAATAAGCAACCTCGCTTCTGTGGACGTAAAGCAAAATGGTCAAAGGTCGTGACCTATATCAGAGCTCAGGAGCTGTGTGAAAGTGGAGATGGCCATCCTGGGCTCCCCGTCCTAATGAGCCTTACGCTTTTTGTGGACGTAAAGTAACACTGAACCATTGCTTACGCATTGATCCCTAATATGTCAACCCGACGTCCGAGGACATTAAGCTCCACATCATCATCATCATGACCTATATCTATAGGTCCATGTTCTCTTCTGGCGGCGGCGCTCGTCCTCCTGAAGATTTTTTTTGTTCGTTCGTTTCAGCGTTGCTTAACGTCCTCAGAAACCATGAGGTTTATTAGAGACCCAGGACGGCCACCTTCACTTTCACACAGCTCCTGAGTTTTGTTGTTGTTGTTTTCCTGTTCGTTCTGGGTTGGACACATCCATCCATCTTTTTATGCAGAGACACTGATTGACTCCTGCTCTAGTTGCCAGCCGCTAACCGCCGTTTTGTTCGTATACATGTGTTCGGCCTGTTCAGCTTAAATGTGTGTGGTGTGTGTGTGTGTGTGTGTGTGTGTGTGTGTGTGTGTGTGTGTGTGTGTGTGTGTGTGTGTGTGTGTGTGTGTGTGTGTGTGTTTTGATGTAGGTTTTGCTTCTGTTGTTTTGTTTTGTGTTCATCTTCTCAAAGGCCCTTTGGCGGGTGTGTGTGTGTGTGTGTGTGTGTGTGTGTGTGTGTGTGTGTGTGTGTGTGTGTGAGAGAGAGAGAGAGAGAGAGAGAGAGAGAGAGAGAGAGAGAGAGAGAGAGAGAGAGAGAGAGAGAGAGAGAGAGAGCGTGTGCTTACATGATTAATTTGTTCCATAATCCATCGAACTCTGACATGGACTGCATGATCTTTAACGTGCGTATGTGATTTTTTTGTACGCGCATACACACGGGGAGCTAGGCTGATACTCTCAGCCCAATGACATTTTGTAGAGTCAGCACAAAATTTCACACCGGAGAAAGCCTAGGGGCGGGCGCAAAGCCAAGCACATAACGGTCACCCATCCGTGTGGTGACCACAACGCTCGATCATGCGGCTTACCTTGGCTTTCGAGAGTGAGTGCTCTTGCACTGAGCCATGCACCGACTCTTCTTTCTTCAGTCTTCTTCTTTAGGTGTTGATTTACGTCCACAGAGACCGTACCTACTGTTAGGGACGCGGAGCCCAGGACGTCCACCTCGACTTTCACACAGCTCCTGAGCTGATTTCGTCAGCCTTGGACTCGTCCTTTTTAAAGAATCTTCTTCGTTTTTGTTCGCAAATCGTCCTTTAAATCACACGCCCTTTGTTTGGCCACTGATCGGTTAATACTATCTATCAAAAAGTCTCAGACAGGACAATAAAGGGGTAATTTATAACAGGTTCTAGGCTGATCGGTTAATACTATCAATCCAAAAAGAGTCTCAGACAGGACAATAAAGGTGTAATTTATAATAGGTTCTAGGCGCCTGCGTTTCAGTACTAGAGCAGGGTGCCAGAAAAAAAAAAAAAAAAGCAAAAAAAAAAAAAGCAACGTACATCGAAGAATCTGCATCACCTGCCTGTGGTTCTGACGGTGTCCTGTTTCCTTCCTACTTTCTGTTGTTTTTTTGTTGTTGTTGTTTTTAAAGTTGCTTGCCTGTTTCTTTCTTTCTGTCTTTAGTTGTTGTTGTTGTTAAGTTGCTTGTCGGTGGCTATGCTCTGTTAGTGCTGGTGCGGCTGTTGCTTTGCTCTTGACTGACCGAGGATGAGATTACGAAGGAGGAAGGTGCCAGCAAGTGGTGTTCGGAGTGTGGATTTCGCGCAGATTACAGCTGATTGATCTTGTGTGTCTTTCGGTTTCAGGCTAATTCTAGCCGCTTTTATTTATGACTTAAATTATCCGAATTTAAGCAGACAGTTAAGTGGTCTGCATTCATTTCAGGGTTTTGGGTCTGCGTCTTTCAGTGCGCTGTCCCCTGACAGTCATTATGTATTCATGATTGTACCTTAGTGTTCAAAGTATGTCAAGTAGGTATTGACGGCTTTTCTTCTTCTTTCTGTAGTCTGCGTTGTCGTGCCTAGTAACCTGTACAGTGTAGGTTAAGTCGGGGGAGGGGAGGTGGAGGGTTTTGGTGACGGGGAACACGACAATACTGCTCTTTTCGACGTGAACACAAGGAACTGATTGTCCGGAGCAGTGCGGAGACGTGCCTGTTGCCCTGGCCTTCTACCCTGTTTAGGACCTGTTACCTTGGCCTTCTACCCTGTTTAGGGCCTGTTACCCTGGCCTTCTACCCTGTTTAGGGCCAATGGAAGCGGCTAACAGAAAGTAGACATGTAGACATGTATGCGTGTGAAACCGCA
>OY757541.1:20569315-20571815 GCA_963584105.1 Alviniconcha strummeri | reverse complement strand
GGCATAGATATTTTAGTGTCACTGACATCATCATTCTTCCCAGATTGATCTGCATCACTTCAGTTGTGTGGCCAGACTGAAAAATATCTCAGCCACAGAGTTTGTCCGCTTATGGAAAGTATGTTTGAAGATGAGAAGCACAGTTGTGGGAAGTATGAAAAGTGGTTTTAAAACAAGATTAGAATGACTTTCAAGATTTAAAAAAAATAAAAAATAAAAAATGTAGACACATGACATAGATCTAGAGATGATGATGAAGTTAGTGTTCAACCAGAACTATTGTGCCTGTGGTGGTACCTGTTCTTTTATTTCCTTTCTTGGTTGGGGGGTGGGGTGGTCTTTTCTTGGTTGGGGGGTAGGGTGGTCTTCTGTTTGTTTGTTAATCTTAAAATAAATACAGTATAAAGTGAAGATTTTTTACTTTTCAGGTTTGTTGTTGTTGTCACATTTGTTTTTAAGCTGGAGTTGTTGTTATTATTTATTAACAGTGTTAATGACTGAAATTCTGACTGTCTTTTGTTCTGTTCTTGAACAGCAGGATATTAGTGGATCCGGGTCAGGCAGCGTTGTTATAGAACCGCCCACCATTCCCACACTGACTCCATTCCCGAGGGTGAGTGGCCCGCCCATCTATTCTTTTCCTTTCAGCACTTTGTTTCTTATTTGGACATATTGCCCCAAAATTCTGGAATATGTCAGGTAGCATTATCTACAAAATCAAGAACACTGAGGACTTTGACCATGACTTGTTGAACTCTTGAAGATGTCTTTTTCAGAATCATGACCAGAGAGAGAGAGAGAGAGAGAGGAGTGTGCTCTTGAGTACTATTGCATTTAAAACAGTTTGATGCTAGTAACACATGCACATGCAGTTCTAATTCTAATACTCATTTCTTGAGATAGGTGGAATGTCATTTTATGTTGAGATAGGTGGAATTTGTGATGTCTGACATGACCATTTGGGAATTTGTAATTTTGTGTCTGACATCATTTGAGAAATTGTCTTTTTGTGTCTGACGTAGCCACTTGGGAGTTGGTCATTTTGTGTCTGACCTGACCATTCAGCATACTGGTCATTTTGTGTCTGACCTGACCATTTTGGAATTGGTCATTTTGTGTCTGACCTGACCATTTGGGCTGCAGGAAAGACCCACTGAAACCATCAAAGGGGAGAAAGGAGAGAGGGGATTGCCAGGTGTCAAGGGAGATAAAGGCGATCAAGGACCACCAGGCATCCCGCATCCACCACCCATTACTCCCCCTCCCCCAGACATTGAACTTCTCCGTGGCGCTAAAGGTACCATATTAATTTTGGAGCCAGTTCTGCCAATAATTTTAATAGTCCTGTTTGTGTTGTGTGTGTGTGTGTGTGTGTGTGTGTGTGTGTGTGTGGTGTGTGTGTGTGCGTGTGTGCACACATGCTTGTACATTAGAGAAATCTAAAAGGATGAAAAGTTATCATAAGGGAAGAGTTGTAGGGGACTGTTTGTTATAATAATGATCTTATAAGCTGATTTTTTAATCCTGGATTTTCTGCAAAATTGGTCACACATATCAACACGCAATTGAAGGCAAGCAATACAGGTGGCTTGCTCACTGTATTATTTGGAGATGTTGTCCATCTTTACATCAACTAAAACAGAATCAAGGTTTTAATGCATTGCTTAATTTATCACCTTCCAGGAGTGACATATAGTCTTGTGGCAGTTTTCTACCCTACGTAATTTGAACTCAAGCTGAGTTACTGAATGTTTTGAAATGATGATTTAATAACATGTACTTGAGATCTGTATGTCAGCCATATAGGAAGTGAACTAATGCTGTAAAATGCTGTTGTCTGGTAGGTGACATGGGTGACCCTGGTATACCTGGAGAGCCTGGGGTGCCTGGATTAAAGGGTGAACCGGGTGAGCCTGGTTTGAATGGCCTTCCTGGAACACCAGGCAAGGATGGTGAAAAGGGTGACAAGGGAGATCCTGGTGACCCGGTGAGTGAAAACATTTTGCTCCATCTGGAAATGTGTCTCTCACAATTCACCTGACCTCCAGAACTGAAGTAGGAATGATGCAGAAGTGTGTACCTATACTACTACTGTGCTATAAAGAGGTAGATTTGTTTTTAATATTTGATAAAATTATCATTGATTTACTGGACCTTGTTCAAGAAAGCATTTTACATGGTGTGTGCAATTCAATGATTCCTCTCTGCAAAGAATTCTGAGCACAGAAACTTGGTCAAGTATACATGCTGAGTCAAGTACTGGTCTTCTTGATTCTGTTCAAAGGAAAATGTGGGTGCCACTTATAAATAACAAACAAAGGAATAACATTGACATGTATAAGAGATTCACAGTCTAAGCACATGCTATAAAATACAAATGCCACAAGCATTATTTGAATAGAATTTGTATTACTTATGGAAGTGCAATGTAAAATAAACAACATCACACACATATGATTGTCATATAATACATTATATAATACATTATTAGGCACAAATA
>OY757541.1:20556815-20566815 GCA_963584105.1 Alviniconcha strummeri | reverse complement strand
CAAGGGTATGATTGTGAAAGAGTAAAAAAAGTATTTTGAATGTAATAGTCTCTTATCGTGATGGTCCTCCACATTTTTTCTAATCAGAAATCCACTGAGCTGTGACTTATTTCTTCAAAGGAGTTATTTTTGAGCATCTTTGACTACATTTATTCAAAACTAAACTTCTTAGTTCAAGAAGAGAATGTGGAGTCTTTGCTTCCTGAGATATTTGATGTACATAATCAAATACATTTATTCATGATTATTAAATGATTGATGCTGCAGGGCTATTGAGCCATCAATTATTCATGACAATTAAATGATTGATGCAGCAGAGTGGAACAGGTAATTGTATTGCACGCACCAGCTTCAGTGGGAACAGCAAGGTCTTTTTGCTTGAATACTGCTTTATATTGAGAAACACTCTTGTTTTGCTTGTTTGCAAACCTGTCATAGCTATGGACAAATCTTTTTGTTTGCTTCAGAAATGTTTTTTGACCCAACCTTTGTCGAATCATTTGCTTTAGGGCTGGCTGTTGTTGTTCATTGTCTGTGTTGTTTTACACAACCACACTGAAAATGATTTTCATGTGTGGTGGTTCTCTGTGGTGAATAAATGTGTGTGTGTGTGTGTGTGTGTGTGTGTGTGTGTGTGTGTGTGTGTGTGTGTGTGTGTGTGTGTGTGTTAGTTTCATCTGTATTTTGGATCAACCAGTCAATAAAACATTGTAATTTAAGTGTATTTACTGGTCAAAGCATGCAACTAAAGCTCTTTTGTTAGTGGAGACAAGTACAAGGGTACAAACACTGGGGTTGTTATTAATAATAATAATTAGTATGAAGCAAACAAACAACCACACACACACACACACACACACACACACACACACACACACACACACACACACACAATTTATTTTTACAAAGGAACATCTAATTCCAGCAGTTCTGTAGCATAGCTTCTGTTGGTGATTTCTGCACAATTTAATATTTCCATGGACAAAGGTTGAGCCAAATGTTTAAGAATGTAACACAACAGTGAACCTGTCTTCAATGTTGCTTTGGTCTCTTGCTTCCAATTTAGTTGACTGTGTATTTTTGTTTGACCTTGTGAAGTTCTTCGCCCTCCTATGGGTCACAGAACTCCCTTCCTACTTTCCCATAAAAATGTGTTTGATAATCATAAGTTTTATGTTTTAAATCCTTTTATATCTTTGTGTTTTAATTTACTTATTATTTCTTTGTTGCAATTTGCTTTTATTTGTTTGTTACCCTTAAAAAAGAATTCCTTTATGGAAAAGCTGGAACATTTTGCTGTTGTATGGCCACAGAACAGATCTGCGCAAGACCAAGTCCTCAGCTTTATGGCTCAAAATGTAACATGGAAAAACACGTGTGCACTGGAGCCATTACCACCTGTTTTGCTCTAGTGTCAGCCTTTGTTGGGATTTTATCATTATATTTATAGTCATGTTTTGATGATCTGAATGTTTGCCACACTTATTAGTTGCATGCGCTTCTGTTTTGTGTTCACATATGCTTAACTCTTTGAAGACAAGATGCTCAGAACCCCCTTCCAGATCCAGGATTTGGAGCAGGTTTTGTACAATTAAGAAAATATGTATAAATTCCAGAGTGATGAATGTGTATGCTATGTGACATTTGTGTGGACTTTTATTCTGCCAAAATTTCTGACTGATCGTTGCTTTTGTCTTTGTGGGGAACATTCATACACAGGCATTTAGCAAATAAATGGCAGGTAGGTGTAATAAAATGTAGATAGATACAAGTTGATTTGTTTTAGATTTTTTTTTTTTTTTTAATGTACATCCTAAACTGCTAGAAAGAGGGATTTTGTGTACTGCTGCTTAACAACTCTATTTTGTTTGTTTGTTTGTCTTATTGCTAAAATTTTAAATGTTGTGTCCATAAACTTGGTGTCATTTTAAGATATATAAAATGTATTCAGAAACCTGGAGTGAATATATACATATACTACAGAACAGGTGTACATATTTAGAACTCTAGACTGACTAGGAAAGACACTGGATATTGCGTTCTAAACATGAATGGGTAACAATTACTAGTTTTAATACTGTTACATGTTCAGAAGTCTAAAACTGAAGAGGAATATTGCATGCTTAGAAACCTTGACTGAATAACTATTATATGTTTAGAGACTTGGACTGAACTGTGAACAGTGATTATATATTCAGAAACCTGGACTGAAAAAGTATTACATGTTCAGAAACTTGGACTGAACAGGTATGACACATTCAACATTCAACAACCATGGCGGAACAGAAATAAAGATGTTACTGGACAGTTACAGCATCCAGAAATGTGGACTGAATATGTATTAGCTGTATACATTCAGGGAGTTGAGCATTTTCTTCTTCCATTATAGAGTCCAACTTCAACATTCTGAAGACTCTGACACTTTTAGTTCATGCAGGGCTAATTTGGTGTTTTTATGAACCACCAAGCTCGGACGTAGACAACAAGATTTGTTTACATGTGTATGTGATGTTTTTGCATGCACACAGGTTACAGTCGGTTTATATTCTCATGTGAAAGACTTTAGGACTGAACATGGACTGAATCATGAAATGCCTGTGGTCTAGACTGAGTGACACCTGTGTGTGTGTGTGTGTGTGTGTGTGTGTGTGTGTGTGTGTGTGTGTGTGTGTGTGTGTGTGTGTGTGTGTGTGTGTGTGTGTATGTGTGTGTGTATGCATGCATACACATGTGTGTGTGTGTGTGTGTGTGTGTGTGTGTGTGTGTGTGGTAAAATGCTTATGATTTAGACTGAGGGACATTTGTGCATTTTTGTGTGAAATGTTTATGATGATCAAGACTGAGTGACGTGTGTGTGTTGTGAAATGCTTATGATGATCAAGACTGGGTGATACTTGTATGTGTGTTATGAAATGCTATAATCTAGGCAAGTGCCACTTGTATATATGTGTGTGTATGTGTGTGTGCCAGGGAGTGGCAGGAGCGCCTGGTGAGGACGGCCTACCAGGACCACAAGGACCCAAGGGAGACCGTGTGAGTAGACTTTGTGTGCTCATAACCATCCATCATAAATACTGAAAGTAGAAAAGAAAGGTCTTTTTCACTTCTTGAGTTCATTCAGTTAGGTGCATTGTGGCAAATACCTATTTTTTCTTCCAGGTTCTTCTTCTTTTAAGGCTTAATGTCTTGCTTAAAAAATCGAATAGTATATAAAATATATATCTATGAATGTAGACTGTATTGTGTCTGAAACTGAGCTTTTTTTGTTTTGTTTTTTGGTTCATTTTTGCTTGTGGTTTGATGTCCTTTGTTTGCCCTGATGCTGTTCTAAAAATATGATTTAAACTAGTGTTTGTTCATACTGAGGTGGCCCCATGCGGCTGATTGGTCATTAATACCAAAGAACTAACAAACTCTTCCACTGACTGATTGTTAATATCGGAGAACTAACTATAGCTCCTCCAGCCATAGCTAGCCAGCCAGCGTGGGACACCTGATATGAGCTGTGGTGTTCTTTGCACTGTTTTCTGGCCCTCTGACTGTCCAGGGAGAGCCTGGCGTGCCCGGAATACCTGGCATGGACGGTGAGCGCGGTTTGCCAGGTCGGGACGGAGTGGATGGACTTCCTGGTCGTGATGGTCAGCCAGGACGCATTGGACCCGCCGGCCCTCCTGGTCCCCCTGGACCTGGAGGCAGTGGCGGGATCTTCTTCGGTAGTGGGGATGGAGGAGACACTGAGGTAATGAGTGTTGCTTTAGATAGTAGAGGTTTTAGGTGGGGGAGGGGATTGGAGGGTTGGGGGGCTCGCATGTTCACTTTCATCCAGCAAACCTGATAATATTTATACAAACAAGAATAACAATAAAAGTATATATTATACAGTCTGAATTAAAGTAGGTTTAGAAATGTTTGAATCTGAAACAGAGCAAGGCCCAGAGCAACACACAAGGGAGTTAATTAGCAGAGCACTTGTGCAGAATCAACACACAAGGGAGTTAATTAGCAGAGCACTTGTGCAGAATCAACACACAAGGGAGTTAATTAGCAGAGCACTTGTGCAGAATCAACACACAAGGGAGTTAATTAGCAGAGCACTTGTGCAGAATCAACACACAAGGGAGTTAATTAGCACTCAAAATATGTAATACAAGTCCAACAACAAAGACCTGAGTTGCCTACAGTAACTCTCATTAATGTTAAAAATGTATGGTTTGAAAGATTTACATTGTTTTTAGATGTACCGCTCTCTTTGTTATCCAAGCCCTGACTATAGCAGAAACACGGGCGTAACACCACTGGCCCATTTTCTGTGTGATGCAACATACTTCTGTAGCTGCTGTCCTTGTGTGCCTGCACAGTTGCATCACTGACAAGTTTTTACCTTTGCACTGAGCAGGGCGGCATCCCTGGGCCCCGTGGACCCCCTGGTCCTCAAGGTCCACCAGGTATCAATGGGTTGCCGGGACGGGTTGGTGAACCTGGACCTCGTGGACCTATTGGACCTCCCGGTGAACCAGGACCCAAAGGAGAAAGAGTGAGTAACTGATCAAGTGATGGACTGGCAGTGTCTTTCAATCACTGATCAAGTGATGGACTGGCAGCGTCTTTCAATGTTGTGCTGATCGAGTTTATCTTAGTGTTGTTTACTCATATTTAGAGGCTGATGTTAATGTCTCGCTCCATTCCTGTCTGCGTGTCTGTGTTTCTGTCCATCTCTGTCTACTCTGTCCTTATCTTTCTCATTTGTTTTTGTCTCTTTGTCTGCCTCTGTCTTTCTGTCTCTTTTTGTCTCTGTCTCTCTGTGGCTACCGTAGCATTGATTGGTACTAACGCTGTTGTGCTGAGGTTCTTTGCCAGCATAGTGCACAGCGGTGTGTATGGTTGCTACATAATTATAGCAGACCGTTTCTGGTTCCTGTCCTAACAAGATTATCATGGGTTTGAAAATTATATCAGCGTAGCTCAGTTTGTCTGTTTATAAATGCACTTGTATTTTGAAAATTGTCAGTGAATTACTTCAGTTAGCTTTATTTCTACACCACAAGAGTGCTCATCCTGACTCACACAAAGTCCGTCATGTCTGTACTTGTGGCATTGAAAAAGGTGTGCTTTACAACTGTCAGATCACATCGTGTTTTTTTAATGTTTCATTCCAGTTTGTATGCAATCTACAACAATGCTGTAGCAATGACTTCAAGTCTCAGCTGCATGTGTGAACATACAAAAATCATAAACGTAACAGAAATCAACTATATTTGGGAGAAAAAATGTTTTATTCCAGTTTGTCTGCAATCTACAACAGTGCTGTAGCAATGACTTCAAGTCTCAGCTGCGTGTGTGAGCATACAAAAGTCATAAACGTAACAGAAATCAATTATATTTGGGAGAAATAAACAGGGGAAAAAAAAGAGAAAAAAAAACTGAAAAAAGAAGAGAAATTCAAACCGAATCTTAACAAATAAATAGCCCCAACAAACAGATCACCTTTAGGGCATGACAGTTATGGCAATGACTGTGCTGACATGATATGTGCATGTACATTGTGTATTGTATTGTTTGTTCAGGGCTTTGACGGGGATCCGGGAATCCCAGGTGCTCGTGGAGAGCCTGGGGTACCAGGTCGGCATGGTGAAGCTGGTCCTCAAGGAATCCCTGGTCTCCCTGGTCTGAAAGGAGAGTCTGTGAGTTGATACAATGTGCACTAGTCATTGATGCTGTCAAATATTACAAGGCTAGTTCTCATAGGAAACCCTGGCCTTGCTTGGCCTCAAGGGAGAGCTGGTAAGTTGATGTAATGTCTCTAGTCATTGATTCAGTCAAACCTGACAAGGCTAGTTCCCATAGGAAACCCTGGCCTTGTTTGGCCTCAAGGGAGAGCTGGTAAGTTGATGTAATGTGCACTAGCCATTAATCAAATCAAGTCTGGTGAGGCTCATCCTCAAAGCAAACCCTGGCCTTGCCTGGCCTCAAGGGAGGAGAGCCTGTGCATTGATGTAATGTGCACTTGTCATTAATATAATCAAGTCTAAACATAAAAGGTTCAAAATAATGCTGTTTATTAGGACAAAACACAACATGTGAATTCTGAGGGTGATCCCCTTTATCAAGCTACAAAACAACACTTAGACAACAATTAAATTGTGAAAAATGATGAAAAATGAAACGGAGAGTCTGATGAAGCTCATCCTCAAAGAAAACCCTGGCCTTGATTGGCCTCAGGGGAGAGCCTGAGTTGATATAAATTTGCACGTGTCATTATAACCTCCCTATTCCCCCCCCCCCCCATACCCCACTATCTCCCAGTCCCTAATGAGCCTTACGGTTTCTGTGGATGTTAAACACCATGTTTACTATAGTACAGGTAAGTCTGACGTGGCTTGTCCTGAAGGAATCCCTGGTCTCAAGGGAGAGCCTGTGAGTTGATGTAATGTGCACCTGTCTTTAATAGAATCAAGTCTGATGAGGCTGGTCCTCAGAAGAAACCCTGGTCTCAAGAGAGAGCCTGTAAGTTGATGTAATGCTTTTCTTAGGTATGATGATGATTTGCTGTGGTCATTTCCAACTCCTAGAATGATTGTAGAGCGGCACTAACAGGGACATAACCACTTTAAGCCAACCATGTAGTAAAATGATATATTCACCTTAATACATTTTCTTTTTGAATCAAGAACAAGTGCCAGACTGCATATCTCTGAAATACATTTTACACTTGCAAGTGCAAATTTAGATGATTTTATCACTAACTAATCAGTGCAGATATGGACTGATTGGTGTAGCACATGGCCAGAACAGTAATGAAAAAGATTCTCATTTGCACAAAGGAAGGAACTAAATGGCATTCTCATTTTGTGTAAAAAAAACAAAGCTTTTTAAAGCAGCATACTGATGCATGGACGCTCAGTTTAAACAAGGCCAACTTAAACTCCTTTCACCAGCTTTGTACCTGGAAAGAAATGCAAAGTCTTTGTTTTCCCAACAGGGTTCACCTGGAGTCTCCGTGCCCTCAGAGCCTGGTCCACCTGGTGTACCTGGACGAGATGGCTTACCTGGTGAACGGGGCTACACCGGACCCCCTGGCCCACCTGGTCCTCCCGGCCCACCTGGTGTCCCTGTGGTTGTTGGAGGATCTGGAGGATCTGGGGATGACATTGAGGTCATGGGACAGAAAGGAGAGCCTGTGAGTTGATTTGTTTTCCTCTTTTTTGTTGTTGCATGCTGCACTGCTGTTTTAGTGGCAGAGCATCTGCATTTGTGACTGTTTAAGTCGATCACCATGGTATTGAAAATGTTTCAGTCACAGTTTATTAACAGTGGTATTGAAAATGTTTTAGTTGCAGTGGTATTGAAAGTGGTTCAGTCACAGTGATGTTCACAATGTTTCAGTCACAGTTTATTCAAATTGTTTTAGTCACAGCAGTATTCAAAATATTTCAATCACAGTGGTATTCAAAATGTCTCAGTTACAGTGGTATTTAAAATGTTTCAGTCACAGTTTAATTCAAGATGTTTCACATTCAGTCACAGTGGTATTCAAGATGTTTCTGTCACATTGGTATTCAAAATGTTTCAGTCACATTGGTATTCAAAATGTTTCAGTCACAGTGGTATTCAAAATGTTTCAGTCACAGTTTATTCAAAATGTTTCAGTCACAGTGGTATTTAAACTGTTTCAGTCACAGTTTATTCAGCATGTTTCAGTCACAGTGGTATTGAAAATGTTTCAGTCACAGTTTATTCAAAATGTTTCAGTCACAGTGGTATTCAATATGTTTCAGTCACCGTGGTGTTCAAAATGTTTCAGTCACAGTTCATTCAAAATGTTTCAGTCACAGTGGTATTCAAAATGTTTCAGTCACAGTGATATTGAAAATGTTTTAGTCACAGTGGTATTCAAAATGTACCAGGCACACTTTATTCATAAATGTTTCAGCCACATTTTTGTACAAAAGATGAAACTGAATTTTTTTGAGATGTCCTAATCTGCTTGTCTTCAAAATTTCTTTGACATTGAATCATTTTTAGCAATGCTTTTTGAGCATTTTCTTGTCTTGCTGTGTCAGCTGTAGTATTTCTCAGTTTTCTTATGTGAAAGTGTAAAAATACACAATGAGTGCATTGTCTTGTTGGTGTCTTGGTAAATTCAGATATGAATAATGTGCAAGCACAAATAATAATAATCAAAAAATGCATGCTATTGCTGTGTTTGTTTTGTTGTTGTTGTTTATTGATATATACTTCCACCATAAATAAGTTGTAAATAAGTTGAGTCCTTTTTTTCTTTTTCTTTTTTACCAATTCCAGACATTTTTATTGAACTTGAAGCTGATGAAGTTTTTTTTTTCTTTCTTCCATTCAGGGCCTTCCCGGTCCACGTGGAGAGAAGGGTGAGCCAGGCGTACCCGGAACAAATGGTTTTCCTGGAGACGTTGGTCGCCCTGGCGCTCCTGGCCTCCCCGGCGCTCCTGGAGAACCCGGTCTCATTGGACTTTCTGTAAGTGTTCCTTGTTCTGTGTGCCCTGAGCTCTTCTTTTCATTCTTATGTCTTCTCCTTTGTCTGTGTGTCAATGTCCACTTGTGTAGCGTAATTTAACTTCATGTAGATATACACATGCTTGTTGCTCTTGGCAAAGTGACAGAAAGAGGGACAGAGAGGAAGGGTGGGGTGGGGGGTAAGGAAGGGGATGTTCCTGGTGCTGAAAAAAGTGGGAGATGGGAATGTTCCTGGTGCTGAGAAGGGGGGGGGGGGTGTTCCTGGTGCTGAGAAGGGGGGGGGGGATGTTCCTGGTGCTGAGAGGGGGGGGGGGATGTTCCTGGTACCGAGAAGGGGGGGGGATGTTCCTGGTGCAGAGAAGGGGGTGGGGGGATGTTCCTGGTGCTGAGAAGGGGGGGATGTTCCTTGTGCTGAGGGGGCGGGATGTTCCTGGTGCTGAGGGGGGGGGGGGATGTTCCTGGTGCTGAGAAGGGGGGGTATGTTCCTGGTGCTGAGTGTTTTTTTTGGGGAGGGGGGGGGGTTGTTCCTGGTGCTGTTACTTGTTGGGATACAAAGAGCACTTAAATTAGGTTTCCTCCACAAAGAATCCAGAGCTATTGAAGGTTCCTTCTTTGTCACTTGAGGCTGGGATGGGTCAAAATATGGCTCTGCATGCATGGCCTCCATGCTCTCGGGAACTTTCCTTCTCCAGTATCTGGCTTTTCAGGTTCATTTGGGTCTCTTCTACCTGTTGGACTGAGGCCAGCCTTCTTGGACAAAGCACACGTTGAGATGGCTAGCTCCTTTAAGTGGGTGGACAACTGCTGTGTGTTTTTCCTGTTAGAAACGTAGGCACAGGAGACCAGGCTATGTGTTAAATCATTGAAGAATTTGTTGTGTGTGTTTTTAGGGTTGTAAAGGTGACACAGTAGACCAGGCCATGTGCTAAGTCACTGAAGAACTGCTGTGCATGTTTTCAGGGCAGCAAAGGCGACAAGGGAGATGCTGGTCCACCTGGACCTCCTGGTGTGCCTGGCTTTGGACAGGGTGGGGAATTTCCAGACATGCCTGCTCTGAAGGTCAGTGGATCGTATAGTATACGACAATGTGAAAACAAAATCATTTTTTCTTTTTCTTTTTTCCTGTTGATATTCTGAAAGCTGAAGTTTGTGCTTCCGTTTGCACTTGCTTGCACTTACACCTACCTACATGCACACTCTCTCTCTCTCTCTCTGTCTGTCTGTCTCTGTCTCTCTCTGTCTCTGTCTGTCTGTCTTCTGTCTGTCTGTCTCTGTCTCTCTCTGTCTCTGTCTGTCTGTCTCTGTCTCTCCCTCTGTCTCTGTCTCTGTCTGTCTGTCTATCTGTTTGTCTCTCTCTCTCTCTCTCTCTCTCTCTCTCTCTCTCTCTCTCTCTCTCTCTCTCTCTCTCTCTGTCGCTGGTGCTCTATCTCTTTGACCCCCTAAAATGTTAATCCTTTTGAAATAAGTTCCGAATCAGACTCTGTCTCTATCTACCTCTCTCTGTTTCTGT
>OY757541.1:20514315-20546815 GCA_963584105.1 Alviniconcha strummeri | reverse complement strand
ATTGATATTTCATTGTGAGCTGAGATGGTATACCCAATGTGAATGGATTGGTGGTGTTGCATATCAGTGTAGGTGTCTGTTTTGGGTGTGCAAATGATGTTGCAACTTGGTAGACTGCAAGAGAGGTAAAAAGTGTGTTGCTTTGGGTCTGTTGCAGAAATTGTAGATGCTTCTGTTCGTGTGCAGTATATTTGTTTTTGGTCTTTAGCTGTTGCTTTGTTTCAGACATCTGTGCCTTGCCCATTGCCGTTTAGAGTTATGATCATGAAAGTCTTCTTCTGTGCCTCCATTTCTGCCTTCTTTCCTCTTTGTTGGCATAAATCTCTCTGTCTCCCTCTGCCCCTTCCTCCCCCCCCCCCCCCCACCTGTCTCTTCTCCCCCCCCCACCCCCCCCCTCCCCCCACTGCGTGCATGTTTTGTGCATGTGTGTGTGTGTGTGTGTGTGTGAGAGAGAGAGAGAGAGATTCAGTGTATATGTATGCCTTCTATGTTTTTATATATATGTATATTAAACCCCTTCTACCCCCCACCCACCACCTCCCATTACATTCATTGTAAAATGCTGAGCTTTTTAAGAATTTACACTTTAGATTATTATCATTACTTCATTATATATATATATAATTGCAAAAATTGGTGAAGCGGTGTGTTTGTAAATTGGTTATTGATCCCAGTACAGCATGTTTTAACTTATTATATCTATATTTATTGACTTTGTTGTACACATGCTTTTAAATTAAGTAATGTTAGTGTATTTTTTATGGAGATAACTGATATTTCCTTACTCAGGAAAATAAATATAAACTGTAGGCATTGTCTCGGATGCTTTTCAGTTTCAGTAATATCTTTGAAACTCCCAGATTGGAACACCACTATTGAATGCTGCACACTTTCAGGGCCACACGAGAGATTGAAAAAAAAAACCCACCTCAGAATGTTTCCTCGTTTTGAATGCGAGTCATCTGAATAGTCATCTTCTTGTTTACCATGTCATCCATTTTACGTTAGCATCATGATTATCAGACCATCCATAAGTCCTGACTGTGAGGTAGGAACTACATGTACTGCTCTCACAAGGCATTGCTTTCAATGTGTTTTCATTTTGCATCGCTACCACATGTATACTTGGTCTTTTTTTATTCTACAGCTTTTTTTTTGCTTTTTTTAAATATTATTTTTAGCAGTAGTTTAATGCACAATCAGTCTTGCTTCTGTTCTGTTTCAGAAGGATTTTTTAATTTTATTTATGATCCAAAACATGTGTTTGCTTTTGATGTTCTGCACACTGATGGCTTCATTCTTTTTCTTCAGGAGATTGATTTGTTATATTTATTTTTTATATTATTCCTTGTTTCAAGCACCACCAATAGAACTTGCATAGACACTAAAAGATGACCCTTTTTTCAAAGCAAACTGTCCACTGATTCCACATTACTCTGTTCACTTACGAATGGATTGATCAGTGGACTGGCTGACTGAATGACGGATTGATGGATTTGTTGGCTGACTGACTAGTCAGCCAGCCAACAGGAGAAGTTACAAAACACACAAATTTCATTTCTGCTGAAAGTTACTTTAAGAGCATATACCGTAATGAATTTGAGACGAGATTAAAAAAAAAAAAAAAAAAAAATGGTGGGGGGGGGGTGGGGGTTGGAATGTTTTTTTGCCAGCTTTAAAGACTTGACAGCTGAAAGAAGGGTCTGGTATGAAAAACACACAACGTGACGAATGCGACTGACTCCCACAACTACCCTTGCGGTGACTGGCATGCATTGCATTGTTGCAATGCCTTGTTGCACTGTATTGTTCCACCTTAGTAAAGTTGGGTTTTTTTGCTTTTTTCTGCATCTCTTTCAGTCTGAGACTGAGAGTACTACAGTAAGTTCCATAGCATTCCTGGGCACTGCATGTCTACACCCCAGACTTCTTTGTCAATGTGTTGGCGTTTAGATCATTTTTACCTGTCTTTTTTTTTGTGTGTGTGTGTGTGCACCGTGCGTGAGCTGAATGCCTATAGATTAAAAAGCAACTAATCGCTGATTAACATCTGTGATGGTAGTACAGTGTCTATTAATTAACTTTGTGCTAACAGTCAGTCATAATATGGTGACACGACCACGTTTGGATAAAAAGAATTGTATTGTGGTGCAAGATGGACCTCTGTGTAATATTGTTTTACTTTCCCATCACATGTATCTAACACCAACATATAACTCAGTAAGTAACTAATGCATAATAAAAAATTGATTAAACAATGACACTTGTCACTCACAGTGTACAATTTACTGGCTTTAAAAAACAAAACAGAAAAACATGCACTCAAGAAGGAATTGAAGGTCATGCATGCAGTATGCAAGACAAACAGGAACGGACACTTCTTGGTATGTGATGCTGACAATAAGTAATGCTCCTGCACTATTAATGAATTTTTAACTCTTTCACAGTTAGTAGTTTTTGTCAGGTGGAAATGGCTCAAAGATATAGTACACCAAAAGTTGTTATACTGTGCTAAACAGAACTGGTGCTCAAACTCACTTGTAGAGATACATTATTCACACAGAGGTTCTCTTGTAATGAAACAAGAGTCAGGTTATTCTAATTAACTCACTCAGCTAACGACAGTCAGCTTAATTGTTTTAATTTTTTATTTTGTATAAAGTCTGTACCTGTTGTTATGTTCTTCTCCTTGCTTTTTGTTGTTTTTTGGCCGGCTGTCATACAAGTTCATATTCTGATCTAGGATGCTGGTATGATGTGGAGAAGATCTTGTTGTTGTCTTGTGGATCGTATCTCATGGATCCAACTCTCCCCTGGTGGATGGTGTTGTCTTGAATGTCTGTCTGTACCTGACTCAGTCTCTTTTCACTCCATCCTCTGATTTTCTGTCTGGATGTATAATATTTCTCCTCCTGGAGAATAGGGTTAACCTCTGATTGTACTCAGGCGGTAATCAATGGAAACAGAGTATGGATGGAACTGGAACCATCACAGATTTCAGTTTTTGGTGTATATATATATATTTATTAATAAACAATGATCTTGTGTTTATAGTGTATCCATGGAAAATTTACTAATATCCCTAGAAATGAATGTGGCCAGTGCATGAATAACAATGGAAATATATAGATCATAACCCTCTAAAGTTCTGAATTAATTTTTTTCTCTCTGTGTTTTCTCCCCTTTTTAGTTTTCTTCTCTTTTTTTTCTTTCTCTTTTTTTCTCTCTTTTTTTTTCTTTTTTCTTCTTCTTCTTTTTTGTCCATAGCAAATGTTTACAAAGAGATCTTATCTTTATTTCTAACATCACTTTTGTATCACTTTTAAGTTTGAACAAAATATTGCATCTAATGAAGCATATAACCAAGTTATACTGTCCGAGTGAGTGTGTGGCTATCTTTTACTTTTGCTGCTCTGAAGGATAGATGTTTATTTTTGGCAGCTTCACGCTTTTCATTTGCAGTTTGTCCAAAGTGTGACCTCTACATGCAGACTTGCTTAATTATTACTTGAAGAAAAAACAAATAGCTGCTTTCATTGCATTGCTAACATGTTCACAGGACTTCTGGAATGGCATTCTGCTTCTAAAGTCTATTTTTTTTTTTTTTTCAAGACTCATTAGTTCTTGTATTTGTTGAAAAGAGTGAAGGCCTTGGAAGGAGGCGGGAGGGATGGGAGGCGGGGACAGAACATTTGAGTAAAATTGCAAAATTCTTGAGCACTTTTAGTGACTTCACGCTTTTGAAGATCCTGAAGAGAATATCAGTTTATTTTGAAACCTATTTTTATGTTAATTTAGACTGTAACAGTTAAGTCAGTGAGTGTGTGTGTGTGTGTGTGTGTGTGTGTGTGTGTGTGTGTGTGTGTGTGTGTGTGTGTGTGTGTGTATGAGAGAGAGAGAGAGAGAGAGAGAGAGAGAGAGAGAGAGAGAGAGAGAGAGAGATATCATTTTGAAAATGCTTTTTTTTTTTTTTTTTTGCTGCTTTTTCCCCATTTGCTTTCAAGGCCACTGCGCCATCAGAATTGTCCTTTGCTTGACATTTTTACTTTTTTTTTTTTGTATTGATGTTACCAAATCAGTTTTTTTGTTTTTTTAATTATTTTTTCACAGCACTTCTTTGCAATACGAAATGTTCTCTTTCTTTTTTCCACCTTGAATTTTGAAGTGTTCAAATGTAATAATTAAGTTCAGTTACTGAGTGAACAAAACTATTTGGTCTATATTGTATTAAGAATAATAAGATATAGTCAGATTGCAGTACAGTCGACATTAAACATGTTAACAAACTTTTTCTTTTGGTGGTAATTCATGTAAATAATGTGCCCAACTAATATCTTGATCTATGCTGACAATCAGTTTAACAGTCTTCTCTGCTGTGAATTTTCGTATAACGACTTAAGATCAATTTCTGTATGATGTTTCCTGTTTTTTCTTTGTTGATTTTTCTTAAAATGTACAGATTATACTTAAAGATCATGTACTTTTTTTTTAACCCAATGTCTGTCACTAATGACACAGTACAGTTTGTGGAACTGGGAGAAAGGTTTGCTTGTGAACATGATTCACATGGTTCGCTCTGAAACATGATGATGTTGCTGTTTGTTTCAGACGACAACGGAGCCTCCACCCGTCCCTCTCATCCCCCCACCTAACTACACGTCAGGACCTGCGGTAAGGCTGTGCACAATGCTCCTGTCTCTCACCTTCACCATGGCACAGCTAGTCTATGGGTCTGATACAGTTACCACTTAGACATACACCATGATTTCACCATGGCACAGCTAGTCTATGGGTCTGATACAGTTACCACTTAGACATTCACCATGGCACAGCTAGTCTATGGATCTGATACAGTTACCACTTAGACATTCACCATGGCACAGCTAGTCTATGGATCTGATACAGTTACCACTTAGACATTCACCATGGCACAGCTAGTCTATGGATCTGATACAGTTACCACTTAGACCTTCACCATGGCACAGCTAGTCTATGGATCTGATACAGTTACCACTTGGACTTTTGCCAGTGTCCTTGGCTGTTACTCCAGTGCCAGTTTGTGGCAGATTTAATTACCTTGACATTAGTTTGAGGTCTCAGGGGTGTTGGAAAGGTACAGCTACAGGTTGTGTTTTCTCTTTAAAGGTAAAGCTGCAGGTTGTTTTCTCTTTAAAAATAAAACCCCAGGTTGTGTTTTCTCTTTAAAAGTAACACCCCAGGTTGTGTTTTCTCTTTAAAGGTAAAACTGTAGGTTGTGTTTTCTCTTTAAAGGTAAAACACAGGTTGTGTTTTCTCTTTAAAGGTAAAACTGTAGGCTTCATTATGTTCAGTTCATGCTGTAAGATTTATTGTTTTCAGTCTAGGCTGGAGAGTTTTCTCTTCAAAGGTACAACTGCAGGTTGTGTTTTCTCTTTAAAGGTCAAACTGTAGGGTTCATTATTTTCAGTTCATGCTGTAGGATTCATCATGTTCACATACCTGCCAACCCATACAGTTTACCAGTATAAAATACAGGTTTTTCATTATTCTGGGGGGATATGGCCATACTGGAAAATGGATACGGGAAAACATAATCTTGTTGTTGTTTTAAACTGAGCAAAAAGATTGAAAAACTGTAAAATGAGCAGCCAATGAATGCCATCACCAAATGCACACTGGCTGGGCTAGTGCAATAGGCTAAGAAATCTCATCAGAAGTGAGATTTGAAGTTGTGCATGCATATTTAGCACAACACTGTTTCTTCCTTCCACTGCCACACGTGCTGATTGGAATTCAAAATGCTGCTGGTACCAGCGAAAAAACAAAAGACCCCAGCCCGCGTAAGGGAAATACAGGTTCACAAACCCTGGACTAAGGTTTACTCCCAACATGGGTTGACAGCTATATGTGTTCAGCTTGTGCTGAAGAGTTCATTGTGATCAATGCTTTCTTTCTTTCAGCTCCACCTGGTCGCCCTGAACCGGCCGGTGTCGGGCCGCATGCGAGGCATCCGCGGCGCAGACTATGAGTGCCACCGGCAGGCGAGGAGTGCAGGCATGAGGGGGACGTATCGAGCCTTCCTGTCAACAACCACGCAGAACCTCGATTCCATCATCTACTACTCCAGGGACCGCCAGATCCCCATCATCAACAAAGAGGTCAGCTGCCTGATCTCAGTGCTTTGCCTACTGGCATGGCAGGAATATTGGTGGCTTTTGCTTTGTTTTCAGTATTGGCTCGAGTGAAAAACCATGCTAGTCTATAATTATGAGTGTGTTTGCCTGTCAGTGCCAAAGAGACCTTTAACTTCAGCTTCTTTTTTCTGGGAGACTGTGTGAGATGTTTTATACCTTGCATGACTAGCTGTCACTCAACATATTTTCATTTCGGTTTTGATTAGCTTGAGGTTGTTCAAAGTCACAGTGGTGATGGTGATGATGATGATTGCTTTCATGTAGCACTGTTCTCTGCTCTCAAGCAGACTCATTGTGCTTTTGTTGCATGTGATTCTACACGAGCGACTGGTGTCGCTTTTTATAGCTTGACAGAAATATAAAAGCGTAAGTTGTACTCCGTCATTAAGGCCGGTTTGGCCTAGCGATAAGGCAGCAAGGTAAGGCAGTTGGCTGGAAAGCAGACAATGTTGGTGCTGTCCTGCTGCTGCTAGCTTGTCCTGCTGCTGTGCACTGCAGCTGCTTTGTCTGTGGGCTGCAGGGTCAGATGCTGTTCAACTCATGGGAGGATCTGGTGAATGGCGCCGGAGGCTACTTCAACGACAACACACCCATCTACTCCTTCGATGGCAAGGACGTCATGAACGATTCCATGTGGTTAGTACAACAAGTCCTTCTTCTCCTCCTCCTCTCTAGCTTCTGACTGGGCACAAAACAAAACAAAAGTTACTTACTTACTTACTCCTTCCTTGCTTGCTTGTTTTTATTTCTGAAGTGCCAGAGAGTTTGCAGTGCATTTTTGTTCAGTGGGCACATGCGAGATTTGGAAAGTTTCAAAAAGCAAAACAAAAGAAACCAACAAAGAAAAACACAATCAAAATCCATCAGTCTTTGGAGACTGGGCATCCAGCACTTTTTCAGTCTGACCTCTGGTGCTCTTCTGTGCTGGCAGTATGAACATTGTGGTAGTAGTGGAGTTGCCTGCTTTCCTTTGCATGCGGCTTCTTGATCTTGATTGGCTACGTTGACACTGTCATCAGCAGGACCGCTTCTGGCAGATACATCAACAGGAAAAAATGGAGAGAGAACAAACAAACATACAGCACCCACGCACGCATGCACGCACTAACTCAGTTTTGCTGCAAAGTTGTCAGAGTTTCGGTAAACAGATAGTTGTTTGGAATGAAGAATGCCATACTTGATGGATGGAAGTGATGACCCCTCACCCCCCCACCCCCCCACCCCCCCATCTATTGGGGCAGTGGCCCTGTTTGTGCCCGTGGGTGGTCCCTTAAACCCCACCTTCAGGTTTTTTGAATTTCTAGCAGTCAGACTGACGTGCATGCGCTCCAGCATAGAGAACTGCGTATATATGCTGATTGCTTCCTTCGTGGTCGCAGGCCCCAGAAGATCGTGTGGCACGGCTCCTCCAAGAAGGGGTGGAAGAAGGACGGAATGCTGTGCAACGAGTGGCATACCAAAGACAGCAACGTCATGGGCCTGGGCAGCTCCCTCAACAAGCACATGCTTCTGGACCAGGATAAGTACTCCTGCAACAACGCCTTCGTCGTCCTCTGCATCCAGAACACGGCCAGGCCCAACCTACACAAGTGAGCGCCTCCCCCGGCATGCCCCTGGCACACGGAACACTGACAAGATGGACACTGCTTTGCTGGGGGAGGGCCTCCAGAACCTGACTTGACCACCCAGAGCTCCGTGGAAGGGGCAGGATTTTGCTGCTGCGTCGGCAATGCAGTGATTGTCAGTGACTGTCAGTGTCCTTGTCAGACCAATCGAAACTGCCGAGGGCTGGCAGGTTGCAAGAGGAAGGAGACGCTCTGCGGAGGAGAATCCGGTGTGCCTGCAGATACTGGTGGGATTTGACAATTGTGTGTGTGTGTGTGAGATTGTGCGTGTGTTAGCATGTGCATTTGTGCGTGTGCATGTGTGTGTGTGTGTGTGTGTGTGTGTGTGAGCATGTCTGTGTGTCGTGCGTCGATGTTTGTGCATCTGTGTGCATGCAGCTTGCAGGCTGGGAGAAAACTCTCAAGGAGAACTGCAGCTTTTTAGGAGTGAGAGAAGCGAACGCTGGTGGGAAGGAAGGCAGAGAAGCAGGCCGGCAGGCAAGCTTTGGAAGAGCAAGCCAGGGAAGGAAGGCAGGAGGGAGGGAGGGGGGCTCTGGGGACGTGCTGCTCAAGGGCGAAGAGTCCACATGCCAGGAAGAGGGTGTGGCTGGTGAGGCGTGAGGTGTGTGTGCCCATGTGGGATGCAGCTTGCTTGGGATGCAGCTTGCTTGGGATGCAGCTTGCTCGGCCTGTCAGCGAAGACAAAGGCGAAGACCCCAGCACACTGTTGCTGCACACTGTCACTCGGAGACTTACAATGACAATAAGAAAACTTACTTTGCATGGTGCTAGAATGTTACGTGTGATTGCTATGTAATCATGGACGTGTCCGAGACTTTCTCACTCACGCTAAGAGACTCTCTGCTCTGGTGTGTATATACATATATAAAATCTATGTATAGTTTACCCTCATCACTCGCTTTAAAAAGAAGCGAAAGTATAGTTCTGTTTTTGGTATCTTGAGTTTTGTTTGGGGGGGGGGGGGGGGGGGAGGGGGTTGCATCCTTGAGGTTTCTTCAGCTTTAAGCAGTTTCCAGACAGCTTCCTGTTCCAGCAGTCAGTCCTTCTCACAGTCAGTTTCAGACTTCAGTGCATTTTGAGAATCGATAAATCTTTTGACCGATTCGCTCTGAATTCTGTTAACCCTCCATGTCAGGATCGAGAATTAAGCTGTTCTTTGTAGTTGTAAGTACCCTATGTATACATTTCTTATGCCTGTGATAGTCTAGTACCAGGGTTTAGGTTTCTGTTGGTTTCTTCTTCTTCCTATTCTTTGTCATCTTCTTCTTTTTTCTTTTCTCCTTCTCTTCATCTTCTAGGTTTGGAAGCATTGTTTAGCACATTAGGAATGTAATTCTGATGACACTGCATCACCATTTCTGCTGCTAGCTGCTGGCTTGTCATCTACTTTCACACATACGTGTATCGCTCATCCAAGTGGAGGTTTAAGTGAGAATGGACATGCAATTCTCTCTGACTTGTGTTCTGTTTCATGTCCAGGTTGTTGACTGTTTGAAGTGTGCACTGTATCTCTGAAAGGCTTGTGTGTGGACTGAGGACCGTGGCATGATCTGTCATTTGTAATGTTACAGGTATCAGCATTTTGTAATGAGATGAGGCGTGGATGATGTGATGATGCGTCTGTATAGTGCGTGCGGAAGAGAGCTGTGTCAGTCATTTGGTACATGATATCACACAGAATAGAGTATGGAGTAAACTCTTTTTGATGTCGCAGTTATATCCATGTGTGTTTGGCCAGTGAAGTGTTGTTGTCCTTGTTGAGATATACACTTGCCTTTTTCTTTGCCTGTACAGCTCATTTTGATAATTATTTGTATGTTCGTACCAACGTGGTTTTTGTATAGTCTGAGTGAGTCGACAGTTTTATGGCCACAGCTACCGCGCACTGTCTGTTCTGTAGATTTGCTATGCAGCTTCATCAGTTACAGGGCATTTGTTTCTAAGAATGTTACAATTCTCTCTGTATACATGTCTGTATTGCCCAAGTCATATAAACCTTGTACAGTGAGTGTTTTGTCCTCTTATATGTGTTCACAATTTTACGCATGATGACTTTCTACATTTTGTTTTTCTAAATCATGTCCTCCCCACCTTCACTCCCTGCCCATTCTGGTTTGCATTTTCTTTTTCCTTAATAAACAAGATATTAAGGTTCTCAAGATATATTGTAAACAGTTTATGCATTTAATTCTGGTACCTGTTTGTTCCAGGGTGGTAATAGATCTGATGTTTTGACAGCAGTGTATTTATGGCTTGCATCAGTATGCTGAACATAAAACATATGCTTGTGTGCTTTTATGCTCTAGATCTAGAAAGAAGCAACTAGAAATGCGACAGAGTAATACGTCATTTGTGTACATCAGTATTTGTTAATTCTTTCTTGTTTGTGTATGTGTTTTTATGTTCTAGCCCAAAACTTGATACTTGAAAAACAAAAAGGAAATGAAAGAAAGCACCTGTTTCTTCTTCTTTTCTTTTCCTTTTGCTTTTGATGTTTTAAATTTTGACTTTAGTGTAAATGTGTTGCATCATCTTTGCTGTGTAAGATTGTATGATCTTGTTATTCAATGTGCCTTTAAAAAATAAAAAAAAATAAAAAAAATACCCAACAACAACAACGATAAAGCACACACCTCACAACAACGGCAAAATACCTAATTAGTAATATAGCAAACAAGTCTTATAGTGCTATATAATTTCCATCAGTGTTTGTGTGTGGAATAGCCAGGAACTACAAAATACTCCTGGTAATTTGAATTTCATCACTCAATGCTCTGATCACATATACACACAAAAACACACATACACATAGAATTGTAGTGCATTACTTTGGACATGAATGAAATTCCCCAGATTTTGATCTGATCTTCAGTGATGCATCTTAGAAATACCTGATTCAATATTATACCTCTGTTGTGCAGCATAATACGGTGAAGTCCATTTGTCGATAGCACAAGCAGATCTGACTTAGATAGTGCAAGCTGATGTGACTAGGTTGGAAGTACATGCGGTAGGCAATCACTAGCCTGCTGCCAAAGACGGGATGGAAGTCCGATTCCTCTTGCTTTGCTGTCACATCTTGAATGTTCATCTTGATAGATGATTTTCAAGGCTTCATAACTTCCATGGAGTACTCTTTGAATGTGCCCACACGGGCAGCACAGAATGCCACATAAGGTGGGTGTTCTGGCACCAAGTGTGACTTTCTTTTATTCTGACCTTTGGTTGTCAGCAAACAGACTTCTGTCATAGTGACCCAGAATGCTTGCTTGGTTCCCCGAGTTGTGTCTAAATGCTGCTGCTCTGTACATTAACTAGTTTTCGTTTACAAACATCACACATGCTGACGCGCTCACACTCAATATGCATGCAGGCATATACCCCCCCCTCACACACACACACACACACACTCACACACACACACTCACACACACACACACACACACACACACACACACACACACACACACACACACACACACACACACACACACACACACGCTTCATTTCCAGTTTCACGCACATGAATAGCTGACTTCTGCAAGAAGTTCAGTTCCTGAATCTGTTGAGATTCTGTTTCATGTCTTGTCTGTGCAAAAAAGCTCCCATTGATGTGGAGTAACTTGATTCAAACAGAGAATACATTGCTTCATGAAAATTTGGACTTGGTTTTTATTTTTTTATTCATGTGTTTATTACTGTTGTGTACAGTTTGGAAGAAAACAACAACAATTTATTTAGGAGTGTGAATACCTTGGTACTGAAGACATCAACACTGGATGTGCCCTTCATTCTCTGCGTTGACTTTCCGTTTCCTTTCCTACATTACCGCACCTTTCCTACGGTGTTATTCCGCCTTCTCTGCATTGCCCCTCTGTCTCTACATAGCCCTATCTTCTCTGCATAGCCCCACCTGTGCACTGCCCCTCTGTCTCTACATAGCCCTATCTTCTCTGCATAGCCCCACCTTCTGTGCATTGCCCCTCTGTCTCTACATAGCCCTATCTTCTCTGCATAGCCCCACCTTCTGTGCATTGCCCCTCTGTCTCTACATAGCCCTATTTTCTCTGCATAGCCCCACCTTCTCTGCATTGCCGTCTGTCTCTACATAGCTCTATCTTCTCTGCTTTCTCTACGTTACCTCTCCATCTCAACATTGTCCTGCCTTCTCAACATTACCCGCCTTCTCTGCATTGCCCCTCCCTCTCTACCCTGCCTTCCCTCCCTCTCTACCCCGCCTTCTCTGCATTGTGCACCCCCCTGTCCCCCTCGTCTCTACATAGGCCCACCCTTCTCCACATTTTCACTACATCTCCACATAGCAACACCTTCTCTGCATTGCTTCTCCATCTCCCTGTAACACTACATCATTTTTCCTTCTGTACATTACCCAACCTTTTTTTACAGTACCCCGCCTTTTCTGCACCGCCCCACCTTATTTATGAATGTTGAGGACACCAGCGGTCATATTTCAGGCCCATACTTTTTCCTTTGGCTCATTTACCAGACATTTTCAACCCACAGCAAACTGGCAGTTTTAGACATCACATTGTGAGCTATGTTCCTTCTCACCCTGATTTTAAGAAGCATTGACTGCATGACAAAATTAATAACTGTTAGCTGCTTGTTGGTATTTATTGTATACCACCTGGGTACCTACTCCAAACTGCATTGGTAGTCGTATCAGCATGCACTTGATATTATTGTCTGCTTTAAAAAACACACCTGAAAATACAACAACAAACAAAACAATTATCTTTCTTCAATGCCATTTTTATTCTTTTTCTCTCTCTTTTTGCTTTGTTGTATTAGTATAGAAGTTATTCTGAAGTCTGGATTGTGTCGCCTCAACAGTCAAGCTCTGTATTTCTGTGTGTAAAGCTTTTGGTTTGTTTGTAGGGTGTTGAAACACAAGCAGAATGCCTTCCCTGGTTCTGTAAACCTGTTTTTACCTCTGTGCATTGGAGAAGATGATTCTGACTTGCTGCCTTCCCTTCCACTCCTTACTGTGAAGCGGTAATTGAATTTGTATTGCTGACTAACATGGTCCCTTCTTTGCTTGCTTTTCTCATTGTTGTTGTTTACCTGGAGTTCTGAACAGTTAACATGGGAGAGTCTGGCTGCAATGAGTATGCATGGGCAAGAGATCATTTTGTAATTACTGTACATGTAGATTGTTTCTCATAAACTTGTTAGAATGTGATTGTGGAGTGTTTCCTCTGTTAGCATGTGATGTTGGATGGAGCATGTACTCTTTCTCTCTCTCTCTTTTTTTTTTTTTCAAGGAATGAGATTTTATGCTTTATGAATTTAGGAGACTGAATATGTGTCAAAGTATAACCATACATTGCTTGTATGATGATGTTTACCCTTTCTATGTGTCCTACATATATATATATATGTATAGGTATGTATATGTGCATTAAAACACACACTAAGTTTGCTTGTTTTTGTGTAGCTGAAGTTCATGTTTATATTTTTATGATTGATGCATTTGTGACTCACATTGTTCATGTCCATGTTAGCTGTGATAAGGAAGGCATGATGCTATTTGTACAAAGAAGTAAATGTCTGGAAGTGTAGATCAGTGATTGAAAGCTAGGATTGATTTCTGAGAGTCAGTTCCAAGCACTAGATTTCATACTCATACATGGGCCACAGTCTTGTTCAAAGACAGATTTAAGAAACACATTTTTGTATAATTTCATAGCCTTGAGAAGAAACTTTAAACATCTATCATGTGCAGCTTTAATTTGAATGTGCTTTTTAAAACAATATATATTTTTTATTGCGGCACATCTATGAATTAATCCAGAAACAGTTGTGACTTGGTTTTAAACGGCAGTAGATTTGCATTCAGAGCTATTTTGAGTCCACAATTCTGAATCAAGAAACTATTGAATGAAACATGATATACTGCAGCACACATTAAACTAACTCATCAGACACAAAAGATTCTTTCAATCTAATTTGTACCATTCAGGTTCAGGAACTGTGGCACTGTAATTGTAAAGCTTTTTTTTTTTTTTTTTTTTTTTTTGGATATGGTAAAATATTTCCTGCCATCAGATAACAATTTCCTCAATAATTTTAGCAGTTACAGTTTAATACCTGCTGTATTTTTATTTTACAAATACTTTTCATTTTTGGACACCATCATTTAATGTTTATCATGGAGCTGTGCATTACTTGCTGCATCTGAGTAAACTTTGAGTCCTTTTTTTAAATTTTCATAGTTATAGTCTGTGTTGGCATGATGATATCCCCACCCTTGTGTATTATTATTAAGAACACTGGACAAGTATGTGTTGGACCAGATTAGAACGGACAGACGGATGGAGCAAGGGAAGTAACCGATAGGAACTCACCTGGCCAACCGCAAAGAAGAGCCGAGACTGACTTTGCAGAGTTCTAATTATGTACCATCTTTTGACTTACAGCTTGATAATGATATGCAATAAACCAAAGTTTATGTGGTGCTACTCACACTGGCTTCATCCACCTCCTGTCTACGTGTATGAGTGCTGTATTAGTGGCTATATACATACAGTAAGTGCTTTCCTGCACAGGTCAACCTCAGCTCTTAAAGTTCCGTCCTGCTTTTGTGTTCAGTGGAGTGATGTGATGTCTATGGCACTGACACCATCACTGAGGACAAAGGCTGCGTCTCTTCCAAATAATACTTAATAATCCTTGTGTTACATATTTTGAGCATTAATTAACTCCCTTGTTTGTTGATTCTGCATTTTTTTGTTTTTTCTGGTCTAGAACTGGAAAGGTGCTGTAGGTGCTACAGTACTTAGTTTCCGACTGACGTTCCCCTCGAAAACAAATTTTCTCACAGTACAGTTTTTGTTATTTCCTAGATCATTTAAAGTTTCATTATTTTGTTCAAAAGTAGATTGTAATGTGGATTTGGGCAGGACTTAGATTGTAATGTGGATTTGGGCAGGACTTAGATTGTAATGTGGATTTGGGCAGGACTTAGGATCAATGTTTTTGCTGACCAATAGGTTTTGTTCTTGGATTCCCCCACCATTGCATTAAGAAAAAAATGACTCACCTGGTTTGTAAGAGGTGGGGTTGTGAAATCGGCAAGACTGTGTGAACATGAGAAGTACATTGCACTAGCAGGCATGAACTGAACCTCAAACCCCTCAAACATTATACTGAGGTTGACCTGTGCATTGTTTGTGTTCTGTCCCTCATTGTTGTCAGATTGCTTGTTGCTGCTGTTGCATGAGTTGGTCTTGTGAATCACTGAATGGCAGTGTGGCTGTCTAATGCACAAAAATGAATGGCCAGAACAGAATGTTGCTGAAAGGTTTGCATGGATATAACTGTGACATGCACGAACTGAAGCTTTGATTTTGTTTGGTTAACACATCACGCCAGGCCCAAGGAGGCTGGTCTAAAGTTGGTAGGTCAGGTCTTATTAGATCTGGTTGCTCGTTGCAGCTTTGAGTGCAGTAACTGGAATACAATGCAAAACACACACTATGCATGCACACACATGCATGTGGTCAAACACACGTGCTGGGCAGGAAATACCCTGCTGATAATACATACACTGGCAACATGCACACACACCTTGGTACACACACTGGCAGCACACACACACACACACACTGGCAGAACACACACACACACTCACACACAAACACTGGCAGCACAAACACACACACACACACACACACACACACACACACACACACACACACACACACACACACACACACACTGGCAACACACATAGAGCACACAAGCCGATGCAATTTTTAGACAGACAAGTTTGATCACTTTAATAGCTCTTTATCCACTTTCAGAAAACTCTGAAGAAAGAATAGGTTTCTTCTCTCTCTGTTTTTTATTTTTATATATCAATCAATGCAACAATTGTAACAAATCCATTACATATTCATTTAAAGTCTATACATATCACTAGTATGAATATAGGTACAAAGATGCAAGACTGTAATAAAGGGGGGGGGGGGGGGGGGGGGGGGGTTATAATGACCAAAGAAAAAGCAGGCAAAGAAAAGACACACAGAGGCAGACTTTACAGGTTAATCCTGTTGAGTATTTCAGATACACAAATGCCAGAAATGTATTTATTTAAAATCAGTCTTATTCTCTTCTTGACTACATCAATATCCCCAGAGAAAAAGAGAGGTGATCTTAAAAAGGCGCTGTGTAAATATGTATGCTTCTACTAAAACATCAGTTTACAAATGCCAATATAACAAATTCTGCCAGCACCAGTAAGAGGTCAACTCCAAGTCCTCATCAAATCTACTTCATACTCCCCCCACTCCCCTCCACCCCCCCACCCCCAAATAACAACAACAACCAAAAAACAGCAATCTCTTTTACCTAGTCTCAGTCAAACCACCTTTCACATACCAGTGTAAAAAAAGCTGGATGCCTCAAACCAGAGATGACAAACGGTGGCCTGGTGTGATGCCCACAAAACTGGTTACAGCTTAGTTTAAGTGGGAACAGATCACAACACACACACATGGTTAAAGCTGAATGCTTTTTAATTAAAGCAATATATGGAAATGTTATGCAAATCTTGCATTTTTCAAACAACTATGTAATATAATTAAATTTTAGCCTCTTGTGATTTCAATTTCTGTTGTTGTTTTGGTAATGTTGACAGCCAGTAAGAGCAGAAATTAATTCAGATAAGGATGTTTTTGTTGTTTTTGTTTTTTTGAAAGGGGGGGGGGGGGGGTTAGTTAGTAATTGGATTTTAATGTCTTGTCAACCACACAGGGTCACCCCAGGACAGTCAAAAGATCATAAGCAAATGCACATTTCAAAACTTTGGAGGGGGGCAGTAGTGGAAGTGCATGATCTTGATATTAGGCCAAAGAAGTGCCAAACACAAATGTGATGTCATACGCTCTTAAATGAGACATTTTGCCATCTGTGTGTTCCAGATGACTGCACCCAGTCTACTCCTCTAAGCAGACATTTTCACACCTAAAATAATGTTGCCTCCCCTGCCCCCACCATTTGTTTTTCTTCAGTAATGTCCCTTTGATATTCCCCTTCCTGCCAAGTAATTTTAATAAAGGAACACTAATGCAACACACACGTACAAGTAACTTGTCATTGTTACCGTGAATGGTACACAAACTGGCATGTGGATTTTCAAGATACCAAACAATATGGCATTAGTGACTAAAAGAAATAAGAAACAGAAAGTAACAAAAAAGAACAACTAAAATGTCTGAAGGGCTACACCCGATATATATTATGACATACCAGGGAAACAAGAAAGACTACAAGTGTTAACACTAACAGGAGCATGGGCCTTCAGCTTTCTCTGTCATATAAGTCCTACTTAATTGGGCTTTCTCTGTCATACAAGTCCTGCCTGAGCTTTCTTTGTCATAAAGTCCTATGTGGGCTTTCTCTGTCATATAAGTTGTACTTAGGCTTTCTCAGACATACAAGTCCTACCTGGGCTTTCTCTGTCATACAAGTCCTACTTGGGCTTTCTCTGACAAACAAGTCCTACCTGGGTTTTCTCTGTCATACAAGTCCTACCTGGGCTTTCTCAGTCATACAAGTCCTACTTGGGCTTTCTCTGACATACAAGTCCTACCTGGGTTTTCTCTGTCATACAAGTCCTACTTGGGCTTTCTCTGACAAACAAGTCCTACCTGGGTTTTCTCTGTCATACAAGTCCTACCTGGGCTTTCTCAGTCATACAAGTCCTACTTGGGCTTTCTCTGACATACAAGTCCTACCTGGGTTTTCTCTGTCATACAAGTCCTACTTGGGCTTTCTCTGTCATACAAGTCCTGCCTGAGCTTTCTTTTTCATACAAGTCCTACTTGGGCTTTCTCTGTCATATAAACCTCTCAGCATTGTGAAGTATCTGGGAGCCCTTCAACAAAACTAGGTCATACATGTACTACCTCATAATCTAAGGGTCACATGTAAACTGGATGGGCTCAGAAGAAAGAAGAAGAAGAAGAGAAAAAAGAAAAAACACTTACAAAAGTGTTACTTGACTAACAGGCCATAGCCTGTACCTGGAAAGGGACAGAATCTAGATTTGCCCAACTGACGTGTTCACTCAGAGAAACCCAGTGTAAAGCCAATGCTGATCATGAGATTGACACAAAACATAGCTTCATGAAATACATGCTTTGGAACAGGGCGTTAAGAATGCAGCAAAACAGGATGAGACCCCAGCCGTGTACACTGTTACCCAATACAGCAGCAGCCAGAGAAACAAGAGGGCTTTCCACAAGTTACTGCTTCAGATTTCATTGAAATATATTTATATATATATAATTTAGTAAATTAGTAGTAAGCATTTGCATTTTTCAATTATTTTTTTACAGCCATTACCATACGCTATTTATTTGTGAAAATAAAATGCAGTCTCAAGTATTACAGTAATGGTTCAATAATGCATTCAAATACAGTCTAAAATGCCTTGTGAAATACAGTGTGCCTGAAGCAAAATGCAACCCCACTCCTGCACTAGGATATAAATGTTTATACTTATTAATTTATAGTCCATGTATTTCAATCATCAAAGCATTTTTTATTTAAAAAAATTTATAATACAAACACACTGAAAGTAACTGACAGCATCTGGAACAGGTTACATTGCCACTGTAAAAGGGGTCGACTGCCTTGATTTGTTTTTTTATTCCAAAAAATCTATGTCTTATTCCAACACAGAAAACATTTCAGTTGCAGTGAATGAAACACACACACACACATACACAGCAGAACACCAAATAAATTGTGCTTGCACAAATTTGATGTTCCACAAAATGGTGCTTAAAAAAATATTTTTAAAAAAAGAACAGAGGAACAAAGATCATGAATGAGGACAATGACAAATGACACCCCTACCCCCACCCCACCCCCCCACCCCCACCCCACCTCATAAGAAAAAACACAAACAAAAGTAAGTTCAAACCAGTAAGTTCTGGAATTATTTGCAAAACATTAAAAATAACATCATATTTTGGAATTAAAATCTATGGCCACAAAATCATGTACAATCAGGAAGGGGAGATCACTTCAGTCATTCACATCACACCGGTTGCAACAGAGGACAACTTGCTGACAGGGGTGGCTGAGTTAGTATCTGATGGAGAGAACAAGAGAAAAAACAATGACAGCAACAATAAAAACTTCTAGCAGACACCAAAGAACTGTAGGTAGGTTAGCCTGTCACACCACATGCAGTCAGTGTCAAGCCTTGCAACAAGTTACTGCAAGTATTGTTATCAAAATCAGTCTTAATTCTCTGCTTTTAGAATACATTCACAAGTTCACTGTGATTTTCCTTGGTAAAACAAATGAAAAAATCTCACCCTAAAAATCAACATCATCACTACACTACAGTCCTGATATGACCTTGGTTGACTGGATGTTTAAATACTGCAAATCAGTCTGTGTTTAAATACCACAAATCAGTCTACATTTAAATACCACAAATCGGTCTGTTTCTTGGGTTGTTCCATTTCTCTGAGGTCAGTTAGTCTCTGTGAATTTGGATGTGTAATTCTGTTGAGGTCCATGCTGCAGCCATGAAAATGTGCTTTCATCATACATGTTTCTGTAAATACTGTAGGAGTGCATCTCAAATTAGGACACATGTAACAGCTCAGTATAGTTTTCATTATTAAATGTTCACATAATTATAACATTTTATTGATCAATAGAGTTTAAAGTTTTGATTCAGACTTCTTCTTTTTTTCTCCCCTTTTCTTTCCATCTTTCAAACACATTAACAAGATGTGATAACTTTTTTCACCCTCCATATTATTCATAAATCAGTTTTAAATTCAGATTTGGTAAGAAAGGGAGAAGATGGAGGCTCCTATTGTATTATGTAGGTGTTTATATTATTATCAGTGTCGTTTTCCCCAAGCACTTGCTTTTCAAACTGAAACACTGAGAGAAGAAAAAAGCAACCAACTGTTGAGTCATTATATTTAGGTCTGGTAGACCTTAAAACAGAGCACAATCAGAAGAAAAATAACTGAAAAGAAGAAAAGCCTACTTCCTTCACACACACACACACACACACACACACACACACACACACACACACACACACACACACACACACAAACAGGCTGGGGGTATCTCAGTCCTTCCAGCTGAATCAGATTGTTGCTCCCCCACAGCCAAACAAGAGAGCAGAAGGGTTATCAAAAATCATCATACTGGTCACCAAGGTCAGGCAGCTATTTAGTTAATAACTGGATTTTAGCATCCTGTCAACTGCACAGCGTCACCTCAGGATCATCAAACACTGTCATAAGCAAGTCTTCTCATACGCATATGAAGTCAAATCTACAAACTCAATCCATACGCAAATTATAAAATATCATATACATACGCAAACATCAGATGCAAATTTTCAAGGAGTTGGTCCAGAAAAAAAAGGTTTTAAATGACATGACACTGCCAAAACACTGTTCTAAATAAAGACGAAAGATACATCAGATTAACATGAAGGCATGACACAGAACACGGCTGTACAACTGAGCATAACACTGCACACTGGAGCACGCATCAGCGCTTGCATTCCACAGGCCACACGCACCTTTTATTCACAGACTGGAAAATATACAGTGTACTATCACATGCAATGATGGAAAAGAAGTGAGGAAACTGGTACAGTTCTAGCTGCTGTTCCCCGGTTTCCAAAATTACACATAAGGTATATATGTACACAATTTTATATACAGTGAAATATTGTCCGAGCTCGGGAGAGAAACTTCTGTTCAGCATTACGGTACCACTTTCCACCCAAGAGAAGTCATACAGTAAGTTTCCATTGAACTGACAGTGTTAGCCTCTTCCATAGTGGGTCACCCGACAGTGACAGCGAAGCCACCTTGACTGTGGGTCACCTCACAGTGAAGCTATATCCACCATGGGTCACCCGAGAATGAAGCCACCTCCACTGTCAGTCATTTGACAGTGAAGCTGTCACTTTCACTGCGAGTCACTTAACAGTGGAACCACCTCCACTGTGGGTCACACAACAATGAAGCTGTGAATTCAGCTGTGGGTCACCTTAATTACCATGAAGCCACCTTTGCTGTGGATCATCAGAGAGTGAAACCACCCCAGCTGCAACTTCTGCTGTAGGTAACCTTACAGTGAAACCACCTCCACTGTGGCTCGCCTGACAGTGAAGCTGACCTACACAGCGGGTCACCCAACATCAACGGAAGTGAAGCGACCTTCCACTGCAGTCAACAGAAAGCTGACAGGCATGAATTCAGCCAGGCCCAAAGATCAAATTATGCAACATTCCAAAACAGTTTGTTTTAAAAACCTTTAAAGAATCTGCAAAGTGCTTAAATGGTGAGCACACCATTGAACGAAAGGGGTTTTCATGACAGTCCCCTTTAGGAACAGACACAGGAGAGGGAAACGGCTGAAGTCAACAAATGTACGTGCCACACCTATCTATAAACAGATCACTACTGTGCAAAGTCTGCCAAGCTGCCCACACAGACATGAAACGGTCCTATAACCTCCTGCATATAAAACCTAATCTGTCTGATTGATTCACTGTGCTAGACAGAACCTTGTTCCCTAAACAAATAACCTGGTTCACATTTCAAACCAGTGCTATTGACCACTCTTGTGCTCTACTGAAAGGAATTTGAACTTTAAGAAAACAAAAACAACTCATTATTCCCAGTGACTTTACCAAGATTCCTAGACATTGCTGGGATGAACAACAAAAACAATAACAACAAAGCTTCTATTTTTTGGGAACATGCAATGCCTTTGTGACAGCTAGCCCACCCCTTTTGAAAACAACAACACTCTTTAATAAAAGAAATCTTTTTTTTATTTTTTACTTTGCTTATTTTTTTATACCACATGCCCTAAAAAGTGAACAAAGAACACCCCCACCAACACAAACCTCCTAAAAATAAACACTTGACCAAAACCTTTCACCATTCACTTCAAACAAACTGGACCTTGGATGAAGCAATGTTGGTGCATGAAGTGACAGTGGTGATTGGTGCAATATACATATCTATAACATCATGATGGATTCTTGAGAAACAGTGTCTCTGATGATGCAAGGTAGCTAAGTGAAGTAACAGAAAACTGCAGCACTATGGGTTCTTGAGAAACAGTGTCTCTGACGATGCAAGGTAGCTAAGTGAAGTAACAGAGAACTGCAGCACTATGGGTTCTTGAGAAACAGTGTCTCTGACGATGCAAGGTAGCTAAGTGAAGTAACAGAGAACTGCAGCACTATGGGTTCTTGAGAAACAGTGTCTCTGATGATGCAAGGTAGCTAAGTGAAGTAACAGAGAACTGCAGCACTATGGGTTCCTGAACAAACTGCATGGACCTCTGATGAATGCATGCATGATGTTGCCGCATGAAGTGACATGCAATGCCATGACATTACGGACTCTTGACAGAGGGGATCTCTGATGAAGACTGATGTTGCCACATTAAGTGACAAGTGATGCCATAACATTATGGACTCTTGACAGAGGGGATCTGTGATGAAGAATGGCATTGCCACAGGAAGTGACATAACACCAATCTGACCAGCTATGACAACATTAAGGTCTCTTAATGAACTGCATCTCCACTGAATGCATCGAGTGTTGCTGTGTGAAGTGACAGTGAGATAACTCTACAACAACATTTGTGGTCTCCTAACAATTTGCATCTCCAATAATGAATGCAATGAAGTGGCAGCGAGAGAACTCTATAACAACATTTATGGTCTCCTAACAATTTGCATCTCCAATAATGAATGCAATGAAGTGACAGCGACTCTATAACAACATTTGTGGTCTCCTAACAAACTGGATCTCCAGTGAAGCAGTGCTGCTGAGGGTGTGAAAGAGACGGATGTTACAAACCAAAAACTGAGGTAGGGATCTTGGCTCCCAGTTTGTTAGGAGCTCAGGCACCTTGTCATAGTGGATGCATGCACTAACACAAACAGCCATCCAGGACCTTAGACACTGCTCAACCCTGTCACCTTTTAAAGCCAGACTGAAAACCTTCCCCTTCTCACAGTATTTCCGCCCCAACTAATATCTATACCCAGTTTCTGGTGTGTGTGTGTGTGTGTGTGTGTGTGTGTGTGTGTGTGTGTGTGTGTGTGTGTGTGTGTGTGTGTGTGTGTGTGTGTGTGTGTGTGTGTGTGTGTGTGTGCGCGTGTGAGAGAGAGAGAGCATACAGATGCACTTGCGCATACAGATCAGTGTCATACATGTTTGAATTCATTGCAGTGTGTGAGTGTGTGTGTGTGTGTGTGTGTGTGTGTGTGTGTGTGTGCATATACTATTTTATGTAAATTGTTTTGGTAGGACTGTGCTCTCCATGTGTACAGAATATCGTATTTAGGTTAATATGTATTATGTGAGCACTCAAGGTGTTGATGAGCACATGATAAAATGTACATTAATATTATTATCCTGCAGGACTCTGTTTGGGGCCAGCAGTCTTTGGAAGTCATATACCCACTGTTAGATTTACCAAAGACGGATAGAGACTGAAAGGAGTTTTTTAGAAGTCATTTCACTGTACTTTAAGGGTCTTTTTTCTTTTTTCTTTAAAACAAAAATTGACTAATTTATAACTTTTAGACAATGTGGACTGAATGAATTCAATGGTTTTTATTTCTGTTGTCTCATTCAAACATCACAGCAGACACTTTCAAATTAAGGAAATTGCCAAACAGAATGCAGGCAAACAGCTTGCAAACTCAAGAGCAGTAGAAATACTTCAGATGCTTTGCTGTAATGAGATTTTTAAAATTTATTTTTAATATTTAAAATTTATTTTTAATATTTAAAATTTATTTTTAATATTTAAAAAATGCACACAAGAATTATGGCAATACATTTGGTCTGTTTCAGCTTCAAGACTGTGTTAAATGGTGTTTAAAAAATCCACATCATGAGGATTTTTTTATATTTTGTTATCAAAAGCGCAACAGAAAGACAACATATCAATAAGGATTATGAAAAGTATGTTTTCAAAAATCTGTTTTCCATGCACCAATTAAAAAAATCTTTCTTGTCAAGAGTTATATAACCATTGTGACAAACATTCAATAGGCAGTCACTTTTGCAAGAATATTACATATTTGGATGTAATATTGGAACTCTTCAACATGCTTTAATTAATATCAACAACAACAATAATAGGGTTAGTTAGTTACTAATTGGATTTTAACATCCTGTCAACTGCACAGGGTCACCTCAGGCCAAACAGTAACTGGGAATTTATGGAGTGCTTTCAAAGCACGTTAAAACTTACTTGAATAAAAGTATAGAACACGTAAACATTTACACAGCATGAAATATAGATATACATATGCAAATACTGGGGACTATTAGTTGCTGCTCTTTGGCAAATTTAGTTGGTTAAGCAGTTAGTTATTTTTTTTTTGGGGGGGGGGGTTAAAAAATTACTTAGAGCTACTGGACAATGAGGGGGTGGGGGTGGTAACCTACTTTAAACTGGGGCAAAAGTACCACTTCCATTTGAGGAACAAAAGGTATGGAGTGCAATAACAAAAAACATCAATAAACACAGAGCATTTTGCTGGTGACTTCATACTGCACTGTGACAGTCAGTAGTCAATAATAAGCAGATGGAAGGTGTAACTGTTAATTGCCTACATCTTTCCCCTCTGAGTTCAAAAAGAAAAAAAGAAGAAGAAAAAGACCTTTCAAAGCTTCATGCTGGTTCCTTTGTGACAGGATAAATTTATTCAATTTAACAGACTTACAGCTCTTCTTTCTATTGACATGTTTACAGAGTATATGTACAAATGAGGTTGAGTGTCAGAAATACAATTTACAGAGCATGTGTAAAAATGACAATATGCACTTGAAAAAATACTACCTTTTCTCCCACCAGGTTCATTGTACAATCTGCTACACAGGACAATCCAACTGCCACCACTTTCTACATACCCGAAACATTGCAATTTGCTACACAAATCATGTAAGCACTTACTACACAGATCAAGTGTTACCATTTTATAAAGGAAATGAACTACTGTCACCACAGAACTTGGATTCCAAAGACAAGAAGAAAGTGACACATTCTCACTTGTCACTGCCCTTTCTCCACCACTCACATGTTCCTAGCCTCATCCCAACTGAGGTAAAGATTACCTTGGGGTTTGACAAAATGAAAAAGAAAAACTCCAAACTATCACTAAGGGAAAGCAAAGCAAGAAAAAAGAAAAAAGAAAAAAAGACTCAGAATTATTATTCAGGGTTTGACGACAGAAACGCCAAGGCTAAACATTACAATTATGAGTCTGGTCAATAAAAAACAAAAACTAAAAATTATTACTCAGGGTTTGATGACTGAAACACCAAGACTAAACAGCATCACTGTGAGTCTGCATGATCAATGAAAAATGACAAATCAAAATTATTACTCAAGTCTGATGAAAACAAACACACAAAATCAAAATCAAACTCAGGCTTGATGAAAGAAAACATTCAAAATATTACTGAACTTATGGTTTGATATAACGGAAACAATGGCTCAGAATTCTTATTCAATAATAAACACATGCATACAATACACATAAACAAACAACTGATTAACAAAAAGAAAATGCTAAAATTATTTGCTAATGGTTTGATGATGGAAGAAAAATGATGGCTCAAAATTGTTCCACAGGGTTCAATGGAAGAAGAAAAAAAAAAAGAAAAAAAAAAAGATTTGATTTTCTTCAATCAACCAAGGCATTATCAAAGTTCACTGTTTTTTTCTTTTCTTTTTTTATCAATCAACCAATGCATTATCAAAGTTCACTTTTGTTTGTTTGTTAAACATGACCTTAATCCACCCTGAAATGCTACAATACCACACATATCTGATTCAAACAATCTGATTCAAACAATCTGATTCAGCTCCAGGAAGAACTGATGCACCCAACAGACTCTTTATGTAGGGAGTAGGCCTTTCTTCTCTCTCTCTCTCTGGCTTGTTTTCATTCTTACTGTGTTTACAGGTCTTCAAGACCTACATATAATTCCCCAAAAATCACTTACTGGCCTGTTTTTCTCACCTACATTTTGACAGTGTGTTTTACACGAAGGGGAAGGGCTATTATTTTCAGTTATGTTTCTGGAATGCTTAAAACTCAAGTCAGAACATGTCACTCAAGGGACCCGTTACATGCAAGGTCAGGTTTACTGAGATATGAAAATGATTATGTTTCATATTTTACATTTCAAACAACTGAAATGGAAGACCAAAGAAATAACAAGGCACACACACCGGAACAACACACAGGGAAAGACTGGAACACACCCACATGCATGTCTCTATGCTGTACCACGGTTTTTACAGGACATTAGAGTAACTATTAATTCAGGGTAACCTGGCAGCATCTGGTACCCCACCAATAACACCCATTTTGTGGACTATTTCACCATTAACAAAGTTTCCAGTGTTGGAACTCAGCTGTTAACTGTTAACATTTCTTTAAAAGTTCTGCCTGAAGGAAGTTTTGCTGACAGAGAGGACGTTTTCAGCGGCTGATGTAATCAAAAGACTTTTTCCTTCTTCTTCTCATCTATGTGCACTCATCTTTTCTTCTGTCATAACTGATTCAACTTCATGCATGTCACACATAATTACATGTTTATTCATGGATAACATTTCACCCTGAAATGGATGACTGGGCGTAAAACACCAAGTTACTCATGGATAACCTACTGAGGTTTGCTCGTAACTGCCAGCGTCCTTTGCCTCTGCCGCAAATAAGAAAGGCAGTAACTGTTACAATAATGTAAACCTTGATGCAGTCAAGATTCCTGTTCACATGTACACTGTCAAGATTCCTGTTCACATGTACACTATCTACAACACTTTCTGTATTATTTCTTTACAACCACATTTACAAATGCACTTATGACCAGGTTTGTTTCTGACCCAGCAACAAAGAATGAAAACAACGGGCATCAACTAATGTAATTAAGCCAACATAATGCACATCAGGGCCCACATCTGTTTTGGTGAAAAGCCTCTAAATGGTCACAGTTTTCTGATGAAGAAGTAAGCCTGAAGACACCACAACTTTTGCTAAAACGCAAACTACAAGTCAGTCATTATTTATGTCAAAGATGCATGCACACTGGCAAGCTAAGCTCAAGTTGTCACGCTGCTGTTTGGGCGGGGTGAATCTAAAACCCTGTTAGCACCTGGGTGTCCAGTCACTATCAGACTCATAAATAACAATTAAGACAGACATCTCATTCATACAGAACATTATGGAGCAGGTGGTCAAGGGAGAGCACTCTGCAGTCCCTATGCCTGGTGATTCAGTTATGCTTAAGAGAGGTTTTGCAGAACTGGGAGCTTCACACTTATTGATCACTCTGCAACTGCACCCATACTTTGGTTATGCATGTACAAATCAAAGACTTAATAGCTTTAACAGAGGAATAGAAAAACAAAACAAACAAAAACAAACACCCAAATGGAACAAATCAGGAAACATGGGTATACTGACATATGATGAAAACTTCCCAAACTGGAAAACACAGGTATACTGATATATGATGAAAAGTTCCCAAACCCCCTGGAAAAACAATCTGGACATCCAGTTCACTTCACACCAGATTTATACTCCCACTTTTCTATGCTTCACATCAGACCATTCTATTTCAAAGAAAAGAAATTGCACACAATCAAACTGAACATATTACTCACAATGAACTGCTTTACAGGAAGAAAGCAAACCACGTGCTGCCTATCACAGATCTGTGCTGAACGACTCAGGATTAACCGTAGCACCATGAAATGAGTTGGGTCGACTTCGGATCTCCCCCTCGCCCCCTCCCTTTTCCACCGACTTGTGCATGGAGCTGTTGTTGCCATTAGAAACGGAGTGATCTTCAGCGTGTTGCCCTGTGAATGACCAGAGCTCAATGGTGTCAACGGGAACCCTGGTCTGGTTCTTCGCCACGCTCACCCCCACGGTGTCCAAGCTCTCGCCATTCAGCACCAATGACTTGTTGGAGCTGGTGTCCGAGTCCTTGCGTGATTCCTTGGAGCGCACCTTCTCCTTCTCATCCTTCTTGCGGCCTTTGGACAGACGCAGGACGTGCTTGGCAATGCCCTTGTTCTCTTCATCAATGGGAGACAGCTTGGATGCGTGGGCTTGATGGGACTCTGCTTCCTGAGACACTGGTATGTCATCTGGGGAGGTACAGTAGTTAGTTAGTTAGCACTACTGCATTTATTACTTTTCATTATTGCATTTTAATGACCTGTCAACCACACCAGGTCACATCAGGCTGATCAAACACACAGAGGGGCCGTGGGACAGGGTGATTTCAGCATAACCCCCTGACTTTGTTAGGGGGTGGGGGTGGGAGGTGTAGGTAGAACAACAATAGATAATTCCCGAATGTGTACTGTCAACTCTGTCACATCATAAGATGCACATTTTAAAACTCTTAATTCTGTAACCCCTTTTTCAAGGTACACATGTGCAGCACACCAACGCAGGTAAACTTGCTGTTCTCTGCATCATTACAGTGTGTGTACACCATAGCAGCTACATTATTTTGGACATGGCATGACTGCTGTTTAACCTGAATCCTGCAGCTTCTTTGCTCCATTTCAGCTGTAATTTAGCTGTGCATAAACTAGGTATATGTGTACAAAGCCCAGCAAAGGTTCATGGATTATCATGGTATACTGGCCTGTAATTCTGTCTTTGCTGGGCTGCCTTCGAGAGTATCCCCCAACAAGAACAGCAAAGCGTTACACTAATTCAATTTTAAATCATTTCCTCAACACAGAGTCTGAGGGAAACAACTTTACCCAGATAAAAAGATTTTAAACTTGAGGCAAGCAGTTATTTCCCCTGGAAGGGAAACCTGCATGTATTATTATGCCTACTTCATGCTTGGTGAACATAGTCCTGTCCCTAATAGACTATATGTTGCCTCTGTGTACATTAAGGATCACACTTATAATATTTCTTAAAAAAAAAAAAAAAAAACACAAAAAAAAAAAAAAAAAAAAAAAAAAGAAGAAGAAAAAGAAAAAAAGAAAGAAGAAAAAGAAAACCAAGATGGGGGCCAAACTATACATGAGGCACAAGCATGCTACAGAATACTTCAAAAAACAAAGCTGCACATTGAAATACAAACAAACGGCAACAAGAAACAGGGTGTACCTGGCAGTTTCTTGGTCTTGAAGGAAGCATTGGTGATGGTGGTCTTGGTGATGGCAGCAGGTGGGTTGGAGGAGACGGAAGCCATGGAGATGCCCATGGGGCCCACGTCCCCCATTCCACCCAGCGCCAGGAGGTCGGAGTTCAGAATGGCCTCCGTCACCTGCATCAAGCAATCCCTCCAAATGTGACTTCACTCCACTCCTGTCTTTCACACTGTTCAAACAGGCTACCTGTTTGAATGGTGCTCTCAAGCTACTGACATCTTTATTTAACACATGAAAGCATGTGGGAACCAGTGATGGGAGACCACCCGATGAACAATTATGGCCAACCTGTTTCTAAAACCTTACTCTTATCTAGACCCCGCCCCACCCGCCATCTGTCATCCTGGAACCATGCATGCATGCATATGTGCCAGTATTTCAAATTCTCTCTGTATGTATAAGTAACCTATACGGATATATTTTTTCATTCTAGAGCATCTAAGGGCTGTACGATAGGTATCTGCTGCAGAAGTGTTCCGTAATGATCATAATTATTACCATTACCTACTACGACCAATTCTGCTTGATTTGGGTGGTCATCTTAAAAAGGGAGGACCACATTCTATTGCACATCAGAATACTGTGCACAGTTGCACACACCAACCGGTGTGCCACCAGGATGAGCTGCTGGCAGCATGCAGAGGGTGGCTGACACAGGGTGTGTGTGGGGTGTGGGGGTGGGGGTGGGGTGGGGGAGGGAGAGCAATGAGTGAAGCAGGGCATGGGTGCCTTACCAGCTGCACATCAGGCAAAAGATCATAGCTGGCTCTGGCGTGGACATCCCGTACGGCATCTCGGGCCAGCTTGTCACACCCATTGTACCTGCCAAACACACCACCAGGCATGCTAGACATATGGCAAAGTGCTGCACACCTACACTGTCTTTGTCTTCCCGTTTGACCGATGCAACAGCAAACAGCAGTCAAGTGGGAAGAGATCTTTTATGCACAGAGACACATGCATGCAAGCACATGCACACAAAACACACACGCACACACACACACACACACACACACACACACACACACACACACACACACACACACACACACACACACATACACTCACACACACTCACACAATCGCACCAGAGGGTCACAATGTTATTGCCACATATCAAAGAACTTTCACAAGTCCCAACGGATACATCTTTGTTTGATAACTGCACCTTCCAGTAACTTAAACTGCCCCTCTTTGACTCTGAAGACATAAGCCTCAGCTGCTATATATATAACTCATCCATTTGACATTAAAATTTTCAGCAACGAGGCACACAGGGAGAAAGCAAGAGATCAAAATGCGTCACTCACATAGCGAAGTTGACTCCCCACAACATCTCCACCAGAAGCGCGGGGCTGACGGTGATGCGCGGCGCGTGTTTTGGGGCCAGGGTTTTGGGTCGCGGCCCATTGGTGTTGGGCCAGGACTGCAAATCCGCTGGGCTCACCTGCAGGCTGGGCAAGCCCATGCTGCTGATTCTGCACACAGTCAGCCACGCCATTGTTTAGTTATGTTACTACACAGGCAGGAAAAACAGGCAGACTCTAACTCCCAAGCCAATCCATTTATAATGGCAACGCATATAAAATAATATCTTTTTATAAAGTACATGACACTGGCTCACTAATCTCTTCTCTTTTTTTTAAAGTGCATGACACTGGCTCATTTGTGATCATGCATTGCCATGCTAAGTCTGGTTACAAAAGGCTGAGGCATTCAAAAAATATGTTCCAGACAAGCCTGGACACATGGACATGCAGACAGACAGACAGACAGCTAGGACAGTGGAACATGGCAATTTTCAGTTATCCCCATACCTTTGTTACTTTGTTACTTTGGGGGGGGGGGGGGGGGTAATAATAAATAATTCCCAAATATGAAATAATTTATGCAAGAATAAACCCACGGACACTGCACTGGGGTGGGGCGGAGGGGGGTAGGGGCTGAGGGGTGGGGTGGGGGGGAGGCTGAGGTATAACAACAAATAATTCCCAAATATGAAATAATGTGTACAAGACAAAAATCCTCACTAGGGGTGGTGGGTAGAAGGGGTGGGTGGGTGGAAAAAAACATTGTGACAGGAAAGACTGGCTGCTTACTTGGATGCTGTCTGGCACAGGCTCTGATGGGAATGTGTGGCAAGCTGAGCAATGTCAGCATTGTACACCTGTACCAACTGTGTTAACACAGCTTGTCTGGAACATAGCAACATAATATTGAGAGGCACTGACAAATCAGTACAATCATGAACAGAGAAAAACAGAGAAAAATATCACTACAAGGAGAAATGACTAAAATGACTTGATTACTTAATAAAATAATTGACTTGTAAATAAGTCTAAACACAAACATAATTATAAAGAATAAATTGAAAAATACATATATTACCCATTTTGGTTGTCTGATTTTAATGAAAGGCAATGTGATGGATCTCTCTCTCTCTAACACACACACACACACACACACACACACACACACACACACACACACACACACACACACACACACACACACACACACACACACACAGAGTTGAACAAAAACAAAACAACAACATAAATACCACATTGTGTGCTAGCAATAATATCTGTACATGAGTAAGAGAGAGAATGTCCTGTGTGTGTGTGTGTGTGTGTGTGTGTGTGTGTGTGTGTGTGTGTGTGTGTGTGTGTGTGTGTGTGTGTGTGTGCATGCACATATGCACTGTGTGTGTGCATTGTGTGTGTGTGTGTGTGTGTGTGTGTGTGTGTGTGTGTGTGTGTGTGTGTGTGTGTGTGTGTGTGTGTGTGCATGCACATATGCATGGTGTGTGTGCATTGTGTGTGTGTGTGTGTGTGTGTGTGTGTGTGTGTGTGTGTGTGTGTGTGTGTGTGTGTGTGTGTTTGGGGGGGGGGGGGTGAGTGGAGGGGTACACACTTCTGATTTTACTTTCTTAGCTTGCTCTTTCAAACACTTAATTTGAATGTAGCCTTTATTCCCACAGAAATGGCCCAGAAATGCTGAGCACCCTGGTGACACACTAAATTGGCAACCATAGGATGGAAACTACTAAGGATTCTCTCATTTCCTGCACCATGGCCCTATGTTTAACCTGCTGGCTATTTTGTTTTTGTTTAGATTTTTCTCCCTTCTCAGTGCAGCAATTTGCCACACACTCTAGATAGCTTTAAAAAAGTGGTGACATTTTTCTTCACAAGCCGCCAAGGCTATGTCATCACCTTGCAAAAATACCTCATTGCAGCAGTCCGTTCTGATCGGGATAATGATCTCTGATACTTTCTCTGTTTCTTTTCTTTCTTTTCTTCTCTTTTTATGAAAGTAATATTCCAGTTCGATTGTCTGGGGCATTTGCCTCCATTTCACACACACACACACACACACACACACACACAGTAGATGGGCCGGTCAAATAATCAAGTCATTGAGGGTGCACTAACATATACG
>OY757541.1:20493091-20510591 GCA_963584105.1 Alviniconcha strummeri | reverse complement strand
TTCGAGTTCGAGTCCCCTCCCCTCCCTCCCCCACCCCCGAACGCACGTACGCACACACACTTTCCTGTGTCTCTTTGCAAATGTATTGTAAGTTCACAGGTTTATCAAACCAACGCGAAAGGGCAACATTTTCTCATATAGACGTTGTTGCAATGTAAATAACTACAAACCCAATTCAAACTCTCTCTCTCTCTTGCACACACACGCACGCACGCACGCACGCACGCGCGCACACACACACACACACACACACACACACACACACACTTTCTCTCACACACACACACACACACACACACACACACACACACACACACACACACACACACACACACACACACACACACACACACAAAGAAGAAGAAGAAGAAGAAAAAAGGCAATGAACAGTAAAACACAGAAGTAGTGAGAATTGCTATCACCAAGTCCCACTTCTGCTGATAAGACAATGCACAGTTTTGCAGCACTCTCTCATAAAACCGGAAGTAAAAATTAAAATCCTCCAAAATGGAGAGCAGATTCCAGAGTTGTTGCGGGTTGCTTTTTAATGATTTTTTGTTGTTGTTGTTGTGTGTTTGTTTGTTTGTTCGACTGTTGTTGTTTTTAAGTATACAATCAAAATTCGATCAGCCCAATCCAGCCTACACAACAGAAATCTAAGCAGACCAAGTGACCTTTAGCAAACTTACCAGTCTGCCAAGAATGTTATTCTTAACCTCACCGTGGCACACAATCGAAAAATGTGAGCTTGGGACTGAAAACAACAACTCACACAAAAATATAAAAGAGAAGACCTTTTGTTCCAAGAAGTCAATGAGACAGCATATAGTGGTTTCAGCTGTAGGAAACAATTATGGGTGTACAGATCAATCTGGATAACTCCCCAGAAGCCTTCCCCCCCCCCCCCCCCCCACCCACATGTGATGAAAATAAAACAATGCGTCATGCAAGCATTTCTTCTTCTTCTTTTTTTACAACCGCAGGCAATCCTGACCAGCATGTTTTTGTATTTGTGGAGTTGCACAAAGAAAGTGGGAGGTGGTGGAAGAGAGGTTGTGCCACATCAGAGGGACAGGGACAGGCAAAGGCCTGACTCAAGGGAGAGTGAGTTTTAGTCCATAACTGTCCTCGATATACAGAAAAAGGAGGGGGAAAAAGAAGAAGAAAAAAGGCGCAGTTTGGGGTACTCTGCTCAGCTCACAGATCTCATAAAATTTTGTTTAATGCTCCTTCCACTCTTGTGTTCTTGTCTCCATTTTACAGTATGCGCACATTTACACACATGCACTCTCTCTCTCTCTCTCTCTCTCTCTCTCTCTCTCTCTCTCTCTCTCTCTCTCTCTCACACACACACACACATACACACACACACACACACACACACACACACACACACACACACACACACACACACACACACACATGCACACACACAATCAAACACACACACACACACACACACACACACACACATATACATATGCACACACATGCACGCATGTACATATGCATGCACACACACACACACACAAGGGTGAAAGCTGACCATACCATGGGCCTCCACTGGCAGGCAAGGGCCAACATCGATGAGGGGATCCAGAGAACAACGCTCCCAGCAAAATAAAAAATTATGTATTTTTGCATAATTAGGGCCATTTTCTAGTGTGCCATATGATATCAAAATATGTGCCTTTATCTTCTTACTGAAAATAAAGAAGTCTGTGTCAACGCCATGAATGATTTGGCAATCAACCCACAGGCCCACAGAAACTATTGTGATGAAACTTGGTATGAAGATTCCTCGGAAAACAAAGCTAAAGGTCCTTTGTACTTTTAGTATGGTAGCACCTCTTTCACTAATCAACACAATGATGCTAAAGATGTACTGAAGCAAACAAGTCACTCTGCAAAAACAGCCCCATTTTTCAGGTAGATTTGTGTTCACACAGATGTAGCACTCCAGACTCTCAGGCCAGCGATGACAGGTTCAAATCTCAGTGGAACCTAAATTTAATTCTCCTTTTCTCCCCATCCCCCACACCCTGCCACCATCATTTTGTTTTCTTTTCCAACTGCTGCAACACCCACATCATAAAAAATATACAACCTTTTTTTCTCTCTCTCTCTGTTATGTCTCTGCATCAAAACCCACACTTTTGAAAATAATTTCAGCACTTCCATTCTAGAGCTGGCTAAAACAGGTATTGTGATTATGTATAATATAAAAATGTGACACATACTAAAACATGTCTTCTGGCACTATTTCATCAAAACTAAATTGTGATCATACACCGAACATGCAGTACGGGTGCACTCCATTCAATACCAGCTTATCATAATTATGTATACATATAAATGTATTGTTTGCTTGGTGATAATCTGACATTGTTATGGTATACTACAATACTGAAGGTTCTGTTTGTTGAAATGTGTGTTAATGAGGCTTTTGTCATTAGTTGTTTGTACTGTGCAATGAGTTCAACTCTGGTTTGAGAATAGCGCTTTATAAGAATTATTTAGTAGCAGTAGTAGTACATTTAGACTGGTTAAATTACTACATGTTTTAGACTGTACCTGAAACAAGCCTAAAATCATCATTTATAGTACACATGACTGATACTCACCTCAACGGATGGCTTCCCATCAAAGAGAACATACAGGCTGTCGATCAGCGGCTTGTTCTCTCTGACTGTGCAGGCAAATGTGTGCACCTCTTCATCAGCTAAAGACTGCAATTAACAACACACAAAAATAACATTATTCCTTGGTGCTTGGCTGCTTCCTTCTTTGCTTACTTGTTTACTTTTCAAGAATGTATACAGTACTAGTGAGTTATATAATCTTCACTTTTTTTGTTCTTTCTTTGATTTAACCAAAGATTCTTAGCACTTTTACATTACTGCTTATTTATATGTTTTTAACTCAAAGAGTGGTGTGTTTTTTTGTGTGTTTTTTTTGCTTGTTTTGTTTTGTTTTTAACTATTATTACAAAAAGACATTGTGTGTATTGCGTAATGACAGTACACATGTACACCTAATAACTTTGGACACAAAGGAATGACAAAAGATTTTGAAAGTCATAACAATGCACTAGAAGTGTATTTCTACACTGAAATACTGTTTGAGTGATCAGATTTAGTGATATCTCCACCTCCACCCCCATCCCCTGCACCCCATCCATCTCCTACAAAGCATTTAGCAACATCCTTCTCTCCACCAAAAATTAAATCTGCATTGAGATATTTACCTGGGCACCTTTGTACCCATTAGTCTTAGTTGCTCACTCAAAAGAGACTAACGAATATTGATTTATTACTCAGTTCTGAAGCCACTATCTGGATAAGCTGTTGTCAACATTTCCAACGGGTGAGTCATGAACAATCTCAAATTCATAAACACTTTAGTCAGTTTACATCATTCTGTACTGGCTCCCTGAGTATTGTGTTGCACCTATCTGAAGTTTTACAACTTTTATAAATGTACTTATCTAGTGGTAATACTACCGATTACATCTCAACTAAGCTGAAGAAATCAATTTTATTAATAAGCAAAAATGAGCCTGGGCAATTTTTTTTTTTATTTGGATTGAACTTACCAGAAGGTGGCAGTGACTGTGTCAAAATGTTTCATTAATTTTCTGCTACTGCTGAATGTTTGAAACTGAAATTCAAGGGGGTGTGCTGTTGCACAGTTGAGGCAAAACATACCATTACCACCAGTCCATCTTCTAAATCTTAGTTTTTATTATTAGCAATATTAGGCAGAAGTACTTTTTTAAAGTTAACCACACGTAAATTATTACTGACAGCACCACCAGATAAACTGTAGCTGAACACACACACATATATGCATGCACACACACACACACACACACACACACACACACACACACACACACACACACACAATGTTAGCAGGGACGGCAGATGCCCTCTACCCAGCTAATGCCCTGAGCAAAATACCTCTATTGCAAAATACCTTATTTCAGACCACAATCTCTTGATTGCAAATTATGTCAGCCAAAATCTGTTAATTTTTTTCATTTTTGCTTACAAATATTACAAGAATGGAGTGTGTGTACCTTGTAAGTACTCACATGACAGGTGAGAGTTATTATAGGCAATTCAGGTCTATGTTGTTGTGTCCGTGATGTCTTTCAAGTGCTAATTAACTCCGACTTTGTTGACTTAGCCTACAAATATGACTCACCAAAACTGAGCAACTGTCCAGAAGCTTTCTTTGCATGTGGTATGCATGACACCATACTTCCTGACTGCATATTGTCCAAAAGAGGTCACACTGGGAACACACTGCATCCACTAGACCTATTCTATACTGAAAGAAGATCCTCATGCTCTGAACACTTGAACAGCCTGCTCTTGATGATGAGCTAACCTGTCCTTTAAGAATCCCATCGGCTCATAATTAACACCCATGCAATCATCTTAGAAACTAATAAAAGACATAATTTGTCAGCTTCCAGCATTTTCAGTTATTGCTTGCATTTTCATCAAGTGATATGAAACACTGCTTCCCAAAACACAAAATTAGGCTACCTACTAGCTAAACTAATGTGCAGCATAAATTTCAGCTTCAGGCTCCAGTGAGGAAGAAGTGGCTTACCTTGTATTCTGACAACCACTCTCGCACAGTTTTCATTGGCATCCTCACTGGTCAGAGTTCAGCCCTCACATAACAACGTCAGTACTGTACAAACCTACAAATAAAAGAGACACAAAGCATTTCAAATGGTCTTCAGTGACTGTTCTATTTGCCAAACATACAGACTTTTCCTCTTTAGTTAAACCCACAGCCACAGAAGTTTAATTCTCAGTCTATCTATCTGTCTGTCTGTCTGTCTGTCTGTCTGTCTCTCTCTCTCTCTCTCTCTCTCTCACATAGATAATGTATGTAAACATGTATCCAAGAATTTATTTCTGCTCAGCCAGCTCAGGCACTATGTGGACAGTGACGCTTGTAAAATCTTTTTTCAAGCCCACCTGCTCTCGCATATAAACTACGCCTCTACTGTTTGGAGTGGTGCCAGTGAGGTTCATCTAAAGAAGCTCAACTCCCTTCACAGACGAGCAGCAAAATTAATCCTACCAGATCAGTCCTTGTCAACTACGGAAAAATTAAAGAAACTAAATATTCTTCCACTAGATAAGCAATTAAAATTTAATCGGTGTGTAACTATGTTCAAAATACACACTGGCAAAGCACCCCCTTATCTGAGTGACTCTCTTCACCGAGCTCCTGCCCGGTATGGGTCAAATAACTATGTTTTACCGCGCCCTCGTATTGACCAGTTTAAGACAAGCTTTGCTTTTTCTGGATCTTCAACCTGGAACACACTCCCACCCAAATTAAAAACATTTAGTTCACTATGCAATTTTAAAATAAATTTGCGTAAGTTTCTACACTCTACACTATTTTAGGCCTGTATTTGTATGACTTTAATGTAGTATAACTCCACGTCTGTATATGTAGTTTTGATTCACATCAGTGTGAATAACATGTCTCCGTCAGAATATATTGCCTGTGACATTGATGAGTAACCTAGTTGTGCCTATTGCGGTCAATTGTATTGCTAATATCGATGTTGCTACCGCTTTGTAATACTGTATAAGTTTTGAAAATGTCATTAATAATCTTTATATGTGTTGTCTATGTAGCATAGCAAGGACAGATTGTAAGAATAGGCTACTGCCTAAAATCTCAATCCTTGAGTAATAAAGTTCTGAGTTCTGAGTTCTGAGTTCTCTCTCTCTCTCTCACACACACACACACACACACACACACACACACACACACACACACAATGTATGTACACACAAGCATGCATTTGCCTGCACACACACACACACACACACACACACACACACACACACACACACACACACACACACACACACACATGACAAGACAATGGCACATGACCATGCACACATGTGCAAACATATGTGATCATCATTACTATTGTTTTTCATTTGTTGAACCCAGTTTTTAGCTTGTCTTTTCCCCCTTCTTCTTCTACACACACACACACACACACACACACACACACACACACACACACACATTTGCTCACTCACTCACATGCATGCACGAACACATGCACACACACACACACACACACACACACACACACACACACACACACACACACACTCACACATGCATGCATGCAAACTGATTACAATGTACATCAATGCATACATGCACATCACACTGATACAAATGTCTAGATACTACTAGTACTACTACTATGTTGCATGCAAACAGTTGTCAAGTCTTTCTGCATTTAAATCTTCCTACTTCAGATACTGAAAGACCTAGATTAAAAATAACATTTTCTGAGCTCCCACTTAAGTGATGTAAAATGTGTTCTACTGCTACTGATCTTGATAAGGACTTCAGAAGGTGTTCAGAGTGGGATGGTCCTCTGGAATAAACTGAATTTAAAGACACACATTTTTGTTCTTGCTAGGACTAGGAGTTGTCATTATGAGAGAGATACAGTTTGGTTCTGGTGGAACCTGGAGTGATGATGCAATGCTGTCTGACTGCCAGATCTGAGCCCTGCTTGCTCTTCTTGAAGAGATTTGTAAACTAGTCTCTTTTTCAGCATCCTGTTAAAACTAGAGGAGTGGCCTGTGGTTGTCTTTAAGTGGTTTGTAGTATTTCTTGATAATATGTGCTCCTTTAATACATGCTGTGTCGTTCCTAATAATCTCTCTCTCTCTCTCTCTCTCTCTCTCTCTCTCTCTCTCTCTCTCTCTCTCTCTCTCTTGTTTTTTGTTGTTGTTTTTTGTTTGTTAACTTTTGTCTTGGTGGAAACAAATTAGTACAGCTATGCCATTGTGTCTCAGGCTCAGACATCAGGAGCTGAGAAAATGGTCAATGGTATATATGATGAAGAGCACTCAGACTTGCCAGCTTGCTTGGATTTTTGCCACTATTTAGCTGCATTGGAACCTTAGCAATTACTAATGCCATACTGATTGATGTTGCAGCTTCTGCAAGTGTTTGGTCTTTACCAATCTTTACCAGTCCAGTGCATTATTTTTTTGCTATTTGTTTCTTTCCATCAGCACTGTAGCCATTCTTCTCAGCTGCAACCAATGCAATCTAGCCCGAGTGCTATATTCTTAACTTCAACCATCATCAAGTAATCAAGTTCTGATAAACTGTACTTCAAGGGTGTGTGACACATCCTGAAAAATAAACTACAAATAGCAACTCACCTAAACCTGTGGCAACACAAAATGTAGTGTACCAAAGAATATGGGCAAACGAAACACTGCAACTATACTTTTTCACGTAAATGAAAGATGATATTATCAGCGGGCCACAGCTGACGGAGAGCAGACGACAGAGCGAGATCGTAAATGAAGGTGTCATCGAGCAACGAGACTGGACATTCTTACATATTTATCGAGGAGTTTGGGTGGAACTAATGCATAACAACATATCTGACATTAACTGTGTACATGCGTACCTTAATCTTAGCACTTTTCTAACTTGTCCAGACCAATTACATGCCGATTTTACAGGCTTATTTGCATGCACTTCGACTCCAAACAAAACAATCCACCTGCTGCCGATTGCCGGAAATTAGTTGTACAGATGAGCTTCCGCTGATTTACGACCACAACTTTCCTCCTGCCGCAATATGATGTGCGTATGTTTTGAAATGAGGCAAGCTACACTAGCTTCAAAGTTATTACTCTAATTATTTTGCATGATCAGACAACAGTTAGCGAAATGATGGGCTCAAAGTTATGTTCCATTTTGTTACGACTTGCCACATTTAGTGTGGTACAAACATGGCTACCTTCAGAAGGGGTGAGACAGAAGGGCACATCTTTTAAGTTGTACCAGAGAAACGACACTTCTCTGTTTACTTAAATAATGTTGGCGTTTGATTCAAAATATATTTTATTTAACTGCAACTGTTATTTTTGCATATATTTTGGGCATGGGTGGCACGGTTAGGGGTGGGGGGGGAGTTAGATGCACTATCCCAATGACAGTAAACGAATGATGTTAATTGTTATTAAAATATTATGTTAACCTCAGCATAGCGGGCCACAAGCGTGTGCGTGAGCCGGTTTGGCCTAGCGGTAAGGCGTTAGGCTGGTAAGCAGAGGGACCTCGGTTCGATTCTGCTTTGGCTCTCCTTTCACTTCAAAAGTTGTGGTCAGTGATAGTGTCCTTTGACTTTGTCCCTCACGATTATGAAACATTATTAAGCCATGTTTACTTACTTACAGTTACACAATCGTGTGTATACATCATTCATGTGCCTGCAAAAATAAATTTTCATCTAAGTTACACGAACTGAATAGCTGATTTGTTTTGCATGGATAAATGTAACTTTGAGTTTGAGTAATAACTAATATCCAGACATTTTAAATGCCGTTTTGGGTCACACTCACAGCTTTAGTACCTTTCAAACAGGTTCATATAATGTGAAAACATAAAGTTCTACTAAAGTACTAAATTACTACTAAAAAGTAGTATTACTGTTAGTGTCACTGTATTTGTAGTACTAGAACCAGAAGTACTAATGATCATCAATAAATGATAATGGCTATTATCAGTACTCATGGTGGGTTTGATAATCATAATGCATCAATGATCAAATGTATCACTATACAAACAGTCCCTGTCCCCAAATAACCAAATTTTGGAGTCATGTTCTCACTTATTGTTTTCACTACAAGTACAACAGTGCAAGTATACATGCATGTACACATATGTATGCAAGTTAAAACATTGTTTGACCATGATTAAATTTTGCTTTTTCAAATGATCAGTAAAGACATAATAAACTGTGATATTGGCAGGACTCTTGTAGTTAAACAAGATATTCATGAAGACGATTAAGTAAATCAGCAAAAAATATGATTTATGATGTGCTATACTATAGCAGCAAAGCAAGGATAGGGCTAGTATGGTAAACATTTTTCTTGCAGTTTGAAGTATTTCAGGCAGCAGATAAGGGCAAACAGAGTGCACATAATCCTGCCTTGGTTCTAAAGACAGAAAGCCTTGTGCAGATCCTTTTCTTTCTGGGAATAGCAGAAAGAAGGATGAATAGTGACTGAAGTCCAAAGACATTGTTTCCCATAGTAACTGGGATTTAGGCAGAGGGAGGATGAGGATAAGTACAGAATGATAAAGTAAGGATTTTCTGCCTTTTTTCAGTGATATATTTTCTTTCTTTCTTTGTTTTCAGGTATGCTTTTTCTGCCCCAGTTGCAGCAAGTGCGATGCCGATCAAAGGTGAACATTCAACGACCTAAGCCTCGCCATGATGCTCGTAGGTTGTTTGAAGCAATAACAATGCCAATCATCCTTCCAGAGCCCATTCCACACACAGAAATATGTGCCAGGAGGAGGGCACAGGCTCTTGAACGCTTGAATGAGGTATGCATTTGGTCTTGTTTATCCTATATATGTGTTAGATACACATTTATTTGAAATCAAGTAGTGTCATTGGTGTGGTTAGTGTATATTATACTGTTTGTGACCTTTTTTACAAGTTGTGGTAGGCATAATTTGTATTGTAATTTGTATAAAAAATGTTATTAATGTTATATTGTTTGCATTTGTGGCCTCTTTTATTGTCATCATGTATGAATGTTAAAACTGACAGCATATGGTGACATGATTTGTAAATCCACATGATGTTGGACACCCCCTTCTTTGTTCTTTTGTGTGTGTGTGTGTGTGTGTGCAGATTAACTAGTTTTTTGTTTGTTTTTGCAGATTAACCTGTTTATTGTTGTTGTATGTGGGGTTTTGTTTGTTTGTGTATGTGTGTGTTGTTATTTTTCTTTTTGTGATGCTGAGCCTGAAGTGAGAGCCTTTTGTTTATTACAACTGACACTATAAATTTAAAAAAATGCTGTTCTGCTTCCATGAATTCAAGTTTTAGTTTTGCTTTTGGTACCATTTGATGTCATCATGACACTGGTCTCTGGCTGTGTAGACTACAGTAGCTAGTGAATAGTACATAGCAGAGACTCATTGCCCTAAGTTTTTGTTTTTTGTTTTTTTCCTGCAGCATTAGTTATTAGTTGCATGAAGAAAAAACAGAAATGAGAATTTTAACAAGTTGTTATCAGGCCCATGTTTCTTTTCAAGCTTTCTGCAGCATTTTCACTTTGACAAACAGCTCTGGGACGGTTACTGAACTTACAGTATTGGTGTGTACTCATTCATCTGGCAACAATGAAAAGAAAAAAAGTGTGTGGACACTCACCTGCATTGTTTCAAAGCAAGCATGTTTTGAAGCAAATCAGTGTTTTTCTGAGTGAGCTCAGCAGCAATGTTAACACATCAAACAGAAGTGGTCAGGGCATACAGTGGTGGAAGGGAGACAACTTTAGATATATTTTAATTTGCCTGTAAAAATGCTTGTGTTCATTACAAGTACTATTAATGTCTTTCGCAGTGGGTTGACTGTATTCAGTTGTGTAAAATTCTTCATCATTGTCATCATTGCCTTCATTATCATCATTGCCATAATTATTCATTGTCATGAATTACTTCTGACTGTAACAGTATTTATATAAGGAAAGCAGTGAAAACTGAAATCTTTTGTTTGTTACATTTCAGTTTTGTTTATAAAAAATTATATCTTTCGAGTAAATTTCTTTCTTGTTGAAATAGGTGGGGGGGGGGGGTTGTTTTGTTTTTGTCCTTGTCTTTTTTCCACTGGCAGTTTCTGTGACACTGAAACTGCTGTTCCTCACACTTGCCTCTGAAGTGTAAAAGTGTAGCCGTGAAGCTCACTTTCTGTTGATCCCCACTGTGCAGGTTAACCCCTATGAAGAGTTCTTGGTGAAGCAATGCAAGAAAATGGTACAGGAGAACCGCATGATAGCTGTGTGCCAGGCTTTGCCAATGTCGTCCGAGGCGAGAAAAGCTGCAAAGAACAAGCTTATGAAGAAAGGCATGAATCTCCGCTTCTTCAGCAACTCCCTCATGAGGTCAGTCAATGGTTTTGTCTGCAGTCAGTGTTTAGTTATAGTACTACACTTGTTCCTGTGGCAATAACTGCACTTTGCAGTCAGTATTTACTGGTGCTAGCACTCTAAAACAAGATCCAAACACATAAATGGTAAATGGTACAATACTAATACTAAACATGTGTATGTTAATGTTTCAGGTGTTTGCATCTCGTTTCAGAACACCAGCAGTCAACTGTGTTTCAGAGTTGTTGTTTTCCATGTATCTTCATTAGTGTGGTGTGATAAATTCAGCAAGATATCTGTAGGGTAATATAAAGCTGGGTGTGGGGCTTTCAAATAAAGGGGGACACTCTTTAACATTTTAATTTTTATAAATAATTGTGTCCCTCTGGTCAGGTTTCTGTTACTTTATTATTAGTTGAACTTAAGGCAGTTGTTGTCGTGAATAAAGCTTATCTCCTCCTGTTATGTCCTTCTCATCAACACAGGCGTGCAGTTGAGGACTCCCCATTCATCAACCTGAGCCCTTTCCTGATTAGCAGAAACATGTATGTGATCAGCGAGGAGCCTTGTGTTGCAGATCTTATCAAGACTCTGCGCAAGATACCTGAGCTTGTCCTTCTAGGTGAGGGCAGAAGAGTTTTTGCTCAGTTTACTTAGTTCTTTGTTGCTGTTATTTTGTGCGTGCATGCGTGCACATGTAAAGCTGTGTGTGTGCATGTGCGTGTGTGTTTTTGTTCTTGTTTGGGGGGTTTTGTTTTGTTTTTCCCTCTTCTTGTTTCAGTTTCTATTTTGAAGGTTCTACAGAAAGCAAAAATATAATAATTGAAAACATTTACTACTGCTGCTTTAAAAAAAAAAAATTGTAAAGGGTCAAACAGGCATTGGATTAACAGAGCTAAAATATCTGAATGCAGTTTCAGTCTTTTTCTCCCACTTGACACTTAAATTTAAAACAAACATTAATGCTGATTTGTTTGTTTTTCTTTCCAAAAACAGAATCTTTACATAAATACACAACCTGTCCAGTAGACACAGGTACTTGTTTCCTTTAACAAAAAAAAAAATGATGGGATGTGGGGATGAGCATTTTCAGGAGTTATTACATGTGCAACAGCCACCTGTTCTTTTGGTATAATAGCATGTTGTGCATTTTCTACTTAGGGTTAAATATGTGTAAAAGTGTTTAAGAATACATCACAAATAACAGAAAAATCAAAGAGGCAACCCATGCACGCACACACACACAGACACACACACACAGACACACACACACACACACAGGTAACTAGTGAATGTGGCCTGTGAACAGGTGGACTGGTGGACAACCACATCCTGACAAGGGAAGGTATGCTGAGGTGTTCCAAGCTTCCCTCCCTTGAACTCACACGTGGGGAACTCGTCACCATCCTTGGTTCTTCTGCTTCACGCACACATTCACTACTCGGCAGCCACCAGCAGATGTTAGCCGCTAACCTGGACCAGTACATTAAGCAGTCTCAGGAAGGAGGGTCTCCACTGCCATTGTCAAAACCATCAGAGGAAGAGAGTTGATGATTGATTTGATGGATGGACTTCTGTATATGGCCATATGGGTGGGTGTGGGAAGACAGTTGATGACTGAAGAACCGTCTGTGTATGTGTGTGCATATATATAATATGCATGTGTGTGTGTGTGTGTGTAAGTTTTTAATTCCTAATTAAACATACTAAATAAATACTGAGTTCCCAGTTTGAGTTGTATGTTCATGTGTGTGTGTGTGAGAGAGAGAGAGAGATTCTTTACATGCAGGTCTAATGTTTGTAATAAACTGGCCACATTTCTGCCTCCCTTCTTCATTTGTAAATGAATGCAAAAGAGTGGGTCAAGGTCACAATTGTCAAGCCAATTTTATGTGTGCCTGCATTTATTTCTGTGACTGTATACAGTCTAAAACCAAATAATGTGGTCTGAAGTGCACTGTGATTAATTTACAAATGAATGGTGTACTTCAAACCACATATTATTTGGGTTGATCAGTTTTAGACTTTGTGCCTACATTTATTTCTATGGATATGAAGTCTGCAACTGAAGGACCTTGGTTCGATACCACTTCGGCTCTCCTTTCTCTTCAGAAATGTTGTGGTTTGTGGACACTGTCTTGCAACTTTGTCCATCATTTCCTACTGAAACATTAAAATGACTCTCATCGCTGCCCATCTTAATGCAGAAGTCATTCTGGTGGTGACAGTGTAGAGATAGGTATAAAATCTCCCTCTCCCCCTACCTCCATATCCCCTTCCCCCCTTCTAATAAGCCGTAGGGTTTCTGTGGACATTAAGCACCATGTTTAAACCAAAATAAATATGTGGTCTGAAGTACACTCTCTGTCATGCAAAAAAAAAGGGGGGATTCTATCTTTGGGGTCAAGGTCACAATTGTCAAGCCAATTTTATGTATGCCTACATTTATTTCAGTGTATATATACATAAAATTGGCATCACAATTGTGACCCTGATAAATGTAGGCACACACAGAATTGAACTGACAATTGTGACCTTGACCCCAAAGATAGCAACCAATATTTTGGCATTACTCTCCAGCTGATAATGATGCACCACATAACTAGTTGGTTTACAAAAAGGTTGGTTCAGAAAATACTGTCTGGAAAAAGTCAGGGCATAGTGACATTGTGATTCAAATATTCAGACCTCATGATGGGGGTCAAATAAATTTTATCAGGAAAATAATAATCAGGGAAAAATTCCTAAAGAAAAGAAATTAAGTCCTTCCAAGCACTGAACACCAACTAAACCAAACAGAAGACAAGTCATCTATCTCATTTTTCATCGTTTTTAACTGTTGTTTAAGTATCATTTTGTTACTTGATGAGGGGGATTACCCCGAAAATTTGCATATTGTATGTCTATGTCATAATAAGCATTCTTTTGAATCTTCTGTGTGGATTTTGTTTTAGAACACTAGCAGTCATTCGTGTTTTAGATTTTTTTTTTTTTTTTTTAGTGGGAATGGTTGGTGTGGAGATGTCACAAAGTAAACCCTTAGCAATAGGTTATCATGTGCAACTATCCGTTGTATCAGGCACGAATTAAATGAAATTTTGTGATAATGTGGCCGGTACAAAAACTAACCAGTTCAAACCTTGCCAAAACCCAGGCAAAAAGCTAAAAACTCATCAATGTGAAGTAACTTTTAATTTGCACTCAATTCAGATTCAAAAAACTTTATCCCACAAGTGACAAGGGGCAATTTTGTTGTGGTCATGGCAGGCTGGTAAAATAATGAATGCATGAAGTTAACAATACAACAACAAACACAACACCACCAACATAAGGGTCTTACCTTAACCATAGTTATAAATATAGAACTGTGGCATCATCATAAAATAGTAATGAATTTATAATCACATATCTGTTTTTGTTTATCACAAGGTAATATAATTAAAATAACTGAAGTACCACACACAGCAATTAAAACAATATTACACACACACCATGGCACAATCACACACACACACACACACACATACCGTGGCACAGTCACATGCACACGCACACACACATGATAACAGCTTACATGATTTTCTTCTTGCAAACACAACTGAAAAACAAAATAGGTTTGAGTAGTAGTTGCACCATCATGACCATGATTTGTAACAGGAAATAAAAGACAATGGTCTGATTGATCATCTTGCGGACAGCGGTCTTCAGACGTAGACAAAGGGGCAGACCGTTGGTCCAGTAGAATCAACACACAAGGGAGTTAATTAGCGCTCGAAGTATGTTAACACAAGCACAGCAAGTACCTGAGTTGGACTTCTTTCGCTTCGAGTTGTTCCTCAACAGCAGTGCAACGGACATTGCCCTTGTGACTCTGCCCAAGCACGGCAGCTGAAACAGCAATTGCGCAGTGCACAAGTTCCTGGGCAATGGCGAGGGGACATCGCTTTAACACTTCCATTGTTCTGGCGGCGGTCCACGATCTCTCCGGTCTTTTTCGGGAGGTATTCCCGGTCGAGCCTTCACGCTTTCGTCCCCCCCCCCTCCCCCCCGCCCCCCACCCCTCCACCTGTCCCCGTCCCTAATAGCCACCTCGCTTCTGTGGACGTAAAGCGAAATGGTCTACATCCTCTGTACACCACCACTAATTTTTGCACTCTATTGTTCTTGGGTCCTAGTGTCTTCGACTGCCAGGTACGACATATTAGGGGCATGCCACTTTCGTACTCCCTTCTTCTTTTATGGTGCTTTACGTCCAGAGAAACCGTATGGTTTATTAGAGACGGGGGACGAATGGGAAAGGGAATGAGAGCCCAGGCCCACCTCCCTGTTCACACAGCTCTGGAGCTATGAAACCTTTCGTGAGTTTTTGCTGATTGACGTCCACGGAGGCGAGAAGGCCTATTGGGGACGGGGACGAGTGGGAAAGGGGGGATAGAAGAGTGAGACCTCGAAACAGGCGCCAACCCGGAAGACCAAGACTTCCGTGCACCGCCGCCAGAACAACAAAATGTTAAAGCAGTGTCCGCCCGGCATTGCGCAGCGACCACCGCACCACGCAATTGCTGTCCCAACTGCTATGCAGAATAGAGTCACAATGTCCGTAGCTCCGCCGTTGGGAAACAACTGAAGCAAAAGAAGCCCATCTCTCTCTCTCTCTCTCTCTCTCTCTCTCTCTCTCTCTCTCTCTCTCTCTCTCTCTCTAGTCCAGCACCATCTCCCTGCTCTTGATCTCTTCTGAGCTAGCTTCTTCGTGAGAGTCCAGTTCACCTCCATTCTCTTGATCTCGCCTGAACTCTGCCATTCCGTACTCCCTACGGGTTCGCCTGATACAGCCATCATGGCTGACCGGCTGTGAGTTATTTTCCTTTTCCAGATAGAGCGCTTGGTGGCGTTCGAGAATGTAATGAAACTGAGAGTCGCTGTTGCATATCGTTTTTATCTCTCCCAGGATCAGTCAGTTAATTGCCATATTATCGCACTACCACAGCACGCAGGCTAATTAACACAGCAATAATAACAGGTTCCGGTTTAAGAGTTACAGCCTTATTGCGATCAGATAAGGACTATGTCCGTTCGAAAGTGGAAGGTGTCCCCAGGCCCCGTGTTTCATTTAGAACATCTGGGTTTCTTTACTTTAGAGCGTCCGTTTAACAAGCGATATATTTGTTATAGCGGCGGGAGGGGCTGTTGGTGGTGTGACCCCATACGCAGTCAATGTTGTGACATGCGTCACATTATGTTGGAGGACGGTTTTGAAATAAAAAGCAGTTGAATGAGCCGCCAAGGCAGACATTAGAAAGGTAGGATTTCTGGCAATAGACGTAGCATGCAAAACTATATTATTACGACCATGTCCAGGTTTTTGGTGTCTCTCTCTCTCTCTCTCTCTCTCTCTCTCTCTCTCTCTCTCTCTCTCTCTCTCTCTCTCTCTCTCTCTCTCTCTCTCTCTTGTTGTTGTTGTTGTTGTTGTTGTTGTTGTTGTAATAGCTCTGATTTGGTTTAAACAAAATTTACTTATTCAATAGTACACCAACATGCATAAGTATTATAAGAAAACACGTTCTTCGTCCAACCAGCAAAACGGCTTTTAATTATGAGCAGACTATCTGACAATAACCACAGAGAAATTGCAAGAAGCTGCGTGCTGTTTACCGAGGGGCCTTTAGTTTCTGCGTCCGTGGTAGCCTACCCCACCCGGGGACTGAACCAAACATGGCACATAGTAGCCAGGCTTCTAGATTAAAATCACAGAATATGTTATAATAGCAACAGAGGGGTTGAATGAACTGCTTCAGGGCTGGTTAGGCTTCTTCTCGCGAACTGAAACAACGAGAAACCTGGCTTTAGCTACAGACGACGTACAGCCGCGCTTTTTGTGTATGTTCATAGGGCAGCTTTGAAGTTAGCAGACTGTGTAAAGTGCACGTCGACCGTGCGTGTGTATAGCTGTCACATGATTAATGACCACAGAAATCAAGAGTGGCTAGTTTGTAGCCTGTATTCTTTCCAGTCAACACACGAATAATGGAGTTAATTAGCGCTCGAAGACGTCACACCAGCACAATAAAAAATAAAAAAGACCCGAGTCGCCTACGTCACACGTGACTCAGGCCTTTCTTGTTGCGTTTGTGTGACGTCGCCTACGTCGTGACTCAGGTCACTGTTATTGTGTTTGTGTGACGTCTTTCGGGCGCTTATTAACTCCCTTGTATATTTATTCCGCACGAGTGCTCTGGGTCTCGTTCTGTTTCAGATTGTGTCTAATATTCTTTCGTTTACGAACGGAGGCTTGTTCATCAATGCAGTTCATTTTCGCACTCGCTGCTCAGTTAAAGTAACGCTTTTGGGCCGCAAAATTCCGGTGGCTTTTGTTTTGTTACAGTGGCCGATTTGGACTCGCTTAGGTGCTAGCTGTTGCCTGTGAATGTGTTAAAACTGAGTACCTCACACCTACAGTACCTGGGTGGATACTACAGCAATACTTCCGTCCATTGACAATGAAGATGAAATGG
>OY757541.1:20478091-20490591 GCA_963584105.1 Alviniconcha strummeri | reverse complement strand
GGTAGGCTTATTGACACGAGCAATCTCATGTCTTTGCTTGTTTTTCTTTTTTTTCTTTTTTTAAATTAACCCCTTCACTGCCATGTTGCCACTTGAAAACGACCATTAAAAGTGCGAAATTCGAAACCCTTAAGCTTTTCTTTTTTCCTTTTCGCACTGGAATGTCAAAGGATTTTCATCAAAACGCATAGTATTGAAAGTAGATGTGATATAGAGGCAGAAAAATATACTTTTTGCAGGGAAGTCTGTGCACTTTCAGCCCGGAAATTGTACAGGCTGCGGCAGTGAAGGGGTTAATGGATGTACTCATCGGTTTGTTCGCTGGTTGCTCGCTTGCTAACATTTCTTTTCTTGTTTGCTGGAGAACTCGATGGATGGTTTGTTATGGCAGTTTGGTTCGAGTCGGTTGTTAATTGTCTGGCGTGTGTTGACTGGCCTATCGTTGGTCTCTCGGTTAGTAGTTTGGTCAGTCTTGTTGTCTGGTTTGGGCAGGGATTGCTTGGAGCCAGCCGGTCGATCAGTGTGTACTGGGGTTGATATATTATCATCATCGTTGTTACTATTATTATTATTATTTTATTAGCATTTTAGTAAGTTGGTTTCCCGTTTGCTAAGTGTATTGATGACATCCGTTTGTGAACATCTAGCTCTGAGCTCCGAGCTCATGAGCTGTGTGAACAGTGAGGTGAGCGTGGGCTCTCATTCTCTATCCCATTCTTCCCACGTCCCTAATAAGCCATATGGTTTCTGTGGAGGTAGAACACCATGGAAAGACGAAGTCTCAGAGCTCGGCCGGAGCTGTGTGAAGGTCAAGGTGGCCGTCCTGGGCTCCCCGTCCCTAAAAGTCCTTATGGTCTGCGTTGACGTAAAGCACCATGAAAGAAAGAAAGAAGATAAACATCTAGCCGTTTTGTTTATGTTTTGAACAGGTGCCTGTTGTTCGTGGTGCCACACTGGCGACACACATCTTCAGGAACGCCAACCCCGTCATCAAACCCTACTGTCTGTCCAACATCGCTGGTCAGGCTGTCAACTTTGAGTGCCCCATGGAGAGATCAGGTACAGGCTAAATACACCGCAGCTATCTGTGTAAAATAATGTTAAATGTAGAGCACTTAAGGATTATCTGTTGGTGGTAACCTACAAAATAGAACGGAACAATTGAACTGAAAATTGTGACATGATATACATGCAGGGTCTTTGATGTACTTTGCCCGGAACTGTTAAACCAAGCAGATAAACTTAAAGACTTTGTCACAGCGACTAGATGTTGAGCTAAAATCCCTCTATATGGAGCCAGCGGACACCTTTTCCGGTGTGCCCATCAGCTAGTAAACTGTGAGAGAGAAAACACAGAAGTATGTACGAATCTATTCAACACATGACTGAGGTTTCGCTTATTTATCTTAATATCAGAATGGACAAAAACAACTCTGATGACAGTAACATAAGCTTTTGTTGTTGTTGTTGGTGGTGGTGGTGGTGGTGGTGGTGGTGGTGGTGGTGGTGGTTATGCTGCTGCTGCTGCTGCTGCTGCTGCTGCTGTTAAGAAGCCTCAGACTGATAGTCTAAAATGTCCAACGGACTGTGAATACTTTAACAGTGAGACTTCATAATGAAATTCAGGAAGCTGCCGAGTTACAAGGCCGCAAGAACATTGCATGCAATTTCCTCATGGTTTTTCCCTGCGACTTTAAATTTTATTTTGAACGAAAGCTGACACGGTATTTTCGCCCTTCGGTGTTCGTGAAGCTGCCGATGGAGGCTCCGGTTACCTGGATGGCCATTGCGAAGGCAACATCCTCAAGATCTACCTGCACAACTCCAAGGCGGTGGAGGACTTCAGCAAAGTGCAGTGGGCAGCCTTGCCCAGCGGTCAGTGGGCCAACCGAGCTATGCACAACTGTGACGATGCCCACTGCCGCATCACTGACGGCGGCAAGACCGTGGAATTGACCATCCCTGATTCACACGGTCGGTTGGCTTCATTTCAGTAAATTTCTATGCTTAAAGTTCGAGCTCGGATATTGTCTGGGATGCGTGGAGGGAGTGTGAACCGCCTACAAATCACTGCATCATGCATTGCATGGCAACAGTTTCGATCACACAAGAATGCACGTCTCCCTTTCTATTACTTGTAATAAATAACAAACAAGAAGAGAGAGAAAAAAAATGAAACTAACCAATGTCTTAACTTCCCGCCGTGAGCTGATCTGCTGGGCAGCAGTTCAGTCAGGTTTTAGAGGTCAAACTCCATTTTGGGTCACCCCTCTCAGAAAACTTTGTTATTGTCGTATTTTAACTCTGCACTCCACAGCAACTGAAACAACACGGCAGCCGCCGTCCTAAATATATGCTTAACGGACACACAATCAACAAGCAGGCAGATAAATACCACACGCAACGGCTACAGATGGAGATGCGGGGACGATGAGGTTGGGGTAAGACTGAGGAATGTTTGGAAGTGAATGGGAGCGAGCTGCTAGTGCGAGTGGATTGTAATTTGGAAGAGAGAACATGTGTTTTGGTGCAACGTTTTATTACATACTTCGTTTTATGGCAGACCATGTAATTTCCGCAATGGATTAATAAAGTTGTCTTGTATTTTGTATCTTGTAATGCATGCATGGTTCTTATGGTGAAAACACATACCACGGCCTAACTATCGTTCAAAATTTCGGCCCCGACTCTCCTTCTCAAAGGCAAAAGACAAAAATAAAAATAAAATCACTCTTTCCGCTTCCTCCACCAGGTGAGATGAGTTTTGCGGTGAACGTCATCGGTCACTACGTGCTGCCCTGGGACTGGACCAAGTCTCCTATGAAGGTCAACTGCGCTGGACGACGTCGTCGGGGTGTGAGGGACATGACTCTGCGGGCCACGTGTCAGCCAGACAGGAGTCTGCAGATCACCGTCCACCTGGCAGACATCAACATCGACAGACTGGATAGGGTCTGTGTGATTGTGATTGGTGTGTGGTTTGGTGGTGTTGGTTGTTGTTGTTGTTGTTGTTGTTGTTGTTGTTGTTGTTGTTGGTGGTGGTGGTGGTGGTGGTGGTGGTGGTGGTGGTGGTGGTGTGTGTGTGTGTGTGTGTGTGTGTGTGTGTGTGTGTGTGTGTGTGTGTGTGTGTGTGTGTGTGTGTGTGTGTGTGCGTGTGTGCGTGTGTGTGTGGTGTGGGTGGAGGCGTGGGGGTTGGTGTGGGGTGTGGGGTGTGATTGTGTGTGTGTGTACGTGTGTGTGTGTGTGTGTGAGAGAGAGAGAGAGAGAGAGAGAGAGAGAGAGAGAGAGAGAGAGAGAGAGAGAGAGAGAGAGAGAGAGAGAGATGGGCCAAAACAACACCAGACTGACTTTGGGGTCCAAAGATGAATGCCTTAATTATTATGTCCCAGGTACTGGACCCAGCAGGCAACGGTTCCATTGTATGCGGACAATGCAATGCACTTTCTCCTTCAGCTAAACAACACGAGATCTGGATCAATTCACTCAAACCGTATGGAGATGATTAGAAAGGCGCCCAACAAACTCGTTCGCAGACAGACCGTCTTTTGCGTGAACTCTAGTTAATATAACACGAACCTACCTCTTTTAGCGATTTAAAAGACCGAATTCATCACCAATCTCTGTATCTGCTTCAAAATGTCTGTAAATGATAACCGATTTGACGGCACCGTACGTGCTACCGTTAAAGAAGTGTATTTTGGACTTGCTTATTAATTTTGGGCTTGATATTTGTACCGTCTAGATTCAGTTCGCCGTGGCGTCACAGGACCGATGGCGCGATGGCTTCGTTCCGCCCATGTGGAACTGTGACGACTCCAAGTGCTCTAAGCAGGGCAATGTGGTCACAATCCACACGCACGCTCCAGACACCAGCTACCAGTAAGTTCTTGCCAGTGTAGTTGTGGTCTTGTACGTGTTACTGCCCCGATTACTGCATTGGTGGTGGTGGTGATGTGGTGTCCATTTTGTGGTGTCCAATAGTGCGAAGAACTCTGAAGTAATTGGTACGATACACTAAAGTGCCCGGGGGGAACATGATCAGGTAGTAAACCAGGATGTTGCTGTTGTTGCCTCTGCTGCAGTTTTGTAGTAGTATTTCTTCCTTTAACGAGAGCATGCCAACCCAGTGATACGTTTTACACAATGATTTGCAGTGTGGCAGTGAACATTATCGGGGTGGTCACAATTCCGTTCACCAACTGGATCTCCCAGCCCTTCAAGGGGGTCTGTGACGGCTCCACCACGGGTAATTCAGGCTCGGACACGGGTGACACAAGCTCTGGGAGTTCCGATGCCGGGGGCAGCACCACTGACGGCACTACCACCACCGAAAGCACAACCGCTAACAGGTTCCCCACGCAGCCCCCAGACAGCTGCCAGACATTCGACCTGAACGGCAACACCAAGTTCGTCCTGGAGCTGAACGAGCCAGGCAGCAAGCTTCCGGGTCAGACCAGGAAGTTCGTGCTGTACTTCTCCCAGCCCGTCGAGGCTCGCGTTGTGGGCTGCTCCAGCGAAGTCCACTTCCAGCCCCTGACCGGAGGGCAGTATGACGGCATCGTGCAGCTGGGTTACCTGGGAGCAGGACCCCGAGGCGACCACTCCCAGGACGACTACCTGGACAAGTATCACGGAATCTACTCCTACAAGCCCGTGACTAGTTCCTGCGTGAGCGAGTCGCGCAGCACGGCCTACCTCAGCTTTGACTGGAACCCCGTGGACGCCAGCGGGAACCCAGCGTCAGAGGAACTGCTGATGACTACACTGCCGCATCAGGTCAGACAGTGAACTCTTCCTTCGCTGAGTGTACTGTTAGATCCAAACACACAAGAGTTTAAAAAGAACGCTATTTATCACGACAAAATACAACATACGAATTCACATGGTGTGTTTTGTTATAATAAATAGCGTTCTTTTTCAACTTTTATGTGTTTGGATCTTGTTTCAGAACGCTGGCAGTCATTCTTGTTTCAGATTTATTTGAGCGTACTGTTGCACAACATAGCTTTCCCCCTCGTCATTGAGGCATGTTTGAAAAACCAACACATTTATGAGGCAAAGAAATCAGCTTTTTTGTTCTTCTTTTTCTTCAAATAATCGCTAAAAAGCTGAAATAATTTTCATGTTCACGTATATTTCTGTTGGAAAATCGTCACATACAAAAGACCGAAGCATGTAGATGTTTTCACGATGTCACACTTACCCAATGGTAAAACTGGGACGGGGATAGCTCAGTCGGTAGCGCGTCCGACTGAAAAGCCAGGCACAGTACTGAAGCGGGCTCCAGTCCCGGTGCGGCAAGGGATTTTTCTCCCAGTCAACTTCCAGTGCAGAGTGACTTATACGGTGTCCGTACTGCCACCGTGTACAATCGAATGCATCAACATCTGTGCGCACGTTAAAAATCCCGAACACTGGCAGCCATACCATTGTCTGGACACACGAAAAGACTACACACACTGATAGGAACAGGTAGCGCTGCTCTTGCGGCTGCTGTGCCTTACCCAGGTAAGGAGTCTCGAATTTCCCGCCAGGAACAAAGAAGTACTTTGAGAGAGAGAGAGAGAGAGAGAGAGAGAGAGAGAGAGAGAGAGAGAGAGAGAGAGAGAGAGAGAGAGAGAGAGAGAATAAAATATAAAATAAAACTGTCTGGTGCGGCGGCTGTGCCTTACCCAGGTAAGGCGTCCCGAATTTCCCGCACGGAACAAAGAAGTACTATAAAAAAACAAACAAACAAACAAAAAACTATCTTATCTGTCTGTAACAGGAGGTGTTGCTGAGGAAGACATCAGCCTGTCACCTGCAGGATTCGCTGTACGGCTTCAAGACGTACGAAGGCAACAGCTGGCTGCTGGAGTATGATGTCCACCACACGCCCGTCGACCCGGACATGGCCGCCGTCAACACCATTAAACAGAATGGGACTCAGCTCAGGGTAAGAGCCAGGAATGCTTAACACAGACTGTCGTAACGCTACAGTGACATAATCTTTAATATTATGAAGGCGGTTAAGGAGAAGAAGAAGAAGAAGAACGTTTGAGTGCTTAGCAGTAGTCTAATCTAACAGTTAAAGGCCAGTTTGTAGTGTTTAGAAGCAACATCGGGGCTGTAGTGCTAGAAAATTTAGAAACCTAGCTAAGTAAACGTTACCAATTACATGTATGTTGACAGATAACCATCACGTATAATTTTGCACCAAGTAAGTTACACAATGGCCAACGGCAGCACGAATCATTCAGTCTCAGAAGACTACGAAATTCGTGCTCGCTAGGCAGTTCAAGCTGCACTGCAGCGTCCATCTGCCGTTGATACAAAGGCCAGTGGACATGGGAGCGTAACAATCCTTGTCGCATTTATCAACTAGAGATTAGAGAAGCAGAGCAGTGTTTTCCTTTTGTATGCAGCGGAGTGTAACTAAGGAAGAGACGCTATGTATTTATCTTAATGTTTCAACCAGGCCTTGAGCTATTATAAAACAACCAATATCTCACATCTGTACCAACTCTCTCCAACACCGCAGGCCTTTTGGGTTTGTCTAAAATAAAAAATAAATAAAAAATGTTCTGTAGATTCGCGGAATTAAAGCAGATTTTTATCATTTTTCGCCAGCGGCTCGATCGAACGACTATAAACGAGGATGCTCTGAAAACTGTGCTTTAATTCAAATGGTTGTGTCTGTCTGCAGGACATAACAACGGCCATACAACGTGATGCGGACAACGTGAATCTTGACGCCGTCTGTGCCCATTCCGACAGTTACAACACGGGCAAGGCCATCGGCCTTGTGGCTCGTCTCGCGTCCATATCGAGGTACTTACACCGCCTCTTCACAACTTGTCCACCTGCCGGCCTGTCTGTATAATAATAGGGAACCGATTCTCCTGCTTGGACATTGCTGTAACTACCACTTGAATCAACGAACAAGGGAGTTAATAGGCGCTCGAAAGACGTCACACGAACACAACAACAAAGATCTGCGTCGCCTCCGGTAACGCTCACCTTCCATGCGAGTAAAATTAATACAAGGTACATAAACTCCATCTGAGGTACATTCTCAACGGCACAATGCTGGTACATTCTCAAAGGCACAATGCTGGTACATTCTCAAAGGCACAATGCTGGTAGGACAAAGTTGGCCTGACGAGGGCGACTTATTACAGGACACTGAGAAACTCATTGACAGCTAACTGAATGACGGCTGGGGTTTTCCTGGTCATTGCTTTGGAAAGCCGAAATAGTAAAGTACTTCGTAATCATATTATGAATCCCTGGTTCAGTGGTATATATATGTTAATCGACCGCATTGTTGGTACCAACACTGAAACATTGCAGGATACATAATTATGCTGGCATACTACAGTACTCCAGCTCTCTGTGGGAGACGAAGTAAGGAGGATGTTAGTAACGGTTACTGCTGTAGATCCAGATTACACACAAAGGTTTAAGAACAAACGACAGCTAATTATTTTAATGGGGCGACACGAAGTACGGGCATATTTTCCAGGTAAACCCCTTTTTCAAGCAAGAAACAGAGAGATAAATGATGGTGAATGAAAACTGTCCGGACTGAGTTACTGGTGCTGGAGTGTGTTTACACTTTTCCGTTTCAGTTACTGGTGATGGAGTGTGTTTACACTTTTCCGTTTCAGTTACTGCTGCTGGAGTGTGTTTACACTTTTCCGTTTCAGTTACTGCTGCTGGAGTGTGTTTACACTTCAGACACGCCAGAACCAATCACAAAAACCGAATAAACGGACAGTCTTTATTTATCATCGTTTATCGGTCTGTCTGTTGCTTGAAAAGGGGGTTTACCTGGAAAAACCTGCGCATGTTTTGTGTTGTCCTTCTAAAAGCAGCATTCTTTTTAATCCTTTGTGTGTTTGGATCTTGTCAATCGTGTTTCAGTTTTTCTCTTTACTGCTGTAGAACAATGCATGTTTGGTCTTATAATGTGAATTTTCATATTTGCTCCCTTCTTGCAGAGCTTTCGGCACGAGCCACTACCAGAGACTGGACACACAGATCGTGAGCTGTCTCAACAAGTGGCTCAGAGTTGACGGTACGTTATGTAGTCGCTGTTTCTCAAGTGTCTCCAAACACTCGATGTTTCTGTTTTCACATGCCAGCACTCGATGTTTCTTTGTTGTCACCAGACACTCGATGTTTCTTTGTTGTCACCAGACGCTCGATGTTTCTGTTTTCACGTGCCAACACTCGATGTTTCTTTGTTGTCACCAGACACTCGATGTTTCTTTGTCACCAGACGCTCGATGTTTCCATGTTTTTCACAAGCAAACACTCGATGTTTCTTTGTTGTCACCAGACACTCGATGTTTCTTTGTTGTCACCAGACACTCGATGTTTCTTTGTTGTCACCAGACACTCGATGTTTCTTTCTTTTCGTTAGACGCCTGATGTTTCTTTGTTGTCACCAGACACTCGATCTTTCTCTCTTTTTACTAAACACTCGATGTCTCTTTTCTTTTTTTGTTGCTAGACACACGACGTTTCTTTGTTGTCACCTGACACTCGACGTTTCTCTTTTCGCCGTACACTTGATGTTTCTCTCTTTTCATCGGACACTCAACGGCTCTCTTTTGTCAGCAGACACTCGTTATTTGTCTGTTGTCTAATAGCAATAATGATAATTAATACCTTTTATATAGTGCTCTTCCAGTGGCTGTGTGTGCTTTGCACGAAGGGAGAGTTATAACAAAATAGACACCACTGCGTAAAACAATAAAAATAATAACACGTTAGTGTAAACATATGTACTAGAAACATCGCAACGGACACACACAACCTTTCAAAATTATGTCTAGTATTTCTGTGTACTTCCTCCGATCTTTCACTGGTGTTTCGCACCATCACTGGTAATCCTACGGCTGTCTTCTAAACACACATTGTTTAAGCGCTAATTCCATACACTTTGTTTTCTATGTTGATTGTTATTTTTAAACACTAGGCCACAGACGGCTGACTGCATGACAGCTGGGTCTTCCCTGATCATGCCTTTGTATCGCAGAATTAGATTAACCCCTTTAACGTCCCAGCCTGTAAAATTTCCGGGCTGAAAAGTGGACACATATACGCCTGAAAACAGTATATTTGATGGTCACATAACAAATCTATTTTCAATACTGTGCATTTTGGTAGAAATCCTTTCATGTGTTCATGCAAAGGGGTAAGTAAGTAGGTGTTTTACGCCCAGTCAACCGGTACGGTTATAGCAGGGCGATTGCGAAGGGGGGAGGGGGGGGATGCCTTAATGAATTCAGGTTTGGTATTTTTATTGGTCATTTTCTGACTGACGGCGTGGCAGGCGTGGCATTGAAAGGGTTAAGTGTTGTCAGTTTTCACTGATGTTTGCAGACAGTCTGCAGAACAAGTGGAAGTTCCGCTATGACACGGTGTGGGGCGGGCTGTTTCTGCGAGGCACCAACGGAGATCTGAACTTTGGTGTGGACTACGGCTTTCCTTACTACAACGACCACCACTTCCACCTAGGATACTTCCTGTACGCTGCGGCCTACTACGTCAAACATCATCAGGACTGGGGCATTGGTGAGCTGTGGCCTGTTATTTCCGTTTTGTTGTTCTTTGCTTGTATTTTGTTGTTGGTGGTGCTGTTGAGTGAATGTGTGTGTGTGTGTGTGTGTGTGTGTGTGTGTGTGTGTGTGTGTGTGTGTGTGTGTGTGTGTGTGTGTGTGTGTGTGTGTGTGTGTGTGTTTCTTTTCTTTCTTCTTGTTTTTTATCGATTTATTAGCTTTATTTGTCATGTGTTTAGGAACTGATTAGCGTGTCAGTGGTTATGAACAAATTGAAACAGCTCTGACCGCCAGCATAAATTGTTCTTAATAAGACTGAACTTTTTTCAAATTGCTTTTTCGTCGCGAAGAAGAAGAAGAGAACAATATTATATTACAACGTTTTGGCTTTAAAAGCTTTCGTCCAAGCAAAGCACAGATAGCTACGGTATAGCAGAACAATGAAAACAAGGACAGAAAAGAAGAAATTTGACGGTCTTGGTCGAGAGCTTCCCCTAACATGGCGATTGAGTGTTTAGCCTACAGGTCGATTTTTATGAAGCAAATTTTTCGGATAATCAAATTATATTAAGAACATGACAATTCAGATCCAGTTTAGATCTGAACGGGCCTGAATTTGAATGGTAGGCTGGCTATGTTTTTGTTCACGTGTTTGGATTCAGCTTACATTTTTTTTGAACGGGCATGAATTTGAATGGTGGCTTGGCTGTTTTTGTTCAGGTGTTTGGATTCAGCTTAGATTTGAACGGGCATGTATTTGAATGGTAGGCTGGCTATTCTTTGTTCACGTGTTTGGATTTCGTTTGCAGCCCACAAGGACCGTCTGTACCTGCTGGCGCGTGACGTGGGCAACCCCAGCCACAGGGACCCCGACTTCCCCGTGGTGCGTCACCAGGACTTCTACAACGGGTTCTCCTGGGCCACTGGGATCGTCCCTGGGGAGAGGCAGGAGGAGTCTGCCTCTGAGGTACGTACAAGCGCGGCACTCGGACAACTTCACCTAAGACTGCTCTTAATAATACATAGCTTCGCCAAAATGTGGAAGACTCACTTGGCAAACATGTCTCCAGTCATGTATATTTTTTTATTTATTTTTCTGAAACGTGTTCGACTGCTAGGGTTCTAAAACCAGATCCAAACACCCTTTTTTTTTTTTCTTTTTTTTTTTTAGGAACGCTAATTTTGTTGAGAGTGCATTTTTTTTTCTTCAAATGTTCGGGGTCGGGGGAAGCTTCTTTTTCAAAGCGATGAAACGACAGTTAAATGCACACATGCACACACACACACACACACACACACACACACACACACACACACACACACACACACACACACACACACACACACACACACACACACACACACGGGGGGGTGGGGGGGGGGTTGGAGAAGGATACTTCCAACCTCCGGGCGAAAAGAACACTGCACGAACCTTTACTACTCCTGCCATGTTCAGAGCATAAGCACGCTGCCCAAACTCATCTTTAATTTAACTTAAACGCAGTGCTAAAATAAAAAGTTAGTCAAAGTGACACCAGACTGAGGATGTACCTCCGGTGGAGTTTATGTACCTTGTTTTTCCGCGCATGCCGGGTGAGAGTTACCGTAGGTGACTCCGGTCTTTGTTATTGTGTTTGTGTGACGTCTTTCGGTCGCTAATTAACTCCCTTGTGTGTTGATTCGCCACTAGACTGCACAAATCCGCACCATTTATTTCACACCATTCCACTGGGAAGCCGGGGTGGGGGGGGGTGGGGGGGGGGGAGCCTGTCCCAGGACCCCGCTAGAGTGTTCCTGTGCTTGGCGCCTGCGTCTGAACTTCCGAAGACACCGTAAAATGGACCTGATCCGACCCTGTGGGGTTTTGTTTTCAGAGCATCAACTGTTACCACGCTCTGGCGGCTCTGGGAGACGCTTTCGGTGACCCTTACCTGAAGCACGCTGGTCAGCTTCACCTGGCCATGGAGATCGCTTCCGTCAGAGAGTACTGGCAGGTATGATAAATATTTCGCTTCTTTTTCTGTGAGGTTACATATGATAATCCCAAAACAACTGATCGTTTGCTCTGAAAAATCTCTGAATGTTAAATATATGTCATACAGTACTTTTTAGTTCAGGATGACTGAGTCTGTGAGACCTTATTTCAGGACTTTTACACGCTTTAATTTCTGTTTGTTTTCCACTTCGCCTAACACTGCAGCGCTTGATTTCAGTTCTTCTGTGGAACTGATGCGCAACGTGCCGAAGACGAAGCAAGTGATACAGTCTCAATAGTGTATAATTCTGATGACCAGAAATTCCCATTCAGCCTGCTGATCTCAAAGTCTGTTTTCTGTTTAACCTCACAACACTATCCGAAAGGTGAAACACCACTATAATTTCCCTGGCTTCTGTTTTAGACAGCCGACGTATCTAGACGGTGAAACTCTTGTTAAGACCTCCAACAGGACATCTGGCGTTTTCCAGACAACGTTGGCCATATAATAAAAAAATATTAAAAAATCTTCTTTTTTCTTTCTTTTTTAGCCAAGGTTTTCAAAGCCTGAACAGTTCGTTTGCAGACTGGTTCCATTCACTGGTCTGTCCGAAAGGCTGTGCGCCTGTCACAAACGTTTGACGCACAGGACGAGCAGAAGATAGCTTCTGCAGCCTGCTTTTGGTTTTGGTTTGAGAAGGGCAAGCTACTTTGTCCGAGACATTTTGTGGCTGTGTGCCCATCACAAAATTTGGACTCGCAGGGCGAGCGGAAGACAGCTTCTGCAGCGTACTTCCGGTGTTGGGCGAAGAAGGCCAAAATACGTTGTCCCTGAAAATGTGTGATCGTGCCGTGTCTTAACTGTGATGTTGTGACGCTAACCTCAATGAAATCGGTAGACCTACAGAAAGACCGCATGGACAGTTTACTATCACTATATATATATCACCGGCACACGTGTGTATATTTCTGTGTTC
>OY757541.1:20470832-20472891 GCA_963584105.1 Alviniconcha strummeri | reverse complement strand
TCTCTCTCTCTCTCTCTCTCTCTCTCTCCCGTCGCGCCGTTTTCTCCCTCTGTCTTTCACCCTCTGTGTAGATATGTGTGAAGACATGCTCGCACCCGCCCCCCTATCCTCCCCCCCCCCCGCCCCTCCCCCCCCTCCCACACGCACGCACCCACGCACGCACGCTCGCATGCACACACACACACACACACACACACACACACACACACACACACACACACACACACACACACACACACACACACATACAACAACAACAACAGTATGCAAACAGGGAGGCCAAAGACATGGCAGTATAGCAAACTAGGGTACAACAACATCAAGAAGAGTGCATAAACCAAAAGCTCAGCAGCCCCGGTAGGTCACATGCGTCCATCTCGCAGAACAGTTAGGCCAACGCGTTTGAATGGGGTTATATAGGAAACGGGTCAGGGACAAAGATTGTTGGGTCCTTTTTTTCTCTTTTTTTTTAAAGTAAAAAGATAAAGAACAGTCTCTGTACGTGGATCTCAGTGTGTGTGTGTGTGTGTGTGTGTGTGTGTGTGTGTGTGTGTGTGTGTGTGTGTGTGTGTGTGTGTGTGTGTGTGTGTGTTTGTGTGTGTGTGTGTGTGTGTGTGTGTGTGTGTGTGTGTGTGTGTGTGTGTGTGTGTGTGTGTGCATGTGAACTCCATGCCTTAATGGCACCCGATCAGCTGAACCTAGTGAGATAAAACTATGTGTGAAGATTTCTTGCGACACAAGTGTATAGTATGTGGCCCTAATATGGCGTAAGGCCTCTTTCGCTAATTAACACCACAATGCTCAAGATAAGCGAAGCAGACTCGAACGAGTCCTCCTCTGAAGCTTTTTATTATTTTGTTTTCTAATGATGTTTATAACGATGAAATTAGAAAGGGAGGAGGGAAGTGTCCAAATTTTCGCCCCAACTCGGACTTCTTCGGCGACTGGGCGGTGATTTTTTTTTTTTTTTTTTTTTTTTTTTTTTAATGGTGTCCTGGGTGCAAGAAAGCAGAATGAATCAGTAAGTATAGATTATATATATAAGCCTGTCAGTCATTTTGATTATGGGCATATCACGGTCTTATCAGCACTACCTCACGTGGATTCAGGCTACTGACCTGAAAACCGAACTTAAGGCGTGAACAGTCATTCCTGAAGGCGTTCTCGATGTGACTGGACGCTTCTGGCAATGAAGTTGGATTGTGCCTTGTTCGCTTTCTGTAAGTATATTCACGACTTTCCTGGTCCATGGCATTCCATTGTACAGTGGTCGTCTATGAGCCAGTCTTTAATCAGTTTGCAATTTGACAATGAAGCATATCAAACTCATCCTGTCTCCGTCATCAAGTGCGATGGCTTATCAACGGTCTTTAATTCATCAATTTGCAGTTTGAGGATGAAGCATATAGAACTCATCCCATCTCTGCCAGCATGTGCGGTCAGTTACTGTCTTTAATTCAAAAGTTTGCAGTTTGACAATGAAGCGAAATAAACTCATCCCATCTCCGTCAGCATGTGCGATCAATTACTGTCTTTAATTCAACAGTTTGCAGTTTGACAATGAATCGCAATAAGCTCATCCTATCTCCGTCATTATGTGCACTGAAAGTCTTTAATTAATCAATTTGGTTTTTGACAATGAAACACAATAAACTCATCCTATCTTTGTCATCATGTGCACTGACCGCCTTTAACTAATCAATTTGCAGTCTGACAATGAAGCACAATAAACTCATCCTGTCCCCATCCACAGTGCTGGGCGTGACCCAGGCTGCACTGCCCAACCTGCCGGACTGCCAGAAGCTGGAGGACCACGTGCTGGACCATGCCGACCCCAAGGCCATCTTCGGCACCTCCTCAGAGATCGGGGACAGAGCCAGGCCCGTCAGGGTGGGCAATCTCCGCAGCAGGGCGCCTATCCCCTCCCATCACTTTGCCTCCAACATGCTCAAGTCCATGGACAGGATGGATCCCATGAGACTCTTCCCCTATGAAGGTCAGCATGCAGAGCTTCAAATTCATTCCCATGTTCAGATGGTTCGTGCATGACCACTAAAAC
>OY757541.1:20450832-20460832 GCA_963584105.1 Alviniconcha strummeri | reverse complement strand
TGAAAACGAACAATAAAAGTGTGAAATTTGAAATCTTTAATCCTTTTTTCTCTCTGTCGCTTTAGGATGTAAAAGATTTGTATCAAAAGGCACAATATTGAAAGTAGAGTTGAAAATGTACTGTTAGCAGGCGTGTGTGAGCATTTTTCAGCCCGGAAACTTTACAGGCTGGGGCAGTGAAAGAGTTAAGCTCCCAAGCGAGTGTGAGTGGTGTGCCTTAAATGTAGTTTACTAATTGGAATTATTTAAACGTTAATTTAAGCTTTGATTAAATTCACGCTGTTTACTTCACGATTCACCTTTCAAGCTCCATGAAACATGCTTTTTTACCCCTTCTTTATATTATGACCAAATCTGTAACGTGTATTAAGGAAAAGTGGGTAAGTGAAGGATGGAGCTGTGCTAGTCGGGGTTTATCCCCGGGGACTGTTACGGTAGCTGGATTTTGTCTTGCCGGATACTCCAAAGTTGTTAAAACATTGCACACTTTTCCCCCTGTAAGTTTTCTTTTCTACCTTTTCATACCACTGTACTCAGGGTCCTGCAGACCCCTCCCGCCCCATCACCCCCACCCCCTAACCCCCACTTTTTTTTTCTTTTTTTTTTTAGTGCAGTATTATCTCCAGGCAGTTTCTTCTTAAAGGATGTTGGCTGCCTATATCAAAGAAGAAGTTGAGACAATTAAACATTAACGCCCCCTACCTGGCTTGCGTCACGGGTGGACAGCAGGGTTTCGTGTTGTTTTAATTTGTTCTTATTCTTATTTCAGGGCGTTTGATACTAATCACTACCGTAACCTGGATCCTATGATAGAGCGTTGTTTGAACAAGTGGCTAAGAGTGGATGGTAAGCATGTACCTGGGACTAAACGTATTAAATTTACTGTGATTGCCAGACACTCACTGTTTCACTGTGATCTTCAGACACTCACTGTTGTATTGTTATTGTCAGACACTCAGTGTTTCACTGTGATCTCCCTGCAGATACTCACTGTGTCACCATGATCTCCAGACACTCATTGTTTCACTGTCAAAGCCAGACACTCACTGTTTCACTGTGATTTCCAGACACACTGTTTCACTGTGCTATCCAGACACTCGCTGTTTCACTGTGATCTCCAGACACTCATTGTTGTACTGCGATCTCCAGACACTCACTGTTTCACTGTGATCTCCAGACACTGTTTCACTGTCATCTCCAGACACTCACTGTATTACTGCAATCTACAGGCACTCACTGTTTCACTGTGATCTCCAGACACTCAGTGTGTTTTCCTGACACTGTTTTACTGTGATCTCCGGACCCTCACTGTACCACTGTGATCTCCATACACTCACTGTTTCACTGTGCTGTCTAGACACTCACTGCTTCACTGTGCTGTCCAGACACTCACTGTTGTACTGTGATCTCCAGACACTCGGTTTCACTGCGCTGTCCAGACACTCGTTGTTTAACTGTGATCTCCAGACACTCACTGTTTCACTGTGCTGTCCAGACACTCGTTGTTTAACTGTGATCTCCAGACACTCACTGTTTCACTGTGCTGTCCAGACACTCATTGTTTAACTGTGATCTCCAGACACTCACTGTTTTATTGTGGTATCCAGACACTCACTGTTTTATTGTGATCTCCAGACACTCACTGTTTCACTGTTCTATCCAGACACTCTGGAGGACCTGTGGAAGTTCCGCTACGACCTAGTGTGGGGCGGGTTGTTTCTGCGCGCCACCAGCGGAGAGCTGAACTTTGGTGTGGACTACGGCTTTCCTTACTACAACGACCACCACTTCCACCTGGGGTACTTCCTGTATGCTGCCGCCTACTACGTGAAGCACCACAGGTCATGGGGCGATGGTGAGGCCACTTTGTGGGTTGGCTGTCCTGAAGACAAAACCATGGACCCCCTTTCCTTGACCTTCGCGTTATTTGTGATCAGTCTCAAGGTTCAGTATCGGGCATTCCCACAAAACGTGAAGAAACTTGTCAGGTCTGCCCTTTTTTTTCCAGGATCTCAAATTCAGATTATGAAAATCACTCAACTTTCATCTCTACCTCGCCTTTGGGAAAATGTCCCAGTTTTACCGCTGTCTGATTGGAGCAAATAAGCTTGCAAAAATACTCTTTTTTTGTTTTGACTTAGTATGAACAACTTAGTATGGTTCTGAAGCTGTCCGAGTAGACTACTGATGTGGCAAGGGTTGCAGAGTTAACTTCTTTATCACTAGCTGATTTGGTAAGTCAGACACAGGTCTTACTTACCATAGCATATATATATATGGACTTTGATTTTATGTTACAGTTTAGTTTAAATCTGACGAGTTCGTAACGAAAGGGGGGGGGGGGAGAGAGTGTTCTGAAGACAAATAATACTTTGTTGTTGTTTTAACGGTCTGAAATTGGCCCTGATATAACCGTTGTGGTTAAATAAAACGAACCAAAAAAAACTTCATGGTTTACTGGGCGTTAAAAATGAACTCTCTATCTACCGTCTGAAGGTATTCACAGTAAATGCCAAACTGATTTTCAGTTTATTAGAAAATAAATTTACCCCCTAACATATTGATCTTCTTTCCTGTAGTTTCAGACATGCCAAAACTCGATCGTAATTTTGAAGGCATAAGAATTTTATTCTTGGTGTTGGTTTACTCATTCGTCATCACTATCACACCCATACAACACTACAACACTAACACTACAAACAAGCCATAGTGTCAATTAATTCAAGCGCTTATACTTATTACACATACACACACCAATCATAACACATCACGATTTGAAACGAAAGGCAAGCTGGAAAGAGTTAAAAACTCTGAAACAGAACAAGACCCCGATCGCTCGTGCAGAATCAACACACAAGGGAGTTAATTAGTGTTCGAAATACCTAACACAAGTACAACAATAAAGACCTGAGTCGCCTACGGTAACTCTCACCTGGCATACGTGTAAATGCAAGGTACATAAACTCCACCAGATGTACATCTTCAGGTCATCCGTAGCCGACTCAGGTCTTTGTTTTTATACCTGTGTTTCGTAGATGGAGTGCGAATTAACTCCCTTGTGTGTTGATTTTGGAAAGAGTTAAATTCAGGTCACCAGAGGGCAGGATCACTGCATACCAAAACGAAGGCATCCCAAGTGACGGCCATGCATTGATTCTTTGGCCTTCAGCCCACAAGGACCGTCTATACCTGCTGGCGCGTGACGTGGGCAACCCCAGCCACAGGGACCCCGACTTCCCCGTGGTGCGTCACCAGGACTTCTACAACGGATTCTCCTGGGCCTCTGGCGTCGCCCCTGGGGAGAGGCAGGAGGAGTCTGCATCCGAGGTAAGGGGTATTTCGCTGCCCCTTAAGTAAAGGGTGTTTTGCTGTCTGTGAAGTCAGGGGCTGTTTTGCTGCCTCTGAAGTAAAGGGTATTTTGCTGTCTGTGAAGTCAGGGGATGTTTTGCTGCCTCTGATGTTTTCCTTGCTATGAAGTAAGGGGTGTTTTGCTGCGTCGGAAATGAAGGGGTGTTTTTGCTGCCTCGGAAGTAAGGGGTGTATTTCCGCCTCTGAAATACGGAATGTATCAAATGTGTTATAATAACTGTTCTCACACAGCTGATAACACTTCATAATTCGTATAAATATAGACCATGCGTGCTGTATCGCTTCGTTGCTGGAGCAAGACTCTCCGAAAAAAATCTGCTGATGTCCTGACAGCAGTTTTGCTGGAATTTCTAATTATTTCATTGCGTGTGTATGTGTGGGGGTGGGGGGGGGGTGGGGGGGGTGTTGCTGATGTTAATGGTGGCGGGGTTGTTGTTTTTTTTCGTTTGTTTTTTTAATATATATAATATATAGTTTATGAATCATTGCCAAACCGAGAAGTGTCACGAATGTTTTATTTTATTTTTTTCGTCAAAACGTTATCAGTAAGGTTTTTATTCAAACGCTCCGTGTTTGCTTATTTCCTTTACTGTCAGAGCATCAACTGTTACCACGGGCTGGCGGCTCTGGGAGACGCTTTCGGTGACCCTTACCTGAAGCACGCTGGTCAGCTTCACCTGGCCATGGAGATCGCTTCCGTTAGAGAGTACTGGCAGGTATGATCAATCGTTTTTATTCGGCTCCAGAAATATGTAATAAAACTTAAGCTAAAACTTTAGCTGAACACACAGGTTTTTGTGTGGAGCTTTTTTATGCGCCACATATACATTTTTATTCATTCATTCGTTTCTGAGGCATCAGGGTTCTGTGGAAAGGCCCGGTGCTTCAGTACCCACAAAGAATGCATGGACACGAGGTTTGTGGTGCAAATGTGAACGAGCTTTATGGTGCACATGAGAACAAGCTTTGTGGCGCACATGTGAACGAGCTTGTGAACGAGCTTTGTGGTGCACATGTCAACGAGATCTGTGGTGCAAATATGAACGAGATTTGTGATGCAAATTTGAACGAGATTTGCGATGCACATGTAAATGAGATTCGTGGTGCAGATGTGAACGAGCTTCGTGGTGTAGATGTGAACGAGATTTGTGGTGCACTAAGTTTATAGTGCCTATATGTAGTACTAAATGGACAAAACCAGGGTTCTTCGGCAGAAGCTGTAATTAAGCTACTGTGTGTTGGCAGGTGCGCGCCCACAACCGCCCCCACTTCCCACCGATGCTGCAGAGGAACGGGGTGGTGGGGCAGATAGCGGAGGGGGCCTGGTACGTCTACACACTGGACTGGCCGTGTGACCCCAACCGTTTCCCCATGAGTCACGCCTGTCTGGTGGGCATCCAGGTCATCCCCATCACTGCCGTGTCCAAGTACTGGGTGGATCAGGTCAGTCTGACTGTCCGCCTAAACGTTTGATAGATATGTCGCTGTTTTTTGTGGGTTTTGTTTGTTTGGTCTGTGTGTGTGTGTGTGTGTGTGTGTGTGTGTGTGTGTGTGTGTGTGTGTGTGTGTGTGTGTGTGTGTGTGTGTGTGTGTGGTGTTGTTGTTGTTGTTGTTGTTGTTGTTGTTGTTGTTGTTGTTGTTGTTGTTGTTGTTGTTTTAGTTTAGTTTTTCGGTAAAGAAAGTGGACAAAACTTCATCCAAACACACACATAGTTAAAAATAACTCTAATTTTGATGGGACAGTGCAAAAAATGTGCGAAGTTTCTTGCTTGTGACAGGAGTGGGCAGGCAGCATCCGTGATGTGTGCGAGCATCAACCCCCAGCTGGACAAAGACTACGGTCGTCATGACTTCAATGACCACGACTTTAGGGAACTCAACTCGGTTAGTTACACATACTCTCTCTCTCTCTCTCTCTCTCTCTCTCTCTCTCTCTCTCTCTCTCTCTCTCTCTCTCTCTCTCTCTCTCTCTCTCACTCTCTCTGTCTCTCTCTGTCTCTCTGTCTCTCTGTCTCTCTGTCTCTGTCTCTCTCTCTCTCTCTCTCTCTCTCTCTCTCTCTCTCTCTCTCTCTCTCTCTCTCTCTCTCTCTCTCTCTCTCTCTCTCTCACACACACACACACACACACACAACACACACAAACGCACTCATGCACGCACGCGCACGTGCATACATGTACACACCATGTACTGAAACGTTTTATCTTTATGACTTTCTTATTTTCAGTTTAGAATCCTACACTCGTTAAAGACAATTAGCTGGACTAGGTAAAGAGAACACACTTAGAATATTCGCTTAGATTAGTCTCTACGGACAAGATTTTGCGCTTTATAAATACTTCTATTATTATTATTGTTGTTATAAAACACAGTATTACAGCCGGCATAGCGGCTTACACGTGGCTACTATAGGCCCTGTTCTTCGGGTGACGTGACCACGCAACTTTCGTGTCCAATGCTAAAGAAGCAGTGCATGCACGCATGCGACACGGGCGAGCAAACACACTTGTCGTTGTTGTGTGAAAGCAGTTCCGCTAATCGTTACTCACGGAGCTCAGAAATTTATACAAAATCAATGGAGCGTCTTTTAAGCAAAATCCTACGTTGTTAACTTTTAATTTTGATGTCTTCTATCCTGTTAAACAAAGCCTGTTTCGAGTACAGTTCTCTTGCCAAGGACGGCAGTAGATGAGGACTGAGAACGGATTAAGTTCAGATACTCAGGTAGTTTACAGTATGTGTGTGTTCAAGGGGTTCAAGGTCATACTGCGTTTTTGTTGTTGTACTGTGCAGTTCAAATGCTAAATTATATGCCTTGAGTGATGATGTGGCTTGCTGCTGAGTGTAAACGGGCCTACATGGTTCCCCATTCATCTATCTGTTATTGTCACCATTTTGAGCATCTGTTTTTACTGGATCAAATTCATTTTCATGTTTGTGTTTTGATGCTTTTCCTGCTGGTTGTTACTCTTACACAAACATTTTATATTTATTCATTGTTCGGCCAGTTTTACTTTTACATGGGTGTCGAAAGGCTTGGGGGCGGCATATGCTGCTGATCGTGTATGGAAGTGAGAGTTTTATTTAGTTTTATTTTATTTAACTGCGTTTTATAGTTTTTGATTTGCAAATGATGTGACCTAGATACCCTAACACAACGATAGTTTCCCCTGTCTCGGACATGACCTCTGGGTCAACTGCACTTGCACGTGGTCTTACCCTAAAGTTTGGAAGTATCTTGGCGTCAATGTTGGACTTACATGTGCTTATCTTGAAGTCTGCATAGCACTATTAAAACAAAGTTTGTTTTTTGTTCTTTTCCTTCCCGGATGCAGGGTTGGAAGGCGTTCTGCTACGCTGCCATGGCACCTTTGGATGGCGCCCATCAGACGACAGCAGCTAACTACGTACGTGACAAGGGGCCTCGCGACTTGGTCGGTGGCACAGGCGCCGCCAGCACCCTGCTCTTTATCTACGGGTCAACGTAATGAGCTAGGTCACCGGCGTGATGCACGTGCAGCGGTGTGGGCCTCGGATTGTACTTAGTGAGTCAAAGATGCATTTTCTGCGGGGCAACGTAATGAGGTCACCAGCGTGATGCACGTGCGGCGGTGTGCATGTATTTGTGGGCCTCGGATTGTACTTAGTGAGTCAAAGATGCATTTTCTGCGGGGCAACGTAATGAGGTCAACGGCGTGATGCACGTGCGATGGTGTGCGTGTATTTGTGGGCCTCGGGTTGATTGTAATTAGTGAGTCAAAGATGCGTTTTTGACGGAGCTACGTAATGATAGAGGTCCTGCAATGGCGTGATGCACGTGCCGTAATGTGTTTGTGGGTCTGGGTGTGTGTTTTTTCTTTATGTATTTCTTTTATATCGAAGTTGTGTTGTGGCATTAAACACAATCGAGAACAGCTTTACCACAGCTGGCTTCTGTTGGTTTTACAAACTTGAGTGTGCCTTTGGCTCTGACTGACTTGTGTGCCTTAATTTATACCACTTCACCGCAGCCCCTTTTTGAGTGATCTTTTAACATTTTCGCTGTGGATATCGGACTCTGTCGTGCGCGCACACACACACACACACACACACACACACACACACACACACACACACACACACACACACACACACACACACACACACACACACACACACACACACACACAACGCAGGCATGCATTTGAAAAGGAGAGATTGTGAAAGAGATTTTTTAAATACTTCTTTTACTCAATACTAAAAGATTTCAACAACAACAGCCGTTTGTTTATTCTTAACAATGGCAAACGGATCCATGTAACAGATTTTTTTTATCACACTTACAGAACAGATCACTAATGGACGGATATGCAATATTTTGATGCCCGGTTGTCATTCGGAATTAATGTATCACATTTTTGGATATGAGTTCAATACTGGTGTTATAACAGTCATGTTCAACATTCCAGATGCAGATGACGACCGAGGAAGCCAAATTCATTATGCTGTTAGACTTTTAAATAATACAAGTAACTGCACATTCGTTCTAAAATACATAAATATACTTAAGGCTATCTGTTTAAAGCATCCCAGATTATAAAGCTCGTATTTCACTTTCCTACTCCCCGTCCTCAGACACATGCAGTCCGACCCTGCCCAAACGAAAACTGCCACACTATCAACAACAACCAAATAAATTCAAAACCAGAAAACGACAATAAACAAACCAAAGTGACAAGCGCTGGTGAAGTATTGAATCTAACACCATTGCTATTATCAAGCTACCCCACCCCCCACCCCCCACCCCGCCCCCACCTCTGTTTTCTCCTGTTAACATCAGTAACGCTCATTCTTTTGTCCTTGCTCTTAACGTGCTTGGGCTGCGAAATAAAAGTAGAAAGAGCATTACAGAGAGACGATATCAAAGGAAACGAAAACATGGCAATAATAAAACAGCGAGCTATTTCGTCTTAGGAGTTAAGCCTTTTCTAGAGCCACAAGGGACTCGTGAGTGTTTCTTCCTGTTACCGGCTCGGTTTCACTTGAACCGGGGAATAACAGCTACGTTGCCGTTGGATATGACGCCAGTTTGTCACGGTAAAACCAAACCCGAAACCAAACGGTCAAGTTTAATTATTACCGTGAGTGGGTGGTCAGGTCTGTGTTTTTGTGTTCGTGTGACGTCTTTGCAGCGCTAAATTAACTCCCTTGTTTGTTGATCTACACAAGCGCTTTAGGCTTCATTCAGTTTCAAATAATAACACAAAGTCTATCACAAATGCATTCCTTTTTCTTCTTTTTTAAACGAAGCGCTTCGTTCTGTTTCAGATAATAACACAAAGTCTATCACAAATGCATTCCTCTTTTTTAAATTAAGCGGATAATTCTTTTTCGTCACCAGTTCATCACTTGTAGTCATTCATCCTTACCTAGTTCGCTTTCGTAAAAGTTTGTATCACTTGCAAGTTCAGTTGTTGGACCTTCAGCTCTCTTCTTTGTCCCAAGCAGCGTTTTAGAGTTCCCTTCAACATACTGCATTTTGATTTCAGGTTCCACACACACATACACACACATAATATCAGTAAATTAATTATTACTCTTCTTTTCAGAAAGAACGCGAACAACAGAGACGAGAAACTTCGAGTCTAATATCATCTTGCTGTGAACAAACATAAATAAAACATTGATTTGATTGATTTGACGAGGACCTGCCTATAACAGCATTGTTTCATAAAGCCGAGGGTGATGTAAAGACCCCTAAGCTGCACTGATCTCCGCGTTGACGGCAATGTACTTGATGATGGGGTAATGATCTAAAGACCCCTAAGCCGCACTGATCTCCGCGTTGACGGCGAGGTATTTGTTGATGGGGGTGATGATCTAAAGACCCCTAAGCCGCGTTTATCTCCGCGTTGACGGCGATGTACTTGATGATGGGGGTGATTGATCTTAAGACCCTATGCTGCATTGATCTCCGCGTTGACGGTAATGTGTTTGACGAAGGGGGTGATCCAAAGACCCCTAAGCTTGATCATAGGGGTGATCTAAAGACCCCTAAGCTTGATCATAGGGCTGATGTAAGACCCTACGCTTGATCATAAGGGTGATGTAAAGACCCCTAAGCTTGATCATAGGGGTGATGTAAAGACCCTACGCTTGATCATAAGGGTGATGTAAAGACCCCTAAGCTTGATCATAGGGGTGATCTAAAGACCCCAAAGCTTGATCATAGGGGTGATCTAAAGACCCCTAAGCTTGATCATAGGGGTGATGTAAAGACCCCAAAGCTTGATCATAGGGGTGATGTAAAGACCCCTAAGCTTGATCATACGGGGAATGTAAAGACCCCTAAGCCGCGTTGATTTCTGGCGATGTACTTGATGATGGGGTTGATCTAAGACCCCTAAGCCGCGTTGATCTCCTCGCTGACGGCGATGTGCTTGATGACGTTCTGCAGAGGAGCGGGCGGGAGGAAGGACATGCTGCTCTGTCGGATCATGGACAGAAGGTGCTGAGGAGGCTCGGTCTTCACGCTCTGCTCGTCAACCTTGGGCAAACGCCGACTCTTGCCCTGACACTGAGGAAGGGAAAAAAGATCGAGGATGATACGGTTATAGTTGCTACAGCTTAACTGTGGCTGTAATTTACATTATC
>OY757541.1:20443332-20445832 GCA_963584105.1 Alviniconcha strummeri | reverse complement strand
GTTCGATTCCGCTGCGGCTCTCATCTTCAAAAGTTGTGATTTGTAGACACCGTCTTGTGACTTTGCCCCTCACAATTAATGAAATAGTAAAACGGCTCTTTTCGCTGCACATCTTCATGCAGGAGTCATTCTGGTGGTGACAGTATAGTTCCCGTCTTTCCCCATTCCCTGGGATCTCTGTCCCGGCCAGTACCTCTTCGGGGTTAACTCGGCGTTAAGCTGAACAAATGTAGCCTAATATGACATGATCTCAAACGTATTTCGGCAGACTTTCGCCTTAATATCCCATTCAAATCGTCAAACGTATTTCGGCAGACGTTCACCTTTTCCATGATCTTGATGCTGTGCAAACAACGGAGTCCCGCCTCCCCAGCCGTCGTGGGCTGCTCGTCGTTTATGTAGGTGATGGGGGGCAGGGTGGTGGAGAAAATCACCTTGCCCTCCTTCCCTGCTTCCTTCTCCTTCTCTTTCTCCTTCTTCGTCTGCTCTGCCCGCTTGCGCTGAACTGCCGTGGTCGTCTCGAAAAAGTCACGCCATTCGGGTTCTGGCGGACGGCATTGGAGAAAAGGATGGGAATTGGAGAAGAAGGAAAAGAATTAGAGAGTTGCTGTAAATTAACGTATTGTCAGCGTAGTGCGTTTTTGTACGACTGGTTGGTTGATCGATTGACTGATTCTTGGATATGTGTGAGTGTGTGTGTGTGTGTGTGTGGAGGGTGGTGTGAGCGTGCTTGCGCGCGCGCGCGCGCGCGCGCGTGTGTGTGTGTGTGTGTGTGTGTGTGTGTGTGTGTGTGTGTGTGTGTGTGTGTGTGTGTGTGTGTGTGTGTAAGTGTTTTAAGTCCTGCTGATCGAGAAGGGGTCATGATTTTAAGGGCGAAAGGCTTATTTGTATGAGAAGAAAACAAAAGAAAGGGAAATGCGTCGGAGGCATATTTGAATGTCCCATTTTCTCACTTCTCTCCTTTAAAAGACAACAATTCATCTCAGTCTCTTTCTCTCAATGATTGGGACAAACAGAAAGACAGACAGGCAGGCAGACAGACAAACAGGCAGAGAGATAGAAAGTCAAGCACGCAACTGTCACATTCAAACAACACTCTCGGATCGAGTTCTGCATACCCACAAAAAGTCCATTTTAAGGATTGGGCTGCTAAGCCTGTTTTGTAAGATCGACAGTAACTGTTCTTAATCCACTCCCGATTTTGTTCACGTGTATCACAATCAAACACGCTCTAAGTTTTTCCCCGTTCACACACGCCGTGCCCGCTCTTTTCAGTTTCTGCTAGAAATAGGGTCTTCAGAGTTTGTCAACGTGTTTCACGCTTTGAAACCTTTCAATGGGTGGGCTGACGGACCGATTTGCACAGCGCCGACAGAACAAAAGCTAAACAGGTCAAGAAGATCAATAGGAATCCAGTAACTTGACAACTAGCTTAGGCGAGTAAGAAGAAAAGAAAGACTAGCAGAGGGTAGGAGGTTCAGTACTGTAATGTACGGATCGACATACGTAAAGCTCTGCAATTCGTTTGATACAGACGCGCAGGTGTTATATTTCAAACAAATGGGAGTCTTAACCTTCCACTAAAGCAAAGGCTAAATAAAATAAACGTACAGATGACGCTGTTGCATGTTCTGGGGCCAAAACTACCATGTAGGCACTGACGATTTGCATAACGAAGGGACATAGCCTGCAACAAGAGACACATTAATCGCTTCCTCTGCTAATCATATAGCATGGACTGGGGTCAGAACTGACCATACAGGTCTGAAGACTTGCAAAACAAGGGACACGAAGGCCCACTGATAACGTGCAGTAAGTACCGCCTAGTGTCCTCGATGCCACCGACAGACTATAAATATTATACCCCTATATCCTGCAAGTTTCTCTCAGACTTTAATTGGCTCACCTCCTTTCTTCCTGGTCTTTTCTTTCTCCCGCCATCTGAGAGGTGGAGGTGATGGGAGACAGGCCTGGGTGACCCTGCTTGTACAGACTGGCGCGAACTGAAACACCAGCACGTACACACGTTACCTGTGTAAATATGTTTGAGAGGTGCAGGTATGGGGACAGGCCTGGGTGGCCCTGTATGGCGCGAACTAAAACACCAGCACGTTACACACGTTACTTGTGTAAATATGTTTGAGAGGTGGAGGTGATGGGGGACAGGCCTGGATGGCCCTGTCTGGCGACGAACTAAAACACCAGCACGTTACACACGTTACCTGTAAATATGTTTGAGAGGTGGAGGTGATGGGGGACAGGCCTGGATGGCCCTGTATGGCGCGAACTAAAACACCAGCACGTTACACACGTTACCTGTGTAAATATGTTTGAGAGGTGGAGGTGATGGGGGGACAGGCCTGGGTGGCCCTGTCTGGCGCGAACTAAAACACCAGCACGTTACACATGTTACTTGTGTAAACATGTTTGAGAGGTGAAGGTGATGGGGGGCAGACCTGGGTGACCCTGTCTGCGAACTGAAACACTACCAGCACGTTAC
>OY757541.1:20434197-20439197 GCA_963584105.1 Alviniconcha strummeri | reverse complement strand
GTCAAAGTACTCCGACCCGTAGTGCTCGTACCGCTTGTATAGGTACTCGTCTTCAGCCCGGGTCGAGCCGTGCGGGTGGGCGTACCCTCCTTTGCCCTTCTCCGGAGACATCCCCGTGCCCTGCTCTACACTATGTGGGCCCTTCCCTTTGCTGCCCTGCTGATCCGTGCCCTTCTGGCCCTTCCGCTGGCCCGGGGGCTGCCCGGACACCTGGTCCGCGGGGCTGTTGGAACCGCTCGTGCCGTGTTTACCTGGGGTTGGACATAAAGGACCGAGTCTTGATGTTGGACACTATGCAGTCAGCCGCGAAGGGTTTCTATATTATACAAGGGGAAATTGCACAGGTCATCAAGTCTTAGGGAAACGTCTGGTGGGTTTTCAATTATACTTCGTACATGTGGACCAGAGAGAGAGAGAGAGAGAGAGAGAGAGAGAGAGAGAGAGAGTATAACAAAGTATGTCATATATATATGGTCCACATGAACTTTAGCCATTTAGCCATATATATAAAGCGCCGCTTTATATATATATATACTGCTTTAGATGTTAAACGGCTAAAGTTCGCAAAAATACGCTGAATCACGTTTCCCGTCGGCTTTTGTTGTTGTTGCTGCTGTTCTTAAATATATATGCTGATCGAGACTTCCCCAGTTAGCTAGAGATGGGGGGGGGGGGAGGAGAGAAAGAGAGAGAGAAGGAGAGAAACACAGAGAGACAGAGAGAGAGAGCCGACTCACTAGACTTGCGGCTCAGGGACCTCCTGTAGCGTGAAGACCTCTGATGACGTCCGGACTTGGAGCGCATGTACTCTTCCCGGTCTCCGATCTCGTCATCATCGAAGTCCGAAAAGCTGAAGCTTGCCATGGATCCTCTCGAAGCTCCCGGAGTCATCGTGTCCCACCGACCGCTCATCTTCTGCATCTGGGGACAAATCAGTCATTCACTCAGTTAGTTAGTCAGTTGGTCAGTCAGCCAGTTAGTCAGTCTGTCAGATAGTTAGTCAGTCAGGACGGCAGGCAGGCAGGCATGCGGTCAGATAGTCAATCAAGCAGGCAGGCATGCAGGAGGCAGTCAGATAGTTAGTTAGTCAATTAGTTAGCTAGGCAGGCAGGCAGTCAGGCAGTCAGTCAGATAGTTAGCTAGGCAGGCAGGCAGGCAATCAGATAGTTAGTTAGTCAGGCAGTCAGGCAGACAGGCAGGTAGTCAGATAGTTAATTAGTCAGTCAGTCAATTAGTCAGGCAGACAGGCAGGCAGTTAGTTACTTAGTTAGTCAGACTGTCAGTCAGTCAGATAGTTACTTAGATAGTTAGTCACTTAGTCAGACATGCAGGCAGCTAGTTACATAGTTAGTCAGTCGGTCAGTCAGGCAGTCAGGCAGATATCTAGTTAGTCAGTCAGTTAGGCAGGAAGGCAGGCAGGCAGATAGTTAATTAATTAGCGAATCAGTTAATCAATCAGTCAGTTAGTTAGTTAGTTAGTTAATCTGTCATTTGGTTGGTTACTTAGGCGGTTAGTTAGTAAGTCAGTCAGTAGGTCAGATAGTTAGTTAGTTACCTCGTGGGTTGTACCGCCCAGTCAGCCGCGCAGGATCACCTCAGAACAAATGACACATTCAAAAAGGGGTGGTACGACTCTGCCGACAGAGCATCGGACTGAAACGCCAGGCGCCTTACTGACGCGGGTTCGATTCCCCGGTGCGGCAAGAGATTTTATTTTCTCCCAGAGTCAGCGTTCAGTGCAGGCTCTTTTACCGTGTTCCTGCAGCTCCCCTGTGTGTAGTTTCATGCATCAACCTCTGAGCGCATGTCAAAAACCCAAAGACATATAGCACTGATTGAAGACACGAAAATACTACATACAGGTGTAGCAATGGATAGCGAAACGCTTGCGGCTGCAGTAGCTTTATCCATAAGGCGACGAAAATGTCTGGCAAATAATTAATGAAGTATTAAAAAAGTGTCTTCTATAAAGACAAGTCACCAAACCACACACACACACACACACACACAAAAATAGCTCATAATTCTGGGCACAAAGTCAACAGTATTTACGACGAATCAAATCAATCAATGTTTTATTCTACGTCTGTTCACAGCAAGGTGATCTTAGACAAATAAGTCATTAACAACGAAGTCAAAATAGTAAATAATGAGCATATCTCAGTATTTTACATTTCAAAAACAGCTCTTCACGACGTCTTCAAAGACAAGTGAGACCATAAAAATTCAATTCAATTTAGCAACACTGTTCATCTTGCAAAGAGAAAGCTCCGTTGAGGCGGGTTTGTGAACAGAAGAAGATACCGTAGGAGCAAACACGTCAAAGCAAAGAGTGAATATGCCGTACACAAGGCGGTAACATTTTAATTATGTAAGAGCAGGTTGCTGTATATATTGTATCACCACATAGCATTTCTCTATTTTCGTTGATTTGTTGCGCTGTTCTCCTCGAATCTAAACAGTACCAATGACCGTAGGCTACATGCAGCCTATAGCTCTTTTGATAAAAATTTTTTTTAATTTCTATCCTTTTTTTTTTTTTTTTTTTTTATTTTTTTTTATTAACTTATTTTAGAAATGTCAAGTCAAGTCAAGAAATGTCCTACTCTTTTTTCTTCTTTTTTCACGTCATGCAAACCAGGCATCGCATTTGACACTTCTGTATAGATATACTTTTCTGAGTATATTAGGTAAATACACAAAATACATCAGCTGTGAATATAAGCACACACATACAAACACACACACACACACACACACACACACACACACACACACACACACACACACACACACACACACACACACACACACACACACACACACAAGAAAAGGTCGTTGTTTTTAAGCCACGTTTCAATGGTCACTACAGTACACCATCGCCCACCTCCGCTGCCTTCGCCTCATAGGAAGAGGTGGGGTCGTTGACGTACAGACTGGACACCCACATCTGTACCATCTCCTTGGCGTCACCGCCACCTGGCATCTTGATCTTCTTGTCGCTGGTCAGCTTCTCGCTGATGGCCTTCAGGGCGGCTTGCTGAAAGAAAAACACGCAGCTCTACATGCAGTACACTCAGAATCAGGATCTGTCTCAAACTCGATGTGGCCGTCCTGGGCTCCCCGTCCCTAATAGTCCCTACGGTCTCTGTGGATGTAAAACAACACTGAACTCGGGCTGCCCAGAGCTGGGGATCTGTGTGAAAGTCGAGGTGGCCGTCCTGGGGCCCCTGTCTGTAACAGTCCTTTTGGTCTCTGTGGACGTAAAGCAACACTGAACTTAACGCAGTACACAAAAATAGAAAAAAACTCATAACAGGAAAAACATTCAACTAAGGACACATGTCATACAACTCTAAGATGTTTACTGACAGTAATATATATATTTCAGTTCTAGACAGTTCACAATAACCTCAGTTGCTGTTTTGTTGTTGTTGCTGTTGTTGTTGTTTTTTGCTGAAAGCCAAACATCCAGTTTTAGACACTGCGCACAGACACCTACAGTTGAGCTCTTAGTTGTTGCAGTTATTCTTAGCGATTTCCAGTCAAAAACGCTTCAAGGTCAGTTTTACCCTTTTCGTGCATTTTGGCCGAAACCACAATCCAGACAAAGACGTCAAGCCTACGTTTCGCGTAAACATCGGCTACTGGTCTCACGTTCACTATAAACATCGGCTACCAGTATACCTTTCACTGCAAACATAGGCTACTGGTCTACCTTTCACTGTAAACACTGACCATCAGTGTACCGTTCTATATAAACATGGGTTACCGGCCTACCTTTCACTTTAAACATCGACTACCCGCCTTCCTTTCACTGTAAACATAGACTACCGGCTTACCTTTCACAGTAAACATCACCCACCGGCCTACCTTTCACTGTAAACATAGGTTCCTGGCCTACCTCTCACTGTAAACATCGACTACCGAGCTTCCTTTCTTCATGCCCCTGCCATAGTCGCTTCCCTGCCCTTGGGACATCGCATGACGTCCTAGGAAGAGTGCTAGTTCCCATTGGATTATCTGATGTGAGACGACGTCCTGCTTGAACTCAAACGTCTTGCCCATTATCGTGCAGAGCAAATGTTTCTAAATGAAACAGTCTGATTATTTCATGTCACAGTTAAGACATCCAGCTTCAGCTCAGACGTTTTGCCCATTCTCATGCAGAGCAAACGTTTCCAAATGAAAACTTCTGGCTCCCTCAACTACTCTTTGAGACAGTTCTCTGAAGGAATCCGAACCGGCGGTACAAACTCATTGACTGAAAAAGGGTTAAGCCATAGCCTCGATAACTGAAAGATAAAAAGTCCAGTTTTCCGTTCCGACAGGGCATGAAAGGAATCGAAGCTGTATTGGGACTGGCCATTAAATGAATAACTACTGTAGTAACGACTCGAGCTAGACATGCAAGTCAGTAGTCGCTGCTTGAAACATGGGAAGGAGGGGGGGGGGGACATGTCAAGTCACTGACCCTTTCCTCTTTGGTGTTGAGAGGTTTGCTCATGCCCAGTGAGGTCATAAGATCGGCCAGTCCCTGCTTTCCTTGCTCACCCATCAGGTCGTCCAGGGCCGCTATCGCTTCTTCCCGTATATCGTCCTGTAATGGAAAAAAAGTCGTAATTGTCCGATAATGGGAGGGGGGGGGACAAACAAATGTTCGTATAATTACTGTCCGATAATGGAGAAAAAAATCGTATAAAAATGATCGTCCTGTAATGAAAAACAAACAAAAACACATTCGTATATCGTCCGGTAATGGAAAAAAACATTCGTCTATCGTCCGGTTAGAGAAAATGCATTTGTCTATCGTTCTGTAAATGTTTGTGTGTTGTTGTTTTTAAATGTATATCGTCCCGTAATGGAAAAAAACTTTCGAATGTCGTCCTGTAATGAAAACAAATTCGTATATCGTATCCAGCAATGGAAAAAAACAGGCATCACTTCAAATCCAATTTAGGGAAGGCTTGTGGTGTCATGCTGCAGCCGCTAGTCAATCC
>OY757541.1:20419197-20429197 GCA_963584105.1 Alviniconcha strummeri | reverse complement strand
GTCAATCAATACGAACCAAATAAACAAAGAATAAATCAATCAGGGAAGTATGTATTTCATTACCAAACCGTTTAATAATCAAAGAAGCAATAGCTGGTTAATTGCTTGATTAAGATGCCACCACTTTGAAAAAAGCAGACTAAATTGATTAGCAAAGTACTGGTCAATGAATGAAAGGAAAAAGATTCAATGAATTCAGTCAGATACTCGGTTATCGCAAGGTGTACTGGGAGGATTCCGCGACTAGTGTCCATCTCTGTCTGATTATTACTACAATTTTTCAAATTCAAAATTTTGATTGTCTTGAGACCACTTCACTTTATATTAAGGCTGAACAGAGTGGAGACCGCTCTCTTACGTATGCTGCTGAAGAACGTTTGTAAGTTATACTTACGTTTCCAATCTGTCACTGGTTATAAGGGAATAAGAATGAGAAAGGGGGAAGCAATGTGTTCACTCAAAGGATGACTGTTACATTTAAAAATACAAATGCTTGTAGTCATCATCATCGTCGTTATCATCATCATCATCACAATCCACTCCGGGAAATTTCCTGTCTGCTGTCTGGCACTTTCTTATAATTATAAAGAAATAAAAATAAAAATAATACAGGTGCAAAATATAATCACACTCCCCCCCCCACACCCACCCACCCTCCATTTCAGTTAGTAAAATTACCAGTATTGGAGTGCACATAGTAATAATTGTATCATATTTCTTAAAACTACAGACATAAATGTTAGTTTTTTTAATTAACGCACGCACGAACACACACACACACATACACGCACGCACGCACCCCCCCCCACACACACACACACACACACACACATACACACACATACACACACACTTTGCCCGGGCATGTTCTGTTAACGGTCGGCACATTTCAGCACAAATAAAATCACAACACTACAGTGCTTTAACACACAATGCAGATGAATAACAAAATCAGTGTAGCTCAATCGGAGCTGTGATATGTTAACAGCTGCCAAGCGCATTGTTAAAATAAGGCATACGTGTGTTACTAGGTATTACATGCTTAGCAGAAAGTATTAAAATGTTTCCAATTTTAGATGATTAGCTTTTGTTTTTAACCAAAGCAACTTAAGTGCGCTCACTGTAGATCAAAACATATACGAAAGGTTAAAAAGAACGCTGATTTTAATTTGGCAATGCAAAACAACGCAAACGTTCAGTGCAAGAACCTTTTTCACGCGACAAACAAATAACACACTCATATTTTTTTTCTTCTCACATCTCTCTCTCTCTCTCTCTCTCTCTCTCTTTGCCCCTGATCCATGTCTCAATGCCTCCGGACATATTCAAAATGCTCACTCTGTCTGAAGCTTCCTGTTGGCTACAACGCTTCAAATTACTTTCAGTTATTCTCAAAGCAGGCTTTGAGTGACTCCAAACCTTTATTGTTTTAGTCCATGGCCTTCATTCGTTTCAAACCGTTTCTGTTAGCTTCCATGCTTTTTCCTATTCCACCGTTCTCGATAAGCACCGAAGCTTTTTGCATTAGTTCTCTGGTTCCCCGATAGTTTCAAACCATTTCATGATACTGTTACTTCAAAATCTTTCAATCCAAACCATGCAGCTGGTTCCAATTCATTCCGCGATTTTCCCCAAGCTTCGGGCCAGTTCCAACAGCTGGTTCCAAACCGCTCTGGAATAAGTTATATTTGGTCCCAAGTTATTCAGTCAGTTCCAGTGAAGTTCTCTGTTAGTTACAATAAAACGCTCTGTTAGTTTCAAAACTTTCATTTATTAAGCCCGACACATTTAGCGAGATGCAAGGCTCTCGGCGGATGTTAGTCCCAAAATGTCCAGCCAGTTCAAGATCTATGTCAGTCACAATAAGACGCTCTGTTAGTTTCACAGCCTTCAAGTCAGATATAAGGCTTTCGATGGGAGTTAACCCCAACATGTCCATGCAGCCAGTTCCAGTTCTCTCAGTCACAATAAAACGCTCCGTTAGTTTCAAAGCTTTCAGCTATTAAACCCAACACCCGTTGATTAGTCATTGTAAGGCTTTCGGTGGAGGTTAGTCTCAAAGTGTCCTGCAGCCAGTTCCAAAGTCTTTCTCCATCGTCTATTCACAACTTTTGTTCACGTGCCGTATCTCCATGCATAGGCGTTGCCGTATCTGTCTTTGCGCCGAGTGAGTTTAGCGTTTTCGGTTAATTCTGCTGAGTTGTTTCACGCTTTCTCGTTCGACTATTTTCACGGACCCAACAGGATAAGACTCGTTCAGCCCATAGTTCACGGCAAACTTGTGAATAGGCGCAGAGCTTGCTGTTAGGTCTTGATCTTGATGCGCACCAGACGTGCGATACGCCGACAGGACCCAGTCTTGGGTATAGCGTCAGTGGACAATGTGGGACAGGTTATAGTTAGTGTGACAGGGTGGTGGAGGAGGAAGAGGTGCTGTACCTCTGGCTCTGTTCCATCGGGTAGCAGGCAGTAGATGGTGCCCACGTACATGGACGCATCCTTGATGCTCTGCTGCTGCTTGATGTTCTGCAGAGTCGACTCTCGCTTCAGGGACATCATGCTCTGGATGTCCATGTCTTTCTCAAACACCGTGTTCTCACGTTGCAGCTGCGGCAGTGTCGGATAGTTTTTACTTGTTATTGTTGTTGTGTGTGGGTTTTTTGTTTTTTTTTCTGTTGTTGTTTTGCTCTCTCTCTCTCTCTCTCTCTCTCTCTCTCTCTCTCTCTCTCTCTCTCTCTCTCTCTCTCTCTCTCTCTCTCTCTCTCTCTCTCTCTCTCTCTCTCTTTATGTTTTACTCGTTTCTGATATTTCTATAAAAATGTTTTAAAACTGGGATGCAATCGATTGCGCCTGGAGCTGCTGCTTATACATTTGCGGCAAAAATTGCTTCCGCGTGTATTTCTGTGACCAAGTAGCCTAAACGAAAAGTTAATTCTAAACGCCTATTTATACTGGGTGCTTTAAAAGAAAGACAAAATTCAGTATCAGTTAACCAAATCTTTGCAGGCGGAGTTGACCTTCCCAATCCTTTCTGCTTCATTCCAAAATATGCCACTGCGTCTTATATAAACATGACTTGCACCAAGCGATGGAAATTTTAAGCGAAATATTGCATTAAGTACAGCATCAATTACAACACTGGATTGAAAGAATAACAAATAACAATTATCGCAAAATAGGAATCTGTCGATCTCGGGTGGAACTCTTGGAAAACCAATTGTCAACACTAAGTAACTGTTCTTCTAGTCACATTTTGTCTCGCCATTAATTTGCATAAGGCTGCTCACCCTAGGGGGTGATTCTTCTTCAGATTTCATCTTCCAGCCTTCTGGTAAGTGCTTAGGGTTCACTGTGGGCACCTGTGGAAGTGGAGAACAAAATGGTGCAGAAAAAACATAAAATGTGACAAATGTGTGTAAACAAAATTTACAGTAAAAAAAAAAAAGAAGGGTAAAACGTGCACAAAAACGCAAAGAAAAAAATATGCTGTCGAAAATGCATAGCAAAAATACATTTCTGCAATAATAGGTTGTAAAGAAAACATAGGCTGCAAAGAAAACATATAGCCTGCTGTCTATGTAACCAGGCTGGGGGGGGGAAGGTTGTGTTACAATTAGCATTTCTTTTTCCAGAAAAAAAAAATTGCTTTAGCATCACAACGATCGTGTAGTACAGAAAGTATTGAAGTATACAGAAATTCAAAAATAATATCCAAGTGAAGTACATACAGTCTGCACACGAGAAAGTGCTCTGACCAAACAAACAGAAATATGAAGGCAAGCTGTGCCTTTTTTTTTTCCTCTTTTTTTTCCCCCTTTTTTTTTTTTTTTTTTTTTCTTCGTACTTTACCTTAGATATATGAATGAGAGAGAGAGAGGGTGGGTGGAAGAGAGAGAGAAAGAAATTGTATTGTAATGGATGGATACATGTTAATGAATTTAAAAAAAAAAAAAATGAAGGCAAACGATACAATGTGCAAAAACGAAAATTAACCATCCGTAATATCCAATATCCGACTGAGTGGCAGCTTGTCTTCTGGCACAAATTCTTTCGCTTTTTCATTGAGGAGATGCTCACAGCACATTTCTCTGTCCGCAAAAATGCGGCCAAAAATCACCAGAAATTCTGAGCCTCAGTTAGAGATCTTTTGGAATCTGATTGTCTATATAGCCAGAACTTCAGGGTCAGAGCATAATAGTTGTGGTATTAATTATGATAAGGTTCCCCTTTCAGGATTAGTGCTTGCTACAGCAATCTTCGAGACACAACGTAAACATTTACTAAAATCATACAAGTACAGCTGCCACAATGCCAACTATTTAACCTTACATTACGCTTAAAGGCCTGTAAGCTACATCTATACAGACAAATGTGGGGAAAAGGCTGCACAAGCTATATTTTAAACCTTCTCGCCCAACAGTGCTATGGGTTTTAGCGCATGAACGCTATTGACTCCCGGACACATTCGAGCTTCCAAGGCGGAAATATTTCGCGTCAAGCATTGCAGCACGCGTTTCGCGAGATTTTTCCGGGTTAGTGGCGCGCTCTGGCATTGCCAGATTGTCATTCTCTTTCTTGGAGGAAGACAAAATTGCCTTCATGGAAGAGCTACAGTCCCTGATCAATGGATCTGGGTCTCCTCTATGTAGGACTAGCTCCCACAACATTAACAGAGGTTGCGAGAGCCAGATTTCTATTACCCATGAAATGGGTAATATAATATAACAGCTAAACTTGTTTTTAAACTTTCCATCTAATGTTTCTAGATGCGGTACACGGAGACCAAATGACGAGGTCAGCTAGCCTTCAGCTATCTACGTGTGAGGAGATCGTGTTCAAAAGCAAGAAGAACTGTGCTGAAACGAACCATCGAAGCTTAAAGAGATGTATGCGTCCTTTCCAAGTACGTACAAAACAAGCACAGGACTCTCCATGCAACCTACCGGCTTCAGCTTCCATTCCGGTTCCGGCGACTTGGGCTTGACAAAGCCGATGGTGGCTCGCACCACGGAATTGGGGACGTAGCCGTCCAGAGCGATGATGGGCCTGCGTTTCAGTAGGAACTGTTCCCATTCTGGCAGTTCCTTGATCCGTGCTGCCTCTCTCGCCTCTGCCTCTGTCCACGGGAACGGGAGAGTGAAGGGGGAAAGAGAGAGAGAAAAGCGTCCACGTCAGATAGTCAAAACGACTGGACTCGTTTGAGGTCATAAGAAAAACGACTGTCATTTTTAAAATTTTGATTCTACAGTATATTCTGTAGAAACGATTCTCTCTCTCTCTCTCTCTCTCTCTCTCTCTCTCTCTCTCTCTCTCTCTCTCTCTCTCTCTCTCTCTCTCTCTCTCTCTCTCTCTCTCTCCAGTAATAATAATAAAGCATGTTGCGGTAATGCGTATGAACTACGGTAAATAACAGAGAGAGGCCAGATGAAGGGCGAGGAGACGAACAGACCGACAGAGACAGACATAAAAAGTAACAGGCAGAGACTAAGAGGCTGACAAACTGACCGGCCGGCCGACTGACCAGCAAGCAGACAGGCAGACAAACAGAACAGACAGACAATGTACCCTTCTTCTCAGCCAAGGCCTTTTCCTGCTCCTCCTGTCTTCTCTTTTCCTCCTCGGGGTTTACAGGCGGTGCGACTGGCATGACGCCGGCGACGGACAACCTTTTCCGTTTAGCTGCGAGTTCCAGGTCTGGAACATGCAGGCAGGCAGCCACTTCTGTTAAGCTGCAGTTCTCAGTCTGAATACTTATCAACCAGCACTTTAATTACATTTACCTGTTAGATTTCAACCTGGAACAGCCGGTATTTCCGTTGAGCTGCTAGCCCAGTCTGCAATAGCCTATATATATATACATACTCTTTGCGTTTACCTGCTAGTTCTCAGTCTGAAACAGGAGGTACTTTCCGTTGAGATAAGCTGCTAGCTGTGATTCTGAAACAACCAATGCTGTACATTTAACTGCTGACTCTGATTCCAAAACGACCAACAGGCACACTTTCCGCTTGACCACTGGTTCTCAGTCTCAAACATCTTGTCCACGCTTCCCGTTTCGCTGCCGTGTTCCATGCCTGAAAAAAAAATCGATAGTATTAGCTGCTAGCCCTTATTCTGAAACATTCCGTACTTCCCGTTTGGCTGGTAGTTACAATCTGAAAATGTCAGCACTATTAACTGATAGTTCAGGCGGAAACAGTCCACGCTTCTTGTTTAAGCCTAAAAAGTCCCATATTCTTAACTGCTAGCCGTCAGTCTGAAACATTCCGTACTTCCTGTTTGGCTGGTAGTTCCAAGTGTGAAAATGTAAACACTCTTCGCTGAATGTTTTAGAACTATCATTCAACTATCATGATTAAAAATGACGCAAAATAGGAGGAACGGGGTGGGTGCTACAGAAAACACAGTTGTCGTATACTCAAACTGAAACATGTGTGGCAAGCAGGAAAGAACGTTTCGAAGTTCAGTAGTGCATGCTGAACAGATGGGTTTTGAGGGCTTGTTTAATTGTGAAAAGTCAGGATGTTATGTGGAAGTTTGTTCCAGACCACTTCCCGTTTCGCTGCTGTTCTAAGCTTGAAAGGTTCCATATTCTTAACTGCTATAGCTCTTTGTCTCAAACATTCAGAACTTCCCGCTTCAGCTGGTCGTTTCAAGTCTGAAAAAGCCCGCACTGTTAGCTGATAGTTCTCAGAGTGAAAAAGTCCTCACTTCCCCTTAACCTGGTAGTTTCAAATCTGAAAAGGCAAAGATTTTAAATACAAAGGTATTTATAATCTTTGGAAAAGGTCTGCACTATTAGTTCATGGTAGCTCTTACTCTAAGACGGTCAATATTTTCCATTAAGTTGCCAGCTCCGAGCGTGAAATGGTCGATACTTTCCATTCAGATGCTGTCTGAAACTTTCTTTTTAAACTGAAGAATGCCTGACCTCACACCTTGCAGCCGTGTGGCTTAAGCGTTGTTGTTTTTTCAAGGGAAGGAACTTGAGGAATGGGAGAGAGACACTAAATCGAGGTAACTAAAGTGAACAGAACTACTAGACATAAACTTCGCTGGTATGTCCACTTTTGTCCACTTTTTCATAGAAATAACAATTCGTAAATCACTTCTAAACCTTTCCACTTTAAAAACAACAACAAAAAACACAAAATGTTAAAATGGCTTTCGTAAAAAATAGAAAAGACGAAGAACAAGAAAAAGTAGAATGTGTAAACATATGTATAGATCAGTGGGTAAACATATGTATAGATAGAAAGAGAGCGAGAGACAAACCCCACCCACCCCACCCCCCAAAAAAGGGAGAGAAAAGAAGAGGGATAAAGAGACAGGGATGACGTCTAATAAAAAAATAAAAACTTTTCTTCTTTTTTTTCTTCTTTTTTTTAACTGAAAAAACCTGTACTTTCAGCTTTTACAGTCAGATTGTTTCGGTCCAGTCTCTCACAATTCAGAGACATGTTTGAGGTTTTTCTTCGTTAAAAAACAAGCAAAACAACAACAACAACATCAACAACAACAAAACAGCACCAATAAGACTTGATTTTGTAGATTGCATCAAACTGCACACGGACACTAACACAGTATGTCCATTACAAAAACATGCTGTTAGGCTCCAGCAGAGGGCTATCTCTCATTCAGAATACAGCAGGGCTATCTCTCATTCAGAATACAACAGGACTATCTCTCATTCAAAATACAACCGGGCTGTCTCTCATTCACAATACAACAGTGCTATTTCTCATTCCAAATACAACACTACGTCACAGGTCACGCAGATGTAAAGACACAGTGACACGCAGTGTCCGCATAATGGTAAACCACACTCGCTGATCAGCGGGCAAAGCGCGACAGGAGGGTCAAAACCACTAGCCTTAATTTGGTTCCCGTAAGATGGTCATCCCATTAGCTGGAGCAAGATTGAGTGCTGGCCAGCTCATCGATCGGATGCTTATGTAGAACAAACGAGTTAATTACACCGTAACTTATTCACCAGCCTTATGCCAGAGATGTCCGCCTTCTTGCCCTCGATCTTATTTCTCGGCTCAAGGTGTGGGACGTTTATGTCTGGTAATAACAAGAGCAAAGAATAAAAAAAATAAAAAAATAAAGAAAAACCACTTTTGCAAGCCTTTTCTGTCAACCTTTTGCGTTGCCAGCAGGTAGTTCGATGAAGGAAACCCCGTTGGCAGTTAATTATGAAAAGGTGAAATACTACTTTGAAATTATGCAAACAAAAAGAGATAGTAAGTAACTTGGTTTTTTCATGCCCAGTCAACCATTGCGGTTATATCAGGGCGAACAAAAAGAGATATCGAATAAATATGAAAAACATTTATAACAAAAAACGGGTACACTGTCCCTCTGTTACTTCATGTCTATATTTTGGTATAGATTTTACTTGTTTGTTTTTCATTTGTGGTTCCCAAGTTTTCCTTTGAATGTACCAAAGAAGTACTTGAAGAAATTGAAAGATGGTCAATACTGAGAAGAAATAACAAAACAAAAAATACTTGAAATTTGTTTTTTCGGGTTGGGAGGGGTATTTTGCGGTAGACCTGATGGTTAAAATTTTACTAGAAAAGAATAAATAACAAAGTGATCAAAATTAGGACAAAAAGCAAAGGAATAATCTTCCTCGTTATACTGTGCGAATCCCAGTAGTTTGGGCAACATTTCACAACAATCAGACTAAAAAGGCTCGAGTTTTGATTTTGAAAGATTTTTCAGAACAGCTGTCGGCTAACACATGGACACAAAAATTAAGCTGAACATCTCAGCATGAACTGATCCCAGGGATTTACCTGGCAAAGGTGGAAGAAGCCTTTATACAAGGTCTAGTGATGCTCAAAATAGGCAAACATGTCTCAGCTGCTGGTGCTCAGCTGTCAATCCTGACAAGATGCTGTGCACTCGCCAAAATCAATTCTCTCTCTCTCTCAAGACTACTCCTCGGGGGGCTCTTCAGGAAAAGCTCAGCTCAGTCTAATGTTTACTTTAGCAACAATCAGTTGAAGGCATCTCTCTTGGGGGGCAGTGGACTGTGTAGTATCTGAACCGGAGACTTTCTGAACTCGCACTTTACTCTTGCACTTATCAGTCCTAATAAGGTGTTGAACACTCGCCAAAATCAATTCTCTCTCTCAAGGCTACCCCTCGAGGGGCTCCTCCGGAAAATCTCAGCTCAGTCTAATGTTTGCTTTAGCAACAATCAGCTGAAAGCATCTCTCTTGGCAGGGCAACGGACTGTGTAGTATCTGAACCTCAGACTTCTGAACTGGCACTTTACTCTTAGGTAACACTACCGGTCAGTGGCAATTATACTACTGGTCAGTGGTAACAGTACTTGTCAGAGAAGATGCAAAATCATTTTTCTTTTTTGTTTTGTTCCCTCTTTTTTTCTTTTCTCTTTTTTTTAAAATCCGTTTCGCACGCAGTGACGTAGGAAGACTTCTTACCACAGTACCGTATGCAACGAATCAACTGTTGTTGTTGTTGTATTTCACACCAACCTAAAAGTTTAAAGTCTCTTTACTATGAACACTTGACTAATGAATAAGTGTGAACAATCAAGATTTTGTTGCTATTGAAATATTCACTTTTATTTTTACACATATAATATATAAGTATAATTCTGAACAATATAGATTTATTTGAGATGATGTATTCAGCGATTTGATCAGATTAAATCAGCTACTCGAAAGCTTTAAAAAAAAAAGGGGGGGGGGGGGTCATCAATCAACACACAAGGGAGTTAATTAGTACTCGAAATACGTAACACAAGTACAACAAAGACCTGAGTCGCCTACGGTAACTCTCACCGTAGACGACTCTGGTGTTTGTTGATGTACTCGTGTTACGTATTTCCATGTCATCAAACCACGCATTCACTCAGAATGTGATCGAGTGCACATGCAGACCTAATACTGACGCCGCACTTCCCGTCACAGAGACAGGTACCGTGTCAACAGTGCCAATCAATACTCGTTCAAGCGATCCG
>OY757541.1:20409197-20414197 GCA_963584105.1 Alviniconcha strummeri | reverse complement strand
ATCCAAGTTTGAAATCGATTGGATAAGAACTTGTCCAACAAAAATGTCCAACAAAAATCGACTCTTTCAGTTCTATCTCCTTCATGTCGTTGTGACCTTAAAAATCAATCATGGTCAACAAAACTGACATGAGAGTGTAAACAAACTTAATGAGCTTCGCCATCGTGCAATGCTTACTAGACCTCGTTTAAGTAGTCTAGCTGCGACACAGAGAGAGAGAGAGAGAGAGAGAGAGAGAGAGAGAGAGAGAGAGACAGAGACAGAGACAGAGAGACAGAGAGAGAGAGAGAGAGAGAGAGAGACAACTCTTAAAGATCTTGCCGATGGAAAACCACACAAAGTATACTCTGGATCGAATACGCAACTTAATCAGCAGTCTGCAAATTTTCGGGGTAATCCCCTTCGTCAAGCGACAAAACAACACGTAAACAACGGTTAAACGGGTTTTTTTTTTTTTTTTAATGATGTAAAATGAGATAACTTATCGTCCGTTTGGTTGAATTGTTGTTCGATGCTTGGAAGAATGTTTGCATGGCCATGTTTGGATTTTTTTTTTTTTTAGAACGCTAGCAGTCATTATTTTTTTATTTTTTTTATTTTTTTTATTTTTTTTATCAGCAGTTTTGCCTTTCTTCTTCTTCTCTGTTTGCATGGCCATGACCAACTTCTTAGCGTCATATCAAACTAGCACATGTGTGAAACAAGTGTTGCAAAAAAATGTCAGATGAGTTCGATTACTACGCAGAAAAAAAAGAAGAAAAAAGCATTAGCAATGACATGGAAAATGGCGGGTTACGGGTTTTGCTATTTTAAACTAGATCCAGTATGAAACTTCATCAGAAATGCAACTTTTGCAGCAATGTTGAATTTATGACAAGTCCTGTTTAAACTAGCACATGCATAAGAGTGAAATCAGTGTTGCAAAAACAAAACAACAACAAACAAAAACAAAAACAAAACAAAACTAAAAACTAAAAGCCAGATGAGTTCGATTACTACTTCGTTAAACTACACACACAAAAAAGGCCAAGTATTAGTAATGACAAGGAAAATGGCGGGTTACGGGTTCTGCTCACTACAAAATCCATCATAGTTAAAGCCCCTCGGGGTAGGGAAGGACGGGGGCGGGGGGGCATGGGGGGGGGGAGATGACGTTGTTAGTTCTTTGTTCGATACGTTAGACTTCCCTACAGGCTAATGACAGCGTAAGAGTTGCGCATTATATAAAGAGGATAGTGGTTGGTCAATACTATAAGCTGATTCTGGAAGAGAACAGAAGAGAACAGGTAAGGAGAATATAGTCGAGCAGTTTACATGTGTCTGAGTGAAAAAAGAACACATAGCCAAAACCTGCTTTGAGAACACCAACCAAGACGACTTCAATCCTGTTTTGATAAAAACCATAAGGATTTATTCAAAAACAAAAATTGAAATGTTTTATGGATTGCTCAAAGCACGTTCTGGTTAAAGGAAGTACCCTTTCAAAGCCAAATTTTGGTCCGACACTTAGAATAGATAAACAAGAAATTAAAGCAAAAAATTCAAACTGAGTATTTCTGTCCTCATTTTTTCCCCCGTTGATTTTATACTGAATCAAGAAAACAGGTTTCCTGATTGACAGTTTACTTGATCCGCCATAGGTCGAAAAACATGGTCACAGCTGGCCTGGCGCATACCGCCGGCGTCTGCGTTGTTTGGCCTCTGGCGGCATAAAATACACGCCACACTTTCAGTGCGTTGAGAACAGAGCTCGTTTTGTAAATTCGATATAAAAATCACCCGGGATTTTTTATTATTGTTATTATTATTATTTTTTTCTGGCAAAATCTTCGAGTTTCCGTTTTTGAGTTCATCTTTTCTACCCGTCGGACAAAACGTGTTTTGACAGGGCTGCTCCCATTAATTAAGAGCTAACAGAAGTATAAACAGAATTAATATGTCTACATGCATTAGGTCTACAATTAATTCTTCTACAAGCATTAGATCTACGATTAATTCCTCTACATGCATTAGGTCTACAAGACAGATTCCTGTTAGAGGCAAACGTAATAATATCACTCACCAGCACCGGCAAGGATCCTCCCTATGAAACAATAACTTCAAAGGTTTAGTGAACCAGGCTCTCTTCTGCATTGTGCACACTGCGCTGAAACCTCCGGTATGTAGAAATATATGCAACACAGGAAACGCAACGGTGTGCAGAAACAAGGGTCTGAACAAATACACGAGTACCAGGCAAGGCCACGTAGCCTAGATCATGTTAAAATGTGTGTTAAAACTCGAACATGGCGGAAGGCTGTAATTAAAGTCATTCCAGAATATGTTTTGCAGCCATTTGGACATGTAAGAGCAGGAACGTCAATAACGCTGCACAGAGAAAGATTAGATCAGCTACAGAAATAAAAACAAAAGTAAAAATAAAGAGGGTAATATGTATGCTTTTTTTAATTTATTTTTTACCTCTAGCCCTCGCGCAAACAAGGGACTGTTCTGGGTCTAATTATATACATGTGTACATTTTTTTACTCTACGACACACCGGTACACACATGGAATAAATTAAATTGAAAGAGGGAAGGAGGGAGCGAGAGACAGACAGACAGACAGTCAGACAGACAGAGACAGACACACAGACAGACAGACAGAGTCAGCATTTTGTTATGTGTTGTTCAAATGTTGAGAGCGCTAAAACTAAATCTAGGTGTCGCATTGCTTGGGAGAAGGATGATCTGCTTTAGAAGGTGGTCATATTTTAGGCCCTATATCAAATAAAATAAAAATCGGGTTACTGAAGAAACACACACACACACACACACACACACGCACACGCGCGCGCGCGCTCACACACACACACACGCACGCACGAACGCATGCACGCACACGCACGCACATGCACGCACACACATACAAACGTACACACGCACGCACACGCTCACTCGCACGCACACACACGCACGCGCACACACACACACACACATACACACACACACACACACACACACACACACACACACACACACACATACAAACAAACACACATGTATATACACACACACACACACATACACGCGCGCGTCACAATACGGTTCCTACCTTTTCCTCCTTTCATCCTCGAAATTTTCCCTAGCACGGCACAAGAGGCTCACTGTGCAGTCTGTAACTACCTCACTTTTAGAATGTTCTCAAAATAGGCACGAAAGATGCTGAGGAAGAAAAGCTGTGTTCAAGTATAACTTGATGAATGGAGAGAGGTGAAACCTGAACTGATCAATACCTGTTGTGGCACTCCTCGCAATCGCACGCGCACACGCACACACACACACAGCAGGAACAGAACAGTATGGTCGGGGGGTGGGGAGGGGGAGGGGAGGGTGCAGGGGTGGGGGGAGGGGCAGGGGAGGGGGGATAATCACTTGGAAACCGCTGACATTTCCACCGATGCCACTTTCAACGTTCGCTGCAATAAAGAGCTCTGCACACGTTCAAGCTGCAACTTCCACGGCTTGCGGGCTCTGGGATATTTCGTGGCGAGCATTGCGAGATGCGTTTCGCGAAATATTTGAGACAGTCCGGTGTGTGTGTGTGTGTGTGTGTGTGTGTGTGTGTGTGTGTGTGTGTGTGTGTGTGTGTGTGTGTGTGTGTGTGTGTGTGTGTGTGTGTGTGTGCGTGCCTGCGTGTGTTTGTGTGTGCGTGCCTGCGTGCGTGCTTGCGTGCGTGCGTGCGTGCGTGCGTGTGTGTGTGTGTTGTTTTGTTTTGGTGGGGTGTTTTATGTTTCGTTTTTGCCTTTTGTTGTTGTTGTTTTGGGGAGTGTTTATTTGTTTGTTTTGTGTTTCTTTTTTAATTATTATTAATGTTGTTTTTGTTTGTGGTTTGTTTTGTTGTTGTTTGTTTGTTTGGTTTGTTTGTTTGTTTGTTTTTGTTGTTGTTGTTGGGGGCGATGGTGGTTTATTGCCGAACCCGTAATATTTTTGGTATATATCAGCCAACAAGAAGCAAGCTGGCCTTTCCGAACTAGCGCTGTATACGTTCTTGTGGGACGGTATGGGAGTTCTCTATGGATGGGGGAGGGGTGTGGGAAGAACTACCACCACAGGAAGAGAGCTCCTGGGATCTAGCTGCGTCTACACTGCCCGTGAAACGGGCAACGGTATCACAGGTAAGCTTGTTTATCATCTTTCTACCCAATCGAATTTGAAACAGAATGAGGCCCAGAGCGCTCATGTAGAATCAACTCACAAGGGAGTTAATCTAGCGTTCGAAAGACGTCACACAAATAAACAACTCAAAGACCTGAGTCGCCTACGGTACTCTCACCTGTCATGCGTGCAAATACCAGGTACATAAACTCCACCAGAGGGTACATTCTAAACACCGCTTCGGCTCTCCTTTCTCTTCAAAAAGGTTGTGGTTTGTGGACACTGTCTTGTGACTTTGTCCATCACTTCCTACTGAAACATTAAAATGGCTCTCATCGCTGCCCATCTTAATGCAGGAATCATTCTGGTGGTGACAGTGTAGCGATAGGTATATTAATCTCACTCTTCCCCCACCTCCATACCCCCTTCCCCCACTTCTCCCCGTCCCTAATAAGCCCTTATGGTTTTCTGTGGACGTTAAGCACCATGTTTACTTACTTACATTCTAAACAGCCATCAATATCAACAACATCATTTGAGGATGTACCTCTGGTGGAGTTTATGTACCTTGTATTTACTCGCATGCCAAGTGAAAGTTACTGTAAGCGACTCGAGTCTTTGTTGTTGTACTTGTGTGACGTCTTTCCGAGCGCTAATTAACTCCCTTGTGTGTTGTTTCTACCGAACGTTCTAAATTTGGCGCACGGAGATCAAACGGTGAGACTTACAGCACGCCTCCAAACTGTCTGCGTGTGCGAATAGAGTATTATTGCCAGGCAAAGCGAGATGTGCATATCGAACCAGTCCCGACTTGAAACGTGTGAGCGGCTTCTAAGAAGCGATTGTTTTTCAAGCTCTGAGGTTT
>OY757541.1:20403057-20408997 GCA_963584105.1 Alviniconcha strummeri | reverse complement strand
TACCTTGAACATTCGCTGGGACAGTTTCTCGAGCTGTTCTTGCGGCTGGTAATTCGTCATTGGAACCAGTCTGAGCAAACAGAAGCGAAACACAAGATGTGAGAGAGATCTCCCTGTATAACATGAAAATTCTCCACGATATAAGAGATCCATCTCAAGTCTCGTTTGCTGCCAGTTTTAAGCTGTGTAAATTGTGTATAGTCAGAGTGCTCGCGTGTGGAGAGGGGTCGGAGGAAGGGGGTGTGCGTGCGTATGCGCTTAGAATAGTCTTTATGGACAAGAGTTTTCGCTTTACAAATACTTTAATTTTCATTATCTCCCTGTATCTCTTTGAGCAGAAGCTTCTGCCACCCAGTAATTTTAAACAGTAAAAACAATCAGCGAGCTCCAAAGAAATTTGTGTACCTGGCGTCGTAAACGTATAGGGGTTGATATCACCATTTTGTTGATTTGGTATCTTATGGCGATTTCAGTCTTCTAGGTTTCTGATAGCTGCATTATAAAGTTAACATATATTTTTGACATAATTATTTGAAAAATATGAGCATCTACAAGTGTTGATAGTAACTTTAGGGACAAAACAGTAGGTTGAGTGAAGCAACAGAACAATAATTAAAATCAGCAAAGCATCATTAAAAAGTGTCCCCGTCCTTCTCTGAGATGTGCTCACGTGCCCATAGAGACAGACAGACAGAGACAGACAGACAGATACAAAGTGAGAAGGGTCGTGAGAGGCAGACAGAGGCATGGCAGACACATACACAGAGAGAGAGAGAGCATGTTCACGGTGGAAGATAGAAACTATTGTACGCAGAACATAGTATGTAAGAGTAGAATGAAGTAAAAGTCCGACTTGAACATTGAAAGGATATCACTCAAGTTACCCACATGATACGATTATGCAGTCCCACCAGGATGTCACCACGGTTGTTGGCGAAGCAGGCGGCGAGAATGGGGCGGCCGAAGTTCATTTCTCTCACGGCTGGTTATCCGAGTCCCACACCTAAACAATATCATCATCAAATCAGTAGGTGATGATGTTATCCGAGTCCACACCTAAACACATCATCAGTTCATTACATTAGATCAGTAGTGTGATGATGTTATCCAAGTCCCATACCTAAACATATCATCAGTTCATTACATCAGATCAGTAGGTGGTGACGTTATCCGAGTCCCACACCTAAACATACTATCAATTCATTACATCAGATCAGTAGGTGGTGACGTTATCCGAGTCCCACACCTAAACATACTATCAATTCATTACATCAGATCAGTAGGTGGTGACGTTATCCGAGTCCCACACCTAAACATACTATCAATTCATTACATCAGATCAGTAGGTGGTGACGTTATCCGAGTCCCACACCTAAACATACTATCAATTCATTACATCAGATCGGTAGGTGGTGACGTTATCCGAGTCCCCACACCTAAACATACTATCAATTCATTACATCAGATCAGTAGACGGTGATGCAACAGGTATTCACTCATGGTCAACGCATATACATCACTGTGATCAGATTTTGTTTCTACGTATCGAAATAAATCAACCTTTACTGCTGACTGCAAATGAGCAGTTCACCTCGTATTCTCGGCAGGATGAACACATTGTATTGGCATTGTCAGTAACCAAATTTATTATTCCAAACAGACGGTTGTTATGCGGTCTAAAATAAACAATAAAGGTGATTTCTTTTCCCCAACGTAAGTCTTTAAACGTTCTAAGCGCTTTATAATATAAAGGGGGAAGGAGTAGCAAAACACATAAGCTATATAATATCTCTGCATAAATGTGCAGAACAACATACAGACACATAGATACATTACTTAAACTGCCCCCTCCCCCCCCCCCCCCAACTCTCTCTCTCTCTCTCTCTCTCTCTCTCTCTCTCTCTCTCTCTCTCTCCTCTCTCTCTCTCTCTCTCTCTCTCTCTCTCTCTCTCTCTCTCTCTCTCTCTCTCTTTTATTTTGCCACGATTATTTGTATTCACTTCCTTATTATTTATAAATGTGTGTGTGTGTGTGTGTGTGTGTGTGTGTGTGTGTGTGTGTGTGTGTGTGTGTGTGTGTGTGTGTGAGTGTGTGTGTGTGTGTGTGTTGAACTTTTATTTTGCCTATCTTAGTCTTAAACATAGGACTATATTTTACATTGGAACGTTACTCATACTTATGGCGTGTGTGTGTGTGTGTGTGTGTGTGTGTGTGCGTGCGTACGTGCTCGCGCGCTCATGCAGGTATGTGTATGTGCGTTTGGGTGTTGTTTTGTTAGTGCAAATGGGTTGCTAGTTGATGTATGTCAGTGTTGTTTGCTTATGTTTGTATGCTTACCGCTTTCGAGACACTTTCCTTGTTGTAAAACTTGGTGAATAAAGAATCTGAATCTTATTTAAGTGTTGCTGTGTTTATCATCAGGCACAGATGTTGGTGTTTTTAAAAACCGACTAGTGCTTAAATCTTTATCGTTTTGTAATCAAGTATTATCCCCCCCCCCCTCTCTATCTCTCTAACACACATACACACACACACACACACACACACACACACACACACACACACACACACACACACACACACACACACACACACACCTTGACATATCCATCCCTGCTGCAGGTGAGAAACAACCTGACCGTGGGACACATGTCCAGAGACGTCACCTGCACAAGAACAAATCACCTGCATAAGAATAATGCACGGATAACTGTTCACTGGTTCTTCAAAAACCGAGTTTTATCTACACAAAAAAGCACTGACAACTTGGCTTTCAAAATGTATTATTCCAGAGGTATCATGCAGAACAGTGTATGGATAACTGTTAAGATGGCTCACAAAAACTGATAGTCCAGAGTCAACACATAACAATGTACGGATTACCGTTAACATGGCTCGCAAAAACTGATAGTCCAGAGTCAGCACATATAGCACAATATACGGATTATTGTTAACATGGCTCGCAAAAACTGATATTCCGAAGGTAGCACACAAAGAACAATGTACGAACAACTGTTTTACTGCTACCCTGGCTTTCAAAACCTGATATTCCAGAGATAATAAAGGCACAACAATTATGCACTGACGACAGATTCGCTGCTAGCTTAGCTTTCAAAACTGATATTCCAGAGATAGCACATGCATAATTTGCACGCTTTTGTAAAAAATAAATTGTATTGAGAATGGTTTTACGGAACCGGAAATTTTTAACACGATGTGGTGTTAGTGGTGTTTGTATTTACTGTAGAAAATTTACACCTATTCTCAGATGGCACATTTAGAAGAAAATGGAACACCAGCTGAATTTGATTTAAACTTTTATCCATCCATATACAAATCAGAGCGATCAAATCATATTATATTGGGAAAACAGATATTTGTACTGTGTGTGTTTCGTGTGTGACCGTTACTTTTGTTCAAAAGTATTGACCATCTCAGCCCATTGAAAAAATGTTTTGGAAGACTGTCGTAGACAGAGTTGTGAGTCAGAGCAACAGCCAGTCCAATGGCGCCCTGGTTCTGAAGATCTGGCCTCAGTCCTCCCAGGCGGAACATCTTCGTTAACCTGTGCCATACGCGTGGGGTGAAATCAATGTTTTCACGAATTCTCCAGACAATTCAGACGGACTGGGATGGATGGAATTAAAGGTAGGTAGTAATATAATAATTCATTGTCTTTATGTGTTGCTGCTTCTCATATGGCACATGTACGTTTATTTGTGTGTGTATATTATACATTGTTAGTTGTCATAATTTTATGTATTATGTTTGTGAAACTTAGAAAATTTTGGAGAATGTTGTAAAACGCAATGAGTTTGTGTACACCAGAGAATAGCGCTATACAAAAGTTATCTATTATTATTATTATTTTACCTACTTGGTCAGCCTGTGCCACACGCCTCGCGTGAAATCAGTGTTTGCACAAATACTCCGTACAACTCAAATGGAATATCTCGGTCAACCTACGCCACCCACATGGAGGGAAATCAGTGTTTGCACAAATACTCCTTCAAATTCAAATAGAACGTCTTGGTCAACCTGCGCTACACACGTCATGTGAAATCAGTCTTTGCATAAATACTTCCTACAATTCAAACGGAACGTCCTGGTCTGCTGCGTACACACGTGGAGTGAAATCGGTGTTTGCACAAAATACTCTGTACAATTCAAACGGAACATCTTGGTCAACCCGCGCCACACGCTTGGAGTGACATCAGTGTTTGGACAAACTTTTAATACGCAGCATTTTTCTGACATAATATCTAGATCAACTCGTGGAGTGAACTCATGTCTCGCAGAAATACTGATATAATTCAAACTAAACATCTTGGTCAACCTAAGACACACGCACCATTCACAGCTGGAGTAGGTCAGAATAATACATACACATGCTTCGACTGCTGCCAGCGGCTTTACGTACTTTCTAAGTTTTTTCTGCGTTTGCCGTTCGTTACAATTTCAACTCTCTCTCCCCGTCTAACCCCCCCCCCCCCCCCCCCCTCCCCTCCGATTCTCTTGAAACGCAAAGTGACTTGTAACGTGAACAATGAATCAGACTCTGACTTACGTGTTTCCTCGATACGGCTTTCGTATTCAGTGCTAAGAATCTGACACAACCAGCCTTACTTATTTACGCTGAATCATAATAATAAACGTTATCCTCACAATTTAAAACAAACAAAACAAAAACAGAGCAAAGGCCCTACATAAATATTTAGATATATAATCAATTCAATTACCCATAAGCTCACAGCGCAACGCAGATGACATTTTCAAACATTGCAATGTCGGAGCGAGTACAAAAACAAAAGAGAGCAAAGGCCCTACATAAATATTTAGATATAATAAATTCAATTACCCGTAAGCTCCAAGCGCAACGCAGATGACATTTTCAAACATTGCAATGTCGGAGGGAGTACCACTGCAGTCAATCTGCAACAGAATTTACAACATGACAGCTATGAGCAGCCTCAAAGATAGACATACAAAACACAAGCAACTATAAGCAGCCTACAAGACAGACATGTAAAACACAAGCAACTATGAACAGCCTACAAGACAGACATGTCAAACTCAAGCAACTATAAGCAGCCTGCAAGACAGACATGCAAAACACAAGCGAGTAGACTACAAGACAGACCTGTAAAACACAAGCAACTATGAGCAGCCTGAAGACAGACACTTAAAACACAAGCAACTATGAGTAGCATGTAAGACAAACATTTAAAACACAAGCAACTATGAGCAGCCTGAAAGACAGACATGCAAAACACAAGCAGCTATGAGCAGCCTTCAAGACAGACATGCAAAACACAAGCAACTATAAACAGCCTACAAGACAGACATGTAAAACACAAACGAGTAGCCTACAAGACAATTACTTAAAATACAAGCAATATCAGCAGCCTACAAGACAGACATGTAAAACACAAACAACTATAAACAGTCTACAAGACACTTAATTATTTAAAACACAGGCAACTTATGGGCAGCTTGCAAGACACTTAATAAATTGCTGGGTTGAAAATGAGATCTAGACTTTGAGAATGCTAGCCAGTGCTGTACAACAGGCACGTAGGAATGGTATTTGTCAAATGTTAAAAAAACTCACGATCATGTAACTGAGACTGTAAACATGAGACCAATATACAAAATGTTAGAAAGTCTATATTAATGAGACAACTAATACAAAACAGTTTCCAAGGTAGACCCCTTCTTTTAAGCGAAAGAAGAGACGGATAATAATTAACATACAAACATTCGCTGAGGGGAGTGAAAGCTGACGATCGTCTTTCAGTCCGTGATGAAGTTCAAGCTGTACTGAACTGACAGACCTTTTAATAATAATTAAAGTATTTGTAAAGCGCAAAATTTTGTCCAGAGAGACTATTGCAACACACACACACACACACACACACACACACACACACACACACACAC
>OY757541.1:20335557-20395557 GCA_963584105.1 Alviniconcha strummeri | reverse complement strand
TGTATTCAGCTGTCGTATTCTACATGCAGTTGTTAGAAATAATATTTATTGTTTATGTAACCAACACCTATGATACATTCCAAAAATATTTGGGGGGAATTAACACCTGCGTTGAAATCTAGAGCAATACTGTATTAAGGTATCGTATTCTACACGCAATTGTTAGAAATTATATTCTTTGTTTATTAAAACAGTACCTATGTTCAGTCACAAAATGTTTTTCGTGGGTATTACAACCAATTTCAGTTCGAATCTTTTGATACTTAACTCTTCAGTCACGTCAAAATGACAGCTTGTATGTTTAGGCTGAGCTACGTTTATTTCGTTGTTTCGTAAGACGCTGCTCGTGAAAACTAGTCAGTTATTTCAAGTTATAGTGCATTATCCCTATTAGCATCATTACAAAACATGCCGTTCTGCAGCTCTTTTTTGTTTTTGTTTTCGTTTGGACCAAAAAGCAGCGTGTGGGATCTTTTAGCTTTGGAAATAATAACACTCATAACCGAGCAAAAAGCGTTCGTTCCATATTGTTTTACGTCAACAGAGACCGTACGGACTATTAGGAACGGGGAGCCCAGGACGTCTGCCTCGACCTTCACACAGCTGCAGAGCTCTGATGCGAGCAAGGCGTCTACGAAGAAAATACTGAGCAGAAAATATAGGAACAGAGCAGTCCCGAAAACAACGTGATCATAGGCGATTACATCATGGCGCTGATGCACTCTGACTTGGCCATGATGGTCACTGCAGGTGCTTGTTCCATTCGCTTCTGTGGGGCCCAACAAGCCAGATGTAATGACTGCATGCTCAATGAGGGTGGGGCCGGGAGAGACAGACAGGGAGAGACAGGGAGAAACGAGAATATAGACAGAATACAGACAGACAGGCAGACAGAGTCAGGGAGCAACAGGAATACAGACAGACACACAGACAGACAGACAGAGACAGCATATAGACAGGCAGGCAGACAGAGACAGGGAACAACGGGAATACAGGCAGTCAGACAGACAGACAGAGACAGCATAAAGACAGACTGGTAGACAGAGTCAGGGAGCAACAGGAATATAGCCAGACAGACAGACAGACAGAGACAGCATATAGACAGGCAGGCAGACAGAGACAGGGAGCAACGGGAATATAGGCAGTCAGACAGACAGACAGCATAAAGACTGCAGGCAGACAGACAGCATATATACAGGCAGGCAGGCAGACAGAGACAGAGAGCAACGGGAATATGGACAAACCGACAGAGACAGACAGCATATAGACAGGCAGGCAGGCTGACAGTATATATACAGGCAGGCAGACAGACAGCGTATATACAGGCAGCAAGACAACAAAGACAGGGAGCAACGGGAATATGGACAGACGGACAGTATATTGATTGATTGATTGATTGATTGATGATCACTTATATAGCGCTATTCTCCGCTCTCTTGAGCAGACTCACTGCGCTCGCCTGTGGTTCTACATGAGTGACAAGCTTTTTATATCGCGTTTTTTTTTTTTTTTTTTTTTTAAATATCCACCGAAGTGGTGTACTTACAGCGCTGACATGGCTGGTGCCACATGAAACTGCAGCCATCTCGGTGCAAGTTCTGTGTACACCATACAACCATGCACCATGTCACTTCATGCAAAGCCACATACGTAAGGTGTATGCATGTTTAGCTGTAACCTGCCACCTGCACTTTTGGCAGAATGACCGGGATCTTTTACGTGCTACTGCGGTAACACGGGGGTGGAACGGATACCGACATTAGAGTCAGCACAGAAAGTCGACCCTGGAGAAGAAAATTCTCCCGCCGCTCCTGCAGGGATTTGAACCCGGGACCTTTCAGTCACGAGTCCGGCGCTCTAACCACTGAGCTATCCCCGTCCCCATGTATATAGACAGACTGGAAGACAGACAGAGAGCAACGGGAATACAGACAGACGGACAGGCACGCACAGACATCGTATAGACAGGCAAGCAGGCAGACAGACATAGACAGGGAGCAACGTGAATACAGACAGCGACGAATAGAGACAGACAGCATACAGACAGGCAGGCAGACAGAGATGGCGATAAACAGGGTAGACAGAAGCTTACAGAAAGAGAGACAGACGTATACATCAAAGTGTTGTTCACGGAAAGAAAACAATACAGCCAGGAGAATTCTGACACGTTACCGACAAAGTTTTCCAGAATGCCTGTTGACCATTATGTGAGTCTGTTTGCTCGTCTGAAATCCAAACACACGAACAACGCATTATTTGCATATTTTTAAACGGAGGGCACATTACGGTAGTTGGAACAGCACAGGATTGGTTAGTTCTTGTTTCTTTTACGCCAGTTCAAAACAGAATCACGCAAGCAAAAGGCTGGAACTCAGCTCTGGACACAACAAATTTGGTGAAATATTGAAGCTATTATAAATTTATTTGAATTCGAAAGTGGTTTTTGTTTTATTTTTAATGTTTATGGGAAATCATGATAGTAAGTGGCGTAACGGTAGGACACATCGTTGACCCTGTCCGCGTAGCCACACAATACTATAATCCCCAAATGTTGTCTCCTTTTTTTTTCCCCTTTTTTTCTTTTCTTCTTCTTCTTCTTCTTCTTCTTCTTCTTCTTCTTCTTCTTCTTCTTCTTCTTTTTGTTCTTCTTCTTCTTCTTCTTCTTCTTTCTGGTAGTGGCCACAATAAACTCTATTGTTATTATGTCATTTTGCTGCAAATGCCTCCAAAGAAATATACTGATTAATAAAACGAAATATGTAATGAAAAGAAGAAGAAAAAACACACACGTGCCGGTGGCAGCTTTGACCAGATCGTTTTCATGTGGATTGAATCACAATAACGCAATGACAGTATTGGGAGACAAAAATAGCCAAAGTCTTATAATAAATAAAACTCCCAAAGACACAGTATTAGATTAGTGGTATTACTCATTTCAGGAAAGGGCGAAGACTGAACTACTTACTCGGTAGTTGATAACACACATGCCTTTCTCTGACACGACGAACACTTGCGAATGTTTGGAGTCCACTTTCAGTTCTGTCACTTCCTGCAAAATTGCAGTCACATGACCATGAGAAAGTGCAAATGGCGGCGACGTTCAGAATGAGTCCAGATACATTCTTCTTCTTTCTTTTTTTCGCCAAAACAATTCTACTAATAAATCTTAGATTCCAAATGACACTAAGTTTTATATATATATCTAAAATTATTAGCTAAATGATAAACACTAAATACAAACAGATACAAGATGTTTTTATGTTTAAAACTTATCAGTTGGAATCTGAGATTTATTAGTAGAATAGTTTTGATACAAAAGAAAAACAAATCGTTCAAAATGAGACTTTTCGATAAAAATGGTTTTAGCTTGCATTAAAGGAATTAGTCTTAATTCTCAGAACAGGTGGTGTCCAGCTATTTTAGCGATTGAAAACAACAGAATTGTTGTTTCTTTTTCAAAAGTGCCACTATCTGATACTGAAATTAGGAAACGTTGTTGTTGTTTTTTGTTTGGCAGTGCACTGACTGACCAGACTTGTGGGCAGGAGAGTGGTGGCCGTAGTAAATTATAGTATGACTTCAAAGACTTACTGCGTCTTTGTTGATACTGAGTTCTAATTTCTTCCCCTTCTGCAGCGTTGTCAAATACTGAAAGAAATATCAAAATAAGAGAATGTGGTGAAAAACGTTTATGGCTATGACGAACAGATCGGCTACTACGTAAATGTGCCAGAAACTGACCGGGGGCGGGGGAGGGGGGGGCTTAAATGCGTGAGTGCGTACGGTTGCGTGTGTGCGTGTGTGTGTGTGTGTGTGTGTGTGTGTGTGTGTGTGTGTGTGTGTGTGTGTGTGTGTGTGTGTGAGAGAGAGAGAGAGACAGACAGACAGACAGACAGACAGACAGACAGACAGACAGAGAGAAAGAGGGAAAGAGAAAGAGAGACAGAGAGACAGACACACACAGAGAAACAGAGACAGGCAGACAGAGAGTGTGTACAGGCCTATGTGTGAGAAAAATAGGAGCTAGTGTGCGCTGTGGGTGGGTGGGTGGAGAGAGACAGAACAGACAGACTAACAGACAGAGACAGACAGACACACACACACAGAGAACGATTGTAGTCACTGAAAATTGTCCAACAGCTTACCTCTTTGCCACTGATTTTCCACGTTTCTACAAAACCTTTTCCTCCGGCAATAATTTCTTCGGTTTCTTTGTTGTAGGCCATGCTGTGCAAAAGATCAAATGAAATAACTTGCGTATCTCTTCATGATCAGAGCGGAGAATTACAATAGAAATATAAGACGTTTTGCTGTCTTAAATAGGAAACAAACCTCGAAAAAATAATTAGAATAATATGTTATGATAGAATAATCCTGTGTATTGCCCACTGGAAATATGCTTGTGTGTTAATATATAGGGAAGTATGTTTCCTTTGATGGCCACGACCTTGAAAAAAAGACAATTACTCCTGTTTATTTACAAGAATTCCGTTCCCTGCAAGGGACGTCATTAGATCTTCCCCGGGCTGGCAGACCCTTCTTTAGATCTTTGTCAGTCTAATAGACCCCTTGTTAGATCTTTCTCAGACTGACGTCCTCGTTACAGCAAGAATCTAGACCCCTCCTATGATCTGTCGCAGATTGACAGCTAGACCACTCGTTAGCTCTTTCGCTGACCTAAAAAAAAAAAACAAAAAAAAAACGCCTCGTTAAATTTGATCTCAGTTCATAGACCGATTCTAGTCAAGAATGAACATTCAGAGAACCGACAGCTAGAGTGACCTATATACAAAGACCAGAACCCGTGCGCCAACGTCCCCCCACCCCCACCCCCCACCCCCCACCCCCAGCTATTTATATATCATGAATGATAACTGCATGCCAGTGGTTACCAAAGCGCATTCATTGATGGAAAGTAGCACGTCGGATAGTTACCAGGTAAGAAAAGAGACACAGGGGAAGGTGAACACTTCCTGGCAGCCAGTCTCAGGGTCCATGAACACACGTAACACTTTGGTGGGGCTATAGCCCACGTACACCTGTCACAACGAAAAGTACACGTCAGTCTATCAACAGGTAACATTTGGGAGGTTTGGGGAGGGGGGTGGGGGTGATACCTAATCTATGCACATACATAGCACAATGTAGGCCTATAGAACATTTCGGTTCCAGCGCAAGCATACTTGTCACAGTGGAGACACTATACCTAGCCCGAGAAAAAAACCTAACATAACGTAAAAGTGCACGTCAGTTCATGGGCATGGAACATTTCGGTTCTAGAACAGGCATAGTTGTCACTGTGTAAAGTACACGTCAGTCTGTGAGCATGTAACACTTTGGGTAGAACAGATATAGCTCATGCATATTCATCAGAAAGTATAACGCACGTCTGAACCCATGAGCTGAATATGTAACACTTTGCTGGTAGCCCATGTTTAGCTTTCACAAAGTAGAGTACACGTCAATCAATCTATGAACACGTAACACTTTTCTGGTAGCCCATGTTTAGCTTTCACAATGTAAAATACACGTCAGTCTATGACCATGGCACATTTTGGTTATAGACTATGCATAGTTGTCATAATGTAAAGTACACGTCACTCTATGAACATATAACACTTTGCTGGTAGCCCATGTTTAGCTTTCGCAAGCACATTTAGCTTTCCCTTGTACACGTCAGTCTATGGCCATGGAACATTTTGGTTATAGGCTATGCATGGTTGTCACAATGTAAAGTACACGTCAATCTATGAACATGTAACACTTTGCTGGTAGCCCATGTTTAGCTGTCACAATGTAAAGTACACGTCAGTCTATGAACATGGAACATTTTGGTTGTAGACTATGAATAGTTGTCACAAGGTAAACTACACGTCAGTCTTTGAACGTGAAACATTTTAGTTGTAGCCCATGCTTAGCTTTCACGGTGTAACGTACACGTCAATCTAGGAACATGCAACGTTTTGGTTGTAGACTATGAATAGTTGGCACAATGCAAATACATGTCAGTCTGTGGAAATGTTACACTTTGGTGGACAAAAGATAGTCAAAGCGTTACAACAACAACAACAAACGATTTACGGATCATCTTCTTTTTCCTGAGTAAGCCAAACATAAGCATCACTGAAGGCCTATATTTCTTATTGAAACGATATACATAGAATGGTGTACGTGGATCCCTAGATCAAGCAGCTGTAGGCCAAATGCTGGCGTTGGCTGCTGGTGGGCTACATCAAACCCGTACTCACTGTGACTGGCCTTTGCCCCTTGTCGTATGCAAGAACTTACCCGACATTTTGGAATGAATATCAACTGCGTAATCCTGACTGGGCAAGTGAACCTGAAACGATCAACCAGGTGCGTCAGTGTGCATGCATGTCAACGAAGCATACAGTATCGTGAGCACATTTCAGGGATCAAAATTGAATAACCCCATCCTCTCTCGTTCTCAGAAGAAGAACAAATGATAAACAATTAATTAACCCCTTCACTGCCCCAGCCGGTAACATTTCTGGGCTGAAAGATGCACGGACGCGCCTACTAACAGTATATTTTCCCATCCAGTAACTTCTACTTTCAATGCTTTGCGTTTTCGTGCTCATCCTTTCACATGCCAGTACAATAAAGAAAACAAAAAGGTTTAAGGGTTTAAAATTTCGCGCTATTATTAGTCGTTTTCAAGTGATATCATGGCAGTGAAAGGGTTAAAGCCAGCAAAGCCCTAGAACAAGAAAACACCACCGTCGATCGCTCCCTTCGTATTACTTTTGCTTAAATATACAGTGGCATCAGAAGTAGATATAAGTAAGATCCAAACACATAAAAGTTCTTGTTTGTTAACGCGATTTTTCGTGACAAAACACAAATAATATTTTGCCGTAATGGATAGCGTTCTTTTTGATCTTTATGTGTTTCCATCTTGTTTTAGAACGCTAGCAGCCATCCTTGTTTCGGATTATTATTGTTTTTGTTGTTTTTGTTGTTTTTTGTTGTTGTTGTTGTTTTCAGATATAAGTAAATAAGCAAGTGATTTGATTTGAACGTCCTTTCGGCGGCACAGGGCGAAGGGAAGAAATAAAGTGCTCATTTTACTCCGCTGCAAACAAGCACCGAAGGCAGGATGCAGCCATGGACCTATATATATATATCTGAAAGCTGTGTGAAAGTCGAAGTGGCCGTCCTGGTCTCCCGTCCCTAATAAGCCTACGGTTTCTGTGGACGTAAAGCTACACTTCACCATAAATATATATAGAGAGAGAGAGAGAGAGAGAGAGAGAGAGAGAGAGAGAGAGAGAGAGAGAGAGAGAGGTCCATGATGCAGCCGTGTGGTAATTAAGCAGCTGTAGCTTATATCTACCTCATACCAGGCTCCAGTTATCTGAAACCAGCTCCCTGTTTCTGTCCGTCATTCTACCTCTGTCAGTTCTTTCAGCTCATCCTTGAAAACAACCTCTTTTTTAAAAACTTATTTTTTCAGTCCCTTTGTCCTGATATACGACTCTGTGCGTGCGTGCGTGCGTGCGTGCGTGCGTGCGTGCGTGCGTGCGTGCGTGCGTGCGTGCGTGCGTGTGTGTGCGTGTGTGTGTGTGTTTGCGTTGGTGTTGAATGCGTTGAATTTTGAAAACAAGTACATTTAAAGAATGTGTAAGCGCTTAGGGCCTGTGCGAGTTAGACGCTCTAAGTATCCATTATTTATTATTATTATTATATACCCAGCTCCGTGTTCCTGAAGAAGAGGTGGACGTAGGCCACAACCTTTTCCTTGACTAAAACGCATACCCAAATACACCAGACATACAAAAGGGTCAAAAGAACGCTATATTATGACAAACCGAAACATGCGAATTTTGGGGAGAAGCCCCTTTTTCAAGCTACAATTGATCACTTAAACAACAGTTAAATGGCTAAACAGTTGTTGTGTTGTTTTGGCGCCCAGTATCTGCAAATATTGGACACCAAAACAACGCAACGAAACAACTCAACCAAAAGCAGATAAGTATCCTGCATCTTATTTTTCACCCTTTAAGTGTTGTTTAAGTGTTGTTTTGTAGCTTGAAAAAAGGACTTATCCCGGAAATTCATGCTTTGTTTGGTCATAATAGACGGCGTTCTTTTTATAGGACTATTGGGGACGGGGGAGCCCAGGACGACCACCTCGACTTTCACACAGCTCATGAGCTCTACGATTTGCCAAGTTCGAGTTCAATGTTGCTGTACGTCCACATGCAGAGACCCTACGGACTATTAGGGACGGGGAGGCCAGAACAGCCACCTCGGCTTTCACACAGCTCCTGTGCTCTATTGCCGTGCATGTGAGGGTATTATTACCTGTAAGGTTTGATGGTGTTCTGGGCCAGTTTCCATGCCAAGGTGTGGTGTTCGCGGGAACTGCTGCTGGCCTGGCACGTGAACATATCCCCCGTGGTGCAGGGAAAGTGGGTCATGCTCGTCACGTTGCCTGTGCATTCCAGTCTGTGGATCACCTGAAAATTAATGAGGAAAATAAGCCGTGTATGTCTACCGAGCATTCCACCTTCTGAATCATCTAGAGTCAAAAACTGTGCCATATATCACTGTGCCAGATTTTGATTTATGTGAAACAAGAGGAATGGGGCACTCGTCACTATGACTGACCCTTCCAGATTGTGGATCACCTGAAACATGCGTTATTTTTTTTATTTTTTTTTTAAAACGAGGCGTGTATTCTAGCTTTCAATAGCATGCATTAGAAACCCTCCACCTTGTCGATCACAGACAATAGCCTATAAATTGAATAAATCTAATCCAACAAGACAACAAAAATTCAACACTGGGTCGTCGCATATTGCTGAATCTGCACATTCAAGATTGTGGTCATAGCCTTTGCAAGTAGTTACACCATGGAAAACAGATCCCACTGAGGCCTCCTGTATCACCAGCAGCGGTAGAACAGTTGATGATGATGAAGTGATGCTTGATGTCCTCAAATGTCAGCTGACATGCTAGGGACAAGTTGTGTCCAATGCCGAAGCATGGTTCAATAGTTCTTTACGTCCACGGAAACCAGAAGGCTCGTTAGGACGGACAGCTCAGGACGGCCACCTCGACTCTCATATAGCTCCTGAACTATTGGGAGAACAGTTGACTGACACAGAACTTTGTAACTCATCTTGCCCGGCTACGTGGTCTCACGCAGCGTGTGGAATATGACCACGTGCAATGCTCTTGGGAAACAAGTCTGACAGAGTCGTACATGTAGCTACAGCGCCCGTACATTCCAGCGTTTGGGTAACATGGCATACACTACTTGGAAGTGAAACACCCTGAAAGAAACCAAAGAAACCAGCCCGAAGACGGCATTTAGAAAATCTCTGAAGACCTACCTCTTCCAAGACTGAAATTATATTACTGATACACCAAAGACAGACAACTTCTGTTTCCCTTTTTCTCTGTGCACCAAAGCCCCCCACCAACCCACCAACCCACCCACCTTCCCACACCCCTCCCACCCTACCCCTTTCTTTGTCTACAGGGTCTGTTTATTTCTTACGAGCTCAGACATAGTATGAACGCGCGATGCAAGTCTGAAGCATCATCATCATTATTATTGTCATCATCATCATCATCTTCATCATTCAGACTCATCGTGGACCCACATCCCAGCTTCTGGGAGATTAGCAATGGGACAGCAGGTTATAATTATAGGCAAGCCCCTACGCTAGCTAGCTGCATTTAAAGGGGACAACCATCTAGTTACATGTTTAGGAGACTGTCAGCGAGATTCTGTGCAGGGGACTGCCTGCTAGCTACATGTACAGGGGACTGTCAGCGAGATACTGTGCAGGGGACTGCCAGCTATAGCTACATGTATAGGGGACTGCCAGCTAGCTACACGTACTGGGGACTGTCAGCGAGATACTGTGCAGGGGACTGCCAGCTATAGCTACGTGTATAGGGGACTGCCAGCTAGCAACATGTACAGGGGACTGTCAGCGAGATACGTGTACAAGGGACTGCCAATCATAGCTACATGTATAGTCAGCGAGATATGTGTATAGGGGACTGCCAGCCAGTTACATGTACAGGGGACAGCCATCTAGCTACATTTATAGGGGACTGCCATCTAGCTACAAGGGGTTGTCAGCTAGCTACATGTACAGAAGACTGTCAGCTAGCTACGTGTACAAGGGACTGCCAGTTACAGCTACATGTATAGGGGACTGCCACCTAGGGTTAGGGGTCTGCAGGCTAACTACATTTAGAGGGGACTGCCAGCCAGTTACATGTACAGGGGACAGCCATCTAGCTACATTTATAGGGGACTGCCAACTAGCTACCTGTACAGGGGGTCGTCAGCTAGCTACATGTACAAGGGACTGTCACTGTGTCAGCTAGATACGTGTACAAGAGACTGCCACTTATAGCCACATGTATAGGGGACTGCCATCTAGCTGCATGTATAGGGGACTGTCATCTAGCTGAATGTATAGGGGACTGTCATCTAGTTAGCCATCTAGCTACATGTATAGGAGACTGCCATCTAGCTACATGTATGAGATTCTACCTGCTAGCAACATTTATAGGGGACTACCAGCTAGCTACATATATAGGGGATCGTTAGCCATCTAGCTACATGTATAGGGGACGGCCATATGGCTACATGTACAGGGGACTGTCAGCTAAATACGTGCACAGGGGACTACCAGCTATATCTACATGTATAGTGGACTGCCAGCTATAGGTATAGGGGACAGCCAGCTAGCTACAGGTACAGGGGACTGCCAGCTATATTTACGTGTATAGGGGACTGCCAGCTAGCTGCATTTATAGCGAACAGCGAAAATCAAATTCTGAGAGCCTTTGGGGGCTTCTTCACCCACCTGTGGAGCGTGGTGGAGGGTGAGGCTGTTGTCCGGTTTGTTGGTTGAGGCGTCTCGCATTTTGGCCATGATCTCGTCCTGCACCACTGACCAGTTGGGTATCTTGACGCCATCACGATCTCTCTTCGCCTTGGCCTGGTCCGGAGACTCGTTGGTGGGTTGGTTGTTGTCCTGTGGGAATGGTCAGTAATTAGAACGAGGCGTTTTGTTCTTGTTGTTTGTTTGTTTGTTTGTTTGTTCTCTCTCTCTCTCTCTCTCTCTCTCTCTCTCTCTCTCTCTCTCTCTCTCTCTCTCTCTCTCTCTCTCTCTCTCTCTCTCTCTCTCTCTCTCTCTCTCTCTCTCTCTCTCTCTCTCTCTCTCTCTCTCTCTCTGTGAGAGAGAGAGAGAGAGCGAGAGAGAGAGCTCAAAACAAGCTCTAAAATTTAGTCAAGTCAAACAAACGAATAGGTTTTTTGTTTTGTCTCATTTATTGTTAGCTTGGTGAAACTGTTCGTCCGCCATAAAAATAAAAAAATAAAAATAATTTTTTTCATCAGCTATATGTAAATGAGCTCACCGCCTGTAAGCAGCAAGCTTGTTGATGAGCCCATGACCATTCATTGTATCTTTATTTTGTCTTGAATAAATTCTTGTTTAAACCAACGTGAATAGATTTACTGATGAGAGAATTAGCATATGAAATAAAAGTAAAGACAAAAATAGTTTCGAAATGTAAAGTAGTTACACATATTTACACACAAACATACACACGCACGTACATACGCACGTACGTACGCACGCAGACACACCACGCGCACGCACACACGCGCACGCCGGCACGCATGCATGCACGCTCTCACACACGCACACACGCACACACACACACACACACACACACACATAATTACACACACACACACACACACACACACACACACACACACACACACACACACGCACGCACGCACGCACGCACGCACGCACGCACGCACGCACGCACACACACACACAGTGCACACACCGTGTAGCATCAAGTGGTTCTTAAATGTTTGATTTTAAATAGTGTTTGTTCAGCCTGATGTAAACATTCGCTCCTCTTCCAAGTGCAGACTATGTAAGCATCTCTGGACTCGGTGAGAACACAAACAAAAAGTACTCAGGGAAAAAAGTCATTCTGCAATGCCGCTGCGTCCACTCTCTGGAGCAGATTGCCATGCAGACACGCTCCACATCGCAAAAGACATTGCGTCTTTTCCGCGGGAGCCGAAATCACGCCGCCTTTTTTCAACTCCTTAGTCACCGCACAAAGAGAGAGGGGGAAGAAAGATACAGAGACAGACAGACAGACAGACAGAGGCAGAGTCAGACAGAGAGAGACAGAGAAGGAGAGAGACAGAGATAGAAATGTGTGTAGCTCATGTGCCTCTTTTTTTCTTTTTTCTCTTTTTTTTTATGTTAGGTTGGCTATGTGTATGCGTGTGGACTTAGACCTCCTAGTAATGGATTAGTGAATGTGGCTGACTACATGAATAACTGATTCACAGCGGTGGTCTTAATTTATTTATTTTTATTTCTTACTAATATTAGTCGTACCTTTTCAGCAACAATCCTTACATCTAAGTATTTATTAGCCTAACAACGCACACACTATGGTCACTCCCATCTTACCTTCGTCATTTTTGTCACGCTGTAGAAATATCACCGAGTAATCCACAAACTCTGGCTTCACTTTTTCCGCCCATCATCAGACATTTTAACACACCAGACTGGGAAACGATTGTGCGTCCAAGTCTTTTCACAGCATGATACATAATCCAGTCGTGTTCTTTGTTTCGTCCATTGTTTCAAAAGTTCCTAACGGTCTCCACACAGGTAAGTGTATTATTTTTCACCTCAAGCCTTAGGCACGGTAGCTATTAAGCGGATCAGCAGCATGTATAGTTCCAGAAACAAACTGTACAGGCACCCAGAAAATGGCAGTTGTCTTTTAGTTGTATACTCGTACCTGAAACAATATTCGTTGTTTAAAAAATAATATATATAAAAAAATCCTTTTCTTTTTCTGGTCCCTGTTTCAGCTTAACCCGAGAAAGGTAGGCTATTGTGCATGTTCAGATCAATCAGTTAATGGCCAAAAGTGCATTTTCGGGGTTTTGTACTTTCAGAGACTATTAATTTTTGACAAATTAGCATCGAATTATGTAACAATCTATTTTCCTTACGTAAACTTAAATGAATTAGTTTCAGCCCGGCGTAATTCCATATTTGTTTGGTTGTTGTTGTTGTTTTGGAGGAGGTATCGGGTTAACTGTTTAAGAATATTGCACTGACGTGTCCGTAGTTCCTTTCCTGTCTTTCTCCTTGTTTGTTTGGAACGGCAAAGTTGCTGGAGTTGGTTTGTAGCATATTGGTTGGTTCGGTGGTACTTGCAAAGCTTTGACGTTAACCTGTTTTAATGTATAAGATACGGCTGATTTCTTTCTTCTTCTTCCTTTTGCTCTCTCTCTCTCTCTCTCTCTCTCTCTCTCTCTCTCTCTCTCTCTCTCTCTCTCTCTCTCTCTCTCTCTCTCTCTCTCTCTCTCTCTCTCTCTCTCTCTCTCTCTCAAAAGGGTAGTAAACAAACACAAATAAAGAGAAGGCAATTTAATTGTCTTAACTGTTGCCTCATTTCACTTCCTTTCTTCGTTTTTTTTTGGGGGGGGTGGGGGGGGGGGTGGCGGGGGTGCTGTTGCTGTTTGGAAAGCTATTGAGACTGATGAGGCAATGCTTTGTCTAATTTTATGTCTGTGTTATTCATCGTACGCACGTTTTATGCTCGCGTTAAGTCCGAATCAATAGTTCAGCTGTTTTCGGTGACATCGTACACAATGTAAAATGGCGGATTCTGTAGGATACAATGGGGACAAAATACATATGAACGTTCTGCAAAGTCGATCTGAAACAGGTAAAAATATAGCTTCCTGAGCCCGAATGGCATTTCAAGCTGCAGGTACGATCCAAAAATGAAGAAAATAAATCAGACTTGAAATGAAAGCAATAATTTAGGACGCTAAAATAAGAAATTACCCAAGAAAGAAAAAATGTTCAATGACATTGTAATCAGTTTGTTGTTGTTGTTGTTGCTGCTGCTGCTGCTGTTGCTGTTGTTGTTGTGGTGGTTGCTGCTGCTGCTGCTGTTATTGTTGGTGGTGGTGGTGGTGGTGTTCTTGTTGTTCTTAAAGTCTTCTGTCCTTTAAAGAAAGTAAAAGAACATTGCCACCGAACGATTCAAACGATGCCCGACTCCTAGTTTGTCAAGCACACCAACACAGTGGATAAGGATTATCAAGAGAGTGCACACCGGATGTAGGCTACATTTTCAGTGTCACGTCACTGCGACCCCGTCGATGGCTGTTGGCGTGCATGGGCTAAGGGTATTGGTTATAGCCAATAGATTACCAGCCGCAGAAGGGCACGAACTCGATCGGGATTAACTTTCTAAGCGGCGTAAAAGTTAATCTTCTTATGCTACTCGCGGCACTTAGAGGCCTCTTGGATTCGCAACAGTGTGGCATTGAATCTTGTATCAATGCTGGCCATCTACGTCACGCTCTCGCCAGCACTTCAAGGCTGAAGCCGGGCCGGTAGGGCCTACTGTGAGCCGGTTTGGCAGAGGGACCTCGGTTCGAATCCACAATCCGCTTCGGCTCGCCTTTCTCTTCAAAAATTGTGGTCTGCGGACACTGTCTTGTGACTTTGTCCTTTCACAATTAATGAAACATTAAAATGGCTCTCATCACTGCCCATCTTAATGCTGGTGTCATTCTGGTGGTGACAGTGTAGCGGTAGGTATATAATCTCCCTCTTCCCTCACCTCCGTACCCCCCCCCCCTCACCCCCCTTCTCCCCGTCCCTAATAAGACTTACGGTTTCTGTGGACGCCGTTAAGTACCATGTTTACTTATGAAGGGCCTACACGCAGTGTCGCCGCCAGCACCACACTGTGTGTATTGTAAAAGTCTATATAGGCCTGTAGCATTATACAGCTGTGTTAAACTAGTTCCGTGGGTTTACTAACTGAATGAAGAACATGACGATTCAACCTCGAAGTGAAAACTGCCACTTAGTGTTCTGCCGCTGGCCTTCCTGGACTTATGCCACATACCTTTGTAGGGGAGTGGGGTGGGGAGTTGAGGGAAGCAGGTTGGAAGCATGAGTGAAGAGTCACAAGTCAGAGGTTGTTATAACATAACTTTTATTTGTACACCAACCAACCAGGAAACAGTGTCTGTATTGGAAAAGACACAAGCAAACAAAACATTTAGAACATGAAAGCAAATGTAAAGTATAAAGAACAGCAATTATCTAATAACTACAGTAACCATGTAGTTTACCTGTAGGTTACTATAATACATGACAAAATGATTAATAATCAAGCACATAAATCGTGTGCTTGACTTACACTTAAAACCCGTATCTCACAGAGTCGCGGTGGGTATACATGAGACGGCCAGTCACTGAGTTAACTGATGAACTCCCAGCATAATAGTATACAATAAAGTAACAGTGAAAAATACAGATTACCAAGCTCATTCTTAACTAAACAGGAAAAGTGAGATAACTGTTACAGCAGTTCCACTTAAGCACACAACGAGATGGATAGTGACACGGGTGGCATTTGGGACCATGCCATAAGTGGGAGGAAGTCAGTCATAAACTGACCGGCTCCAGCCTCGTTACTCAAAGCGTTACAGCATATCACTGTTACTGACTAGCAGAGCATATCTGTGAACAACGTCAAGCGTCTTACTGAAGCGGGTAGCGCATCAAGAATCTAAGCTGTTGATCTGGCTGCGCCTATCTGCTCGGTTAGTGAACAGAGACAAAGACCTAATTGCCACCACTGACGCGCGTCACCGGCCAGTTCGGGTACACGCACAAAGACCCGGAAAGGGTTTACAAGCTAAGCAGAGCAAAATCTGATTTGAGTACATATATAAAATACAAGCAGATATACTGCCAGGGGGCGGGGATAGCTCAGTGGTTAGAGCACCGGACTCGTGATTGAAAGGTCGCGGGTTCGAATCCCTGCTGGAACGGCGGGAGAATTTTCTTCTCCAGGGTCGACTTTCTGTGCTGACTCTTATTTCGGTATCCGTTCCACCCCCGTGTTACCACAGTAGCACGTAAAAAATCCCGGTCATTCTGCCAAAAAGTGCAGGTGGCAGGTTACAGCTAAACACTCATACACCTTACGTATGTGGATTTTATTGAACCGTGCTTCGGCATTGGTCACAACTTGTCCCTAATATGTCAAATGACATCTGAGGACATTAAGCATCTGACTCATCATCATCATGATACTATGATACTGCAAACACGAATAATGTACACACGAGTGGCGCGTGCCGCGCGACCAGCTCACACACTCACACACACGCAAACATACACTGACACGCACACACTGACGCGCACACAAACACACACACAAACACACACACACACATATGGGGCCGGGCAAGTAAGTAAGTAAACATGGAAGTAACTGAGTAAGTAAACATGGGGCTTAATGTCCGCATAAACCACAAGGCTTATTAGGGACGTGTAGATGGGTGGAAGGGCGTATGGAGATAGGGGAAGAGGGTGATTATATACCTATCGCTGCACAGCACTCACCGCCACTGACCAGAATGACTCCTGCATTAACTAGACTGATGGGCAGCGATAAGAGCCATGTTAATGTTTCACTGCCGATTAATTCAGTGAGGGACAAAGACACCAACAAGTGAAAGGAGAGCCGAAACAGATTCGAACCGAGGTCCTTCTACTGCTTACCACGGTCTAAACTGCCGAGGCTGCCCTCACTGAATCAGTTCTGACCGCCGCTAGGCCAAACAGGCTCACGGCACAGGCCGGAGTGGAGGTTCGTTCTTTTTCAGTTTAATGTCCTCAGATGCTAAAGAGCATATTAGGGACAGATGGGGGAGGCGGCTTTTTAATTATATGCAGATTTGAAGAGATCAGTTTTTAAGGCTTGCTTGGAAGAAGGTATGTGGATGCTGAATCAGTCAGTGACCATAGATCAGTGCGGGTCAGTAATGGACTGGACACGAAAACAACATAGCTGAACCAAAATAGATTAGTGGCTTAGCTCTCCATCTCATTTTTCATCGTTTTTCACCATTTAATTGTTGTTCAAGTGCCGTTTTGCGGCTTGATAAAGGGGGTTACCCCGAACATTCGCATAGTGTTTTTTTGTTTTTTGTTTTTTGTTTTGTCGCAGCCGGAGTTCTTTTGAACCTTTCATGTGTTTGGATCTTGTTTTAGAACGCTACTATAGCAGTCATTCTTGTTTCAGATAGATGCAAAGTTATTTAAATCCTTAAATGCTTTAGGATTTAAATAACTAACCGATCAAGACTAGATTTTTTTTAATAAACAGTGACTGAACAAATGGAACAGTTACAAGTACATATGCCGAGCTGTTTTCAAGGGAAGTAATTGGCGATCGTTTCACTGTTGTTTTCGCTACAAATAGTTCCAAACATTCTGATATTTATACGCACTACCTGTTTCCCCAGTCCCGTTTTTCTGTTCCTCTTCTGTGCTTCACATACTGACAGAAAAAGGATATTTTAAGACTGTTTTTGTGGTGTACCAACAGTTGAGACACAAATGTGAAATTAAGAATTCGGGTAGCGTTCGGAAATCAAATATAGATCTTTCTCCGGAAAGCGGATGCTTATAATGTAGGGTGTTACCAGGCATGAGGCAGGAGTTTCAAACAACTTTCAGGTTTGTTGTAGCGGTTGAACCTTGTTTTCTTGCTATCTTCTTGTCGCTGTGATCGCTCGTGCTTGAGGTATTTATGTTGTGCAGTATTACACAAGCGTAAGCATCAGTGTATTTATCAGAAATCGGGCTGACTTTGTCTTCATCTTTGACCTTTTGAAAGCTGTTTGTTTGGCCGATTTTCTTCAAAACATGGCTAAACATGCACGGCATTACTCAGTCCATGTGACTTCATTAGGATCCACATTAGTCAGCTTTTTCTCAGCTTATTTATTTGTTTATTTATGTGTATGTGTTCACGTAAATCATTTTCTTATTGTTTGTTTTGTTCAAGGTTGAGTCATAAATTGTGGGGTTTGTTGTTTATAAATTACATTCAGTTGTACTAGTTCAGTAGTACTACTACTAGTTGTACTTGTAGTTGTACACACACACTGACAGTGACACTAGTGACAGTGAATTCAAGTTACACAGTAAAGTAACATGTTGTTACTTAGTATGCGGTATACTTACTAGAGTCTATACAATAGCAAGATGATGAAGATATTTTCTGTACTTTTGTTTTAGGTCGTATGAATGATTTTCCATTTAGACGAGCATGCCACTAAAAACAAAGAGAGGTCGACTACCAGCAAGAAGTAATGGCAGCCTTTCAAAGGTAAGACTAAGAAGAGTAAGACAGATTAGACATAAGGTGGAGGAAATCAGTTCAAATACTTCAACTGACTCAGTGCAGCATTCATGATGAAACTGAAAGTAGAAACCAAGATGCAAGGGGCTAATGCCATACTGAAGAAAATAACCATCAATGCTGTACATGTATGACAGTAAACTGAGTTTTACTGTCAGTCACTCAGTGCATCACAGTCACACTCACAGTTTACTGTTAGTAGTATTACTGTTAGTGTTACCAACAAAATGATTTCTGAAAATCTTGTGCAAAGGTCATGTGTATACTATATCATATATATATCATGTAAATTGTAACAGCAATGTGAGACATTTTCAACTTACTGTGTTAGTGTATTAGTTTTACTTTAGCAGCATCACACATCAGAAAACTGTCCACAGATCCATAAGCAACAGCCTTAAATTTAATTGTCTTGAAGAAAAAGAATAAGACAAAGAGTAAGAGTAAGACATTAAGAGAAAGATAAGCTGAAGCAAATCTGTCTAATTTTAAACAAATCTACAGGTTTATGCCAATTCTGTATTTAAATTTACTCTAGTTATAATTTATATGTTTAGATTTCAATTTCAGGCACTGCCAAAGAAAACAGTGACAAAGAGTGTTGGGAAATCCAAAGTGGCACTGGCAGCAAAGAAGTAAGTTTACACAGATCAATTCATGTTTGGTACAGTCAAAACAAATTAAATTACTGCTCTTCCAGTCTGAACTCCCCATCCTCCTTCCTACTCTGTTGCCAGCTGCAAACTCCTGAGCCTTTCCCTTTGGTCTGGTGCCAGGTGCAGCCTACCGCCACCACCCTAAGTATTATCACTATATCAGCTGCAACTCCTCCCCCTCTCCCCTCCCCCTGCTCCAATCTGCTGCCAGCGGCAATCTGCTGGTAGTGGTGCTACATCTTCCTCCACCCCCATGACACAGTCAGCAAGCTGCTGCTGCTGCTAGTGGTGGTACATCCTCCTCTACTTCCATGACACATTCAGCAAGCTGCTGCTGCTGCTAGTGGTGGTACATCCTCCTCTACTTCCATGACACATTCAGCAAGCTGCTGCTGCTGCTGGTACATCCTCCTCCACTTCCATGACACATTCAGCAAGCTGCTAGTGGTGGTACATCCTCCTCCACTTCCATCCCACATTTGGCAAACTGCTGCTACTGCTACCAGTGCTAGTGGTGGTACATCTTCCTCCACCCCATGCCACATTCAGCAAACTGCTGCGACTGCTAGTGGTGGTACATCTTCCTCCACCCCCATGCCATATTCAGCAAGCTGCTGCGACTGCTAGTGGTGGTACATCCTCCTCCACCCCATGCCACATTCAGCAAAGTGCTGCTAAGTACTGCTGGTGGTGGTACATCCTCCTCCACCTCATGCTACTTCTGGCAAACTGCTGCCACTGCTAGTGGAGGTACAGCCTCCTCCGCTGCCATGCCACATTCAGCAAACTGCTGCTACTGCTAGTGGTGGTACATCCTCCTCCACCCCCATGCCACGTCTGGCATTATAGTGGCAAGCTGCTGCTACTGCTACTGATGGTACATCCTCCACCACTCCCATGCCACTTCTGGCAAACTGCTGCCACTGCTAGTGGAGGTACAGCCTCCTCCGCTGTCATGCCACATCTGGCATTATAGTGGCAAACAGCTGCTACTGCTAGTGATGGTACAGCCTCTTCCACCCCCATGCCTCATTTGGCAAACTGCTGCTGCTGCTACTAGTGCTAGTACTGTAGTAGTGGTACATGTATCCTCTTCCACCCTATGCCACATTCATGTGCATTTGATGCCCACATGGATGTTTTAGGGTGTGTGTGTGTGTGTGCTGATGTGAGTTTTTCATGGGTGTTTATAACTGCTTAACAGAATAACACTAAAATTCAAGTGTGCCTTATGTAATGTTGATGCTCATTTTGACAGGCCAGGAAAGAAAGCAGGAAGGGCAAGGGCTGGATATGAGCTGTACTCCAACTCAGATGATCGAAGGCAGGGAAATTATGGAAGAGAACATACTAATGCTGACGGCACATGCAGAACCTTGGTGGAGGATTGGATAGCAAAACAGCGTATGTTTGTCTTCTTATTTTCACTCAGTTTTGACCATCAGTTGATTGCTTTATCAAGTGCACCAGCCGTTGTGGTACTTCATGGCTTTGATAATGCCATCCTTTTTTGTGTGTGTGTGTGTGTGTTTGGCTGAGTGGAAGGAACAGTGGCTGAACTTTGATTTCTCACGGCTTGTACAGTTACATAGAGTACAAAGCAAAGGACAGACAGGGAGAACAGAAAACAAGGAGGTAGCCAGTGCATGCATATGAGCCTGTGACAAAAGGTCGTGATCTAAAGTGGGACACACTGCCTCAAAATCAAACTCCTAGTAAGCTGTTTTCAGTCTTAACATTAGAAAGTAGTATGTTTCAAGTAACTGTTTCCATCATAAAAAAATGGTTTTGATCCAAGTGTGTGCTGTATGGCATAAAAACTGGGGTCACGTCAGGTGTGGACATTTGTAACAATGAACACAGTGAATGTCATAATAATACAGAGAAAAACCATTTGTATGCAATTTTAATGCTTCTGATGCATTTAACTTTTTAAGTAGCTGCTAGTAATAAAATCAGAGCAGGCAGGACAAACAAATTCTGCTTTAAATGTAAGTATTGTGTAATCATTGTGTCAAAATTTTGCGCTCAAGAATCTAGTGCTACAAATAATCATTTCAAACACAGAACAACTTCAGTAAAGTTTTCAAACAAGGAACACTTTATTTCATAGTATACACTGTAATGATAAATGCAAAAAAAATGCAAGGCAGGAGGCATATTTACACATTCCAACTTGTTTAAGTGGACGAACGTAACACTATGGCAGTGGACACAGTCTATGAAAACCAAGATACTATTTCACCCAGACTGAACAAACAGTACACAACTGTAGTGAATCTAGGCACAATAACAGTATGATATGACAGGTTAAAGGAGCAACTTTCTGAACATGCAGATCACATTAAAACTTTAGGAATAGGACAAGACCCCCCCCCCCCCTCCCAAAAAAAAAAAAAAACACACACACACACACACACAAAAACGACATCCTTTCAAACTAAACCTGTCTGTCAATCACTGTCAGTGAAAAACTGCTGCCTCACTTTGCACTCAGTGTCAGGGAAACTTTTTTTCTGTTTGCAATAAAGAAATCCCAATAAGATAAGTCCGGTGGTGAGGGCTTGAAGAACATGCTTCCTTTTTGTGTGTGAAGAACTGGATCCATACATGATTTTCTGCTTGGCACACTTCCAGAACCTGCCACAGTTATCAAAAGTAACAGAATTTAATACAGACTTGAATACCAGGGACAGACAGACGTCATCTAATGTATGCTTACTAAAACTAAAAGAAAAACAACAACACATTAAAAATGTGATCAGGTCACAAAGTATGGCATCTTTAAGTCAGGTACATGTATTAAATTTTTCAGTATGTAAAAAAGGAAAACAGAAAAATGCTTCATGTACTTTGGACTGTAACAATCCTCAAGTGCCCTTACATACCAAAGGTCTTTATTTATACAAGAGCAGTGAAAATGTTTATAATAAATTTAATTGTAAGAAAATCTTCACCACCCCCCCACCCCCCTTCCACCGGCCCCCAAAGTCGGCCTTCATGCACAGTTAATCAATCAAAATAAAAATAAATTTACAGTGGCAAGTCAACTATTACATTTAATGCGGAAAGGAAACAAAAATAAGACTGCAAAACAAAGGAAAGGGGGATGGGGGGTAGCACTGTGCCCATGTTACGTTCACCTGCTACAAAGTTTACAGAGTACATGTTTAATATGCACAAGCCTCCATTCGGACGTAAAAGTTTGTAAACAACCACTTGAAAGGTAAGCTGTGAGCCATTTCAAATTTTAAATCAACCGCTTAGCTAAATCAGCAATAATTACAGACATAGACGGACTGCAGACTAACGTAACAAAAGACACCTGGACACACGTAACACAGACACTGTCACAAACTGTGTCCACAATCTGAAATTGCCCCCTTCCCGCCATAATACAATGAAGTAAACAAAGCACACTACCAATGCCATTTATATCACTTACTAGTGGCTAAGAAAGCATTTGTTTGGGAAAATATGAGGACAGAAATTCGACAATTATGTGGGTCGTTCGTAACATTTAGGACGTTCGTAACAAAACAAAATAACCGGACACAGTCCAAATACTCACCACCACCCCTTCGTCGAAACCATTGTCAGCGACAAGTGGCCATGTGATGTCAACAGGAAGGCCAGTGGTAGTGTTAGAAGCGGTCAGCAGTAATTAAATGTTTGCCATGTCGATAAAATTTGCAAAAGGTCGTTCGTAACAAATGGACAAAGTTTTAGATTTTTTACTTCTGGGTAAAAAAAATGAAACAAAGAAATGCCCTCAGTAAAAACATCGACTGCTTTTGGTGCGCGATTGATATGCAAATAAGAGAAGCGAAGGTCCACAGTGAATGCAATAGCGGATGGTAGCAGACGATCTTTAAACTTATCGGAAATTTGGACACAGTCCGTTACGAACGGCCAGTGTATTTTCAATTTCATTTTTTTGGTTATGAAACGTCACGCATGGCTTGCAATTCGACTGGATACTAAATTTAGTTTATTCAGCAGTCAAATGGTGTACAAGTTGTGAAGAATAGTTCAGCTGGTTAGTTGCTGTTTTGAGCTGAAGTCAAACAACCCACGTTGTCCCACTTTCCGGAAGTCGATTTTTGTCAAGTATTTTTGTTTTTAATCCTTCTCTTGGTGACCAAAGCTGCCAATTTTTACTTTAACTACTCGTTAATGCATACTGAATAAAAGCAACCACAGTTTCGTGTAACTGTAGTAAGACGAAAATAAATAAGAGTATACAAACATACCCGGGTTAAGCGGGAGCACCTTTTGTCACAGGCTCATATGGGTTCTTCTTCAGTGCTGGTCCTAATTAGGGGGAATCAGAGGTCAAAAATGAAATAGCTTGCAGCTTATCCCAATTAGGCTTGTTGTGTTCCACATAGTGACATACATCCTATTTTAAGGCACAATTAAAAGAAAGCAGTTAGGACCCCGACTGCAAGTTAGGGTGACTTCGAACATGTCCAGATGGAGAGCATAACGCATGTTTTGGTGTGACATAAAAGTATCATTATGTAATATTTAGAACAAGAACCTTACTATTTCATAGAAAGGTTTTGAATAACAATCATTAGGAGTAACTAAGTGCAATTTTTTAGAGGGTTCATCCACTTGAAAGTAGAACAGCCTACCCGCAAAATTGTGACACTGAAACATGTGTGACATGGAAAGAAAAGTTTTTCCTTCAAGATCAAACAAACACCATGGATCATGAACAAGTATTTATTCTTGTTAGTTTTTGATGCTTTGGACATATTCCAAAGTAATATTGGAACACTTCCTCAACTTCAGATGTTCTTTGAATTGTAACACATGTTTCGTGTGACATGTAACGCATGTTTCACATGACATTCAATAATCACTCAGGTTGGAAACTGTTAAAAGCATGTAGATTTTTTTAGATTTTTTTTTTAGAGTATTTGTACACATTGTAAGCATTTGTTTTGAGTTTGACAAGGTTTTGTTTAGTTTGACAAGTTTTGCTTATGTGAAGAAGAAAAAAAAGAAAAAAAAGTGATGAGCAGTACTAGTAATGTTTACATGAATTGACTGAAACTTAACATGAAAATTTAATCAATCATCTGTTCTCATGCAAAACAATGACAACTTGAAGCAACTTTTATTCTGCAAAAAAACCCAGCTGCATTTGACACTGGTCTGTAGTGGCTTAGTTTTGCAAGCTGATCAGCAGGCACCCAAGGGATGTCATCAGTTGCAGGGAACGAGAAGCTGCTCTGATTTTCACGCAGGAACTTTATCTGCACTTCTCCAGATGAAGCCTTGTAGTCTAGAAGTAGAACCTAGATTTAACAGAGCCAACAAGTGAAATCACAGTACAAGTTGCAGTCCACGACACATCACATTCAGAGACAGCACTCAAAGTTGAAGGAAATGGAAAAACAAGATGTAGTAAACTAGTACATATATAGTATCCTGCCTCAGACCCCTGTCTTTTTCATGAATGCTAATGCACCCCCCCCTCGCCCCAGGAACCAAACAAAAACAAAACAAAAAACATGAATAACAAAAACAACGCAAGTAGTAGTACAGTTCTACTCAGTATATTAATATTATTAATATTATGTTGAATTCTTTCCAGCTTAAATTAGTAAAGTTTACTAAAAATGAACAGAACAAAAACAAAAAACCTCTGCAAGCACACCATGTCATTACTAAAACAGGACAGAAGAAACAACAATACAAATTCTAAACAAAAACTCTGCAGGCACACCATGTCGCGTTAAGTTAGTATCGTTTCTAGTCCTATAGAAGATGGTAAATTTAAATCAAAAGAATCTCAAAGTTACATTATCACTAATACTATAGCACAGTCTCAGTTTTACACAGAAATCAAAGTAGGGAAGATTTGTTCAACACACATTCTGCAACACAATGATACAACGCACATTTTGTGAGATGGAATCAACTTCCGTCCGGTTCCATGTCACCAGAAACGAACGTTATGTTTTGACCAATTCTTGTCTCCTTGTTCATGGACTGAGAAGTAATTTGAAATGACTGCAACCATTACTAAACATGTTTGTTTTTGATCCTGCGTATGCCTACTTTTTGGTAATTGTGGTTCCTAACCATGAAATAATGATTGGGCAATGTATGTTTCTTGTGATGAAACGGAGATGAACCTGCAAGAGGGTGCATCGAACACATTGAACGCTGTATTTATAAATAAAGAGTGCTACTGTATAAAATACTAGTCTGAAATGATCAAGTAACTATAACTGCTTGGAATATCACCTACCTGCGTCATTAGTAGCCTCCAAATTGGGTGAAATCATGTGCTAGCAGACAATGATGACAGCCCAGCGACGCATGTTTCTCCTGCGTCAGAGTGTGACGCTCAGTGGTAAAAGCACCCATTCACAAATTCCATGCGTATCACGTGACACGACATCATCGATGTGTGTGTAGATGCCCATGGTACGTTTGAAAATTGCGGTTAGAAGAAAAAAATTCTTTGTTGGATTTGTTTCGCGAATTTTTGTTTTTGCCGTTACAGATGTTTCACCTGTGACGCAAAATTTTCATTGCACTTTTAATGCATTTTAGGAAATAATACGGCAACTTTGGTGTTCAGATCTCAGCATCTATAGTGCTTTGTTATTTATAGCAGCAGTGTTTTCCCCGGTTCGTATCGTCGATCTTGTGCAAGTTGGAAGTGAACGCGTGTTTCATGACCTGACGGGTCATGAAACATGCGTAATGCTCACTTTCAATCATCATTATTGTACACAGACATACTCAGCAGGCCTGAAATTAGCTTTCTGGTGCTTTTGCATGTTGCAACTTTGCAAACAAATTAGATATGTCTGAATATTTTCGTCTGGTATGAAGTAGCTTCCAACACAAGCAGTAGGGTATCACCATTCCCGTTTTTGGCCGCCATTTTTGCGTGACGTGGGAGTATATTTTGCTAATAAAAAATAAACTTTTTTTTTTTTTTTCTCACCATATTGCTCTCATTGCTTCTTGGGTGTATAACAAAGGGAGTTTTCTCCATTTGGTGTCAAATAAAGGAACTGGTTTACAGCAAAACTGTTGCAAAGTGAGTGACTACCAATTAGGACCAGCACTAAAGAAGAACCCATATATATGATTAGATCTGTGAAATTTTAGAAACTCTTTATTGAATATTGTGTATACCTTCATTTTTATGACAATCTACATAGTTCTCTTCAAAAACAAGGAATGCGAAGCCCCAGTTTGCCATGGGCAAGCCTTTGTTAGTTTAAAAAAAAAAAAAAAGTATAGTAAGAGTAATGTGTTGTTTAGTTTGGTCTCAGTCCAGGTCTAAGTCTAACCTTCTCTTTTTATTCTTTTTATTTTTCCAGCTGTGGACACTTCCTATTCTGAGAGCGAGAGTGCTGGAAGCAGAGAAATGGCCCATGCTGTGGAGAGACACTACCCTGTTGATAGCACAACAATGTTCAACAAGCGGCTGGTGTCCTCTACCCCAGACCCTGAGAGGCTGATAGATGACAACATGGTGGATGAACAGTTAATCCCCGAGCGTGACACAGACTGGGGGCCAGGGGGCACATCGGCCCGGACAGAGAAGGATGGGGCCGCCACATTGCTGTCAGAATCAGAACGTCAACGTGTTCGCCAGCAGCTCGATGCTGCCTTGATTGAGGAAGCTCAGGTGAAGAACAAAAGGCTGCAAGAGCAGTGGAAGGGGATGCAGAAGAATCAGCAGCAGAATAGGTCATCCTCAGTACTCCCTCAAGGTCAGGTGCCAGTGAATAAGAAGGTGTTAGCAGCACCCCAAAGCACCAGAGCAGTGAATGGCACTCAGCCAGCCCCCAAAAGCAGTAGAACTGGTGTGCTACATAGGCATGCTCCCAGCTGCAAAAATGTTGCTGCTGGTAGTGCAAAGACAGCATCAGGTGATCAAGGTACTGGTGCTATTTTTGCAGGCAGTAAGACTAAGAGTGCACCTGGCATGCCTCCTGTTTCCGTTTTGCATAATGTGGTAAGTGGACTTGAAGCCAGAGCAAGTGACATTGGTGTGTTCCATCACTTTCTCAACAGAGACTCAGCTGACCTTCCCACGTGTCTTCAGCAGAGAGTGGATGTCGGGGTTGACGGTAAAGTGTTCATCCCACACAGCACTGAACATGTGCCCAACATGAGCATGGGCTTTACACCCCGTGCAGGAAACCAGACTGGTCCATTCAGTGGACTGTCATCAGGAACTAATCCTGGTTCAGCATCCACTGCATCTCACCCTGTCTTAGAGCCTCTTACAATAGTAACGGATGAAGTTTTCACTGATGTTGATGACCGCAGTGCTCTGCCAGTTCATATAGCCACCCCTGCCTGCAGCCCTGTTCGCAAGAGAGCAATTACTTCTCAACCTCCTCAGAACAGCTCCAGAAATCTACAGTTTCAAAATGGTCCAACTATTCCCTTGCCAAGTGAGTACCCTTCAACACAACAGACTCAGCAAGGCTTGAGGACTCCAGCAACAAGCCCCGAAAGGGACTCTTCACAGTTGACCTTTCCAGCTAACAGCAGAGGACAGCAGCCACAGAATCTGTTGCTCCATCCTTCTAGTTCTACCCACAATCACAAGCCTGCAAACAGCAGCCAGCCAAACAGTGGTGCCAAGAGGAAAACTGATGCAGGCAGCTACACAGCCGATGGGTATTACATCAACAGGCCAGTGGACACTGGAGGGGCGAGCGGAGGGGAATCCCCGCCCAGACCACAGCTGTTTACTCCAACTCCATCACATTCTCCGCAGCTAACCAGCAGGGAAATGCAGCATCTGGAAAATGACTCCAGTTCAGGTGCTGCTCAGCTGAACGTAAACAACAACTCAGATAGTTACAGCAGGCAGCCCAACACGAATCAGAACATGCACGAGTCCCCACATGCCCCAGGCAGACATGGACATCATGGTTACCCTGCCAGTGGTGTGCATGGCTTGATGGACCAGGCGCGCCCCAGCAGAGAAGCCATGGCAGAAATGGATTTTCTCGGCTTTCCGTTCAACCCCAAGGCACAAATGATGGCAAACGAGGATGAACTGGATCCTCCAGCTCCTGCCTGTTCCCCAATGCCGCCAGCATTTTCTAACCGTGAAGTGTTGAATGGGCCAAACCGCCTGCGTAGGTTGATCCATGAGCTGAAAGAAACCTGTGAAATTGAGGGTGAGAAATGCAATTTTATTATTGGTTTTATTTTTTAGATGATATTTTATCTCAAAGCATTTGGTTCCATTTATTTGTGAAGTAATCTGCATGTAGTGTCACACAGGGCACCTAATATTATCACTAGTAATATGCTGTATGTAATGACTTACTGGTTTCTGTGTTTTCTGTTTGGTGATGAATAACTGTCTAACTGAACTCCTTGAGTTACCTGAATTTTTTTCTTCTTCTTTTTTCCCCCTTTGTTTTGGTAAGCTACAAGATAACACATGGCACAGCCAAAGCCATTCAGCCTGATTTTGGCATAAAACTTAAAAGTACAAGTATTAACTACTATACAAAATACAAGTTTTAGAAAGAAAAAATTAAGGTTATGATTTATACTTCATTGAAGAGGAGAATTATGATTTGACCTATCGCAGTTGGTGGCTGTTTATACTATCATAGCATGCTTATATTGAATTGACTAACTTTTAGTTTTACGTTAGTATCCTTCTTACCTAGTAAGCCAGTACTCACAAAACTGTGTACCTCTTGATCCAGGTAACAGTTGGGGTTTACCTGTGTCTCACTGAATGTCAGCATCATCACAACCCATCACCAGTAATGTGTGTATTTATGTGTGTGAGAAAGAGAGAGTGTGTGTGTATACGTGTGTGTGTGATAAAATGAGCCTAATAATTATTCTTATGTCTTTGTAAGCACTCTGGGCTCTTACGAGACGGGGCGCTGTAAATAATCTATTATTATTACCATCACTTTGTATTGTACCATGCTTTATACAGGCCCGTGGTGAAGGCCAGCAGGAGACTGGAACTGAGAAAACCTACTTGTGTGAGATGGCTGTTCATGACTGGCTTTACCATCTAGTTGTTTCACAACATTGTCTGCTTTCTTGATGCAGGTGACATGGAGGTGTGTCATCTGGTGCAGCAGATCAGCGACCTCATCGAGTTCCTGCCCCAGCTCAAACCCACCTTTAACTTGGAGACCGAGATTGGCCTTGCCATACAACCACTACGCAGTGAATGTAGTCAGCTCAGAAGGTATGGCTTACAGTGACTCATGTGTACGTTACACTTAACACCAATTAGCATATGGTTACAACTTACATCAGTTAATTGGGGGAAGTTTGATTTTCTCTGCAAAAAAATTTCAGACTGGCCTCAAACCATGCATGAATGTGTAATTACTGTAAACTGTAAAAAGCTGTATGCAAAACTACTGTATGTGTCACGAAGACTAAGAGTAAGATTCAGAATTTACTGCACTGTTGGAATTCAAATGCAAGAAACTAAAAATAGTTAACTAAATGGTGGCATGATTTTCTCTTTGTATTTTAAACCTAGAAAAACATGATTACTTCCAGCGTCATCTGTTGATCTGAGAGATTGTTCAAGGGAGACCATTCTTTCAGTGTCTGTCAGACATAATACCTTTGATTTAATTAATGTTCAAATGTTCAGAATTTGCATGGTTGTTAGGTGCATAATCAATATCATTTGCAGAGTTAACACTTGTACATTTAGTGACTGTACTGTGTATTCAATGAGCAGATTTCCTTCCTTGTCAATTAAAATTTAAATAATATTTATTACGGCTCCTGAACATGCTTTAGCTGTGAAATGTGAGTTTTCAATCTTCACATGGTCATGATTGTTGTTCAGCTTTACACATTTAACCTGTTTACCAGTTTCACTTTTATTTTAATGTTTTATTTGTCTGGGCCTTTTTTGAGGCCACAGTCTGACATTGTCTTTGAACAGTTCAAACTTAAAGTGTTTTTCTTGAACTTTTTATCAGATAGTGATACTGATAGTGATAAGTGAATTTGAAACTGTATATATAACTGTATTTTGTGTTTTTGTTGTTGTTGTTTTGGCTGAGGGGGTGTTTATTATTATTGTGCCTTCTTTTTTCCATACAGGGACAAAAATCACATATACAGTAAGCTATACGCATAAGTGACATATTGTAAATAAATTTGTGACTGACAAAAGTAACATGTGTTTGAAGAAAAAAATTAAGTGGTTCACACCTAACTTGTCAGACATTGTATTAAAAAAGATCTTCAGTAGTTCCAAATGTAATGTCAGTCATTTGATTTTAACTATCCCTGCTGACATGACTTTTTTATGAGTTCTGCCAGTTGATACTAGTTCATTTATTATCATTTCATCATTTAGTAATTTTCATCAGTGTCATGTACTTTTTTACAGACGGCTGAGAATTCTTAATCAACAGTTGAGGGAAAGAGAGAGACAAGAAAAGGAAGGTTTAGATCCCAAAATACAAGTTGAAAGTAAGTTGTCTATTGTAAACACTTTCTCTGTCTCTGTTTCTTCCATCCTGAGTTGACTGGGGTTGACAGGACAAATTACTCTTTGTCTCTCAGTCTGTCACTGTCTTGCATGATCTCTGTCAGACTGCATAATGTTTTCTTTCCTATGTTGTAAAAAAAAAAAGTAAGTTATTGTATTTATAATATATGTGCAGATTTCTTGTGCATAATTACATGTATGCATTCAGGGCTCCCATTGATGCACAAATGCCTCTCTTACACACTAGGTTTAAAAAGGATGAACTAAACTTATGTCTAGAGGGTCCCATGGGACGCAATAAAGAAAAAGGTGTTATATGGAACACACTATAGAAAAAAAAGAGCTAGGTTATATTTTTTCTAAGATGCGCTAAATACAAAAAAAGTCTAGGTTATGTTTTTTCTAAGTCCAGACCTAAAAAAAAAAAAAAAGCAAGGTTAGATTTTTTCTAAGACGCACTAAAAGAAAAAAGCTAGGTTATGTTTTTTCTAAGTCCAGGCCTCTTGTTCCTGACTGACTGAAAATGTGGTCCTGTGAACTCTTCTTTGTCTGATGTCCCTGAAATTTGCAACAGGGTAGACACAATGGGCCATGCAATTTTTGTTCCACATCTTGTCTCAGACCCAACAGCTACTTTACACTGACTTTGTTACAGAGTAATACTGACATGGAGATCTACAAGAAAAGGCCTTGCAGTAAGCCTGTGACTGCCATAATGATCATGAGCCAACACAAGTGTACAAAAGTGGCATTATCTGACAGAACTGAATCTAGAACTGAGTTGTAGAATGGGCAAAATGTATCAATATGCAAAACAGTCAACTTCTGCACAGCTGCTGTTTCATATTGACTTGACCCTTTAAAATTGCCCAGGGACCCTCTAAAAGTTATAGCAAGGAGTCCCAGGGACCCCCTTAAAATACGTGCTGATGGGAGTCCTGCTGCATCATAATATGTCATGGACAGTATGAAGTATGAGTGGCATATTCAGGTATTTTGCCACCTGCTTTGCAGTCCTGACCCTACAGACAGAGAACATGGAGCTGCAGAAGAAATTGACTGAAGCAGAGAAGAGCTGTGAGAAGCTCAACTCGTTCATCAGTAAGCAACAGCAGGAGTTACAGCAGCTCCGCAGCCAGTTCTCCAAAAAGGTTTGTAACAGCCTTTCATGTGTTCCTTTGTGTGCTTTGATTTGTAAATGCACTCATGTGTGTGATGAGGGGTGCTTGTTTATGTTTTGTAGATTTGGTGGTGGTGATTTTTTGCAGCAAACTGTGGTTCGGAAGGATGATATTCAGAAACTCCAATTACACAACTGCCTTACACTCATACAAGACTTAAAACCCAGTGTTGTAGTCACTAACAGTTATCAGGAAGGTACTGAAACCAAGCAGATGTTAAATTATTATTCTGCCCCCCCCCCCCCCACCCCAACCCATTACCCCCTCCCAAGTTTGTGCTGTTGTCTTTCTGACATTTTGGGCTAAATTATTTAACATTAGAGAGAGAAAAATTATGTATGCTGGTTTGCTCATGCCTGTGAATGTGGTTACAACAACAGGAGCATGAGAAGCTGCTGGTGCGTCAGGAAGACGTTCAGCAGCTGAATCGCCTCAACCAGGAGCTGGAGAGGATGTCCATGCGCAATCAGAGCCTGCAGTCAAAGCTGTCGGCAGCCGACTGTCAGAATAGTGTCCTTGACCTCACCTTGAAGCAGAGGGACATGGAAATCGTTCGGCTTCAGGACAGTCTTGGGTAAGTGAGCTGTGACAGCCCCTGTCATGGCTCAGTCAGCTTCGTTTGCAGACAGCATTGTGTTGTGCTGCCATCTTCACTGGGCATTCCACAACAGCTTGCAGCTGAACTGGACAACAGAGTGATTTTATGTGTGCGTTGCTTGTCATCATTGTTGTTTTCCCCTTGTGGTGTTTCAGTGTGGGTGTGTAAATCTGGTTTCTGTACAGCGTCCCAAGTTGTGTTTTTATGGCAGAGGTTTGCACTTTACAAATATTTTATTATTGATATTATTGCAATTTGAGGGCTGTTAGATGGTGCAGTGTTTGATTTGAGATCACATACCTTGTTAGAAGAGCCCATGTGTTCAGTGAATGGCCAATCACACTGCTGAAACATTGCACCTACACTATCATCAAGTTGTTAGTCTGGTTGCAGATGTATTGCCATGAAGTCCATCAGTCTGGTGGCAAATACATTGCCATGAAATCCATCAGTCTAGTTGCAAACGTATTGCCATGAAGTCCATCAGTCTGGTGGCAAATGTATTGCCATGAATGGTGGCAAATGTATTGCCATGAAGTCCATCAGCTGGTTGTTTCGTTAAGCGGGCAAGTGATCTTTGCTGTGTGCAGCAAGATGAAGCAAGCCGTGTCAGAGGTGATGCAGTTCTATAACAGCAGTGAGGGGGATGTCAGCAACTCCAACTCCCTCGTCCGCAGTCTGCCCTGCTTCCGCATGCTGCACAACTTGCTCAAGTCCGTTGCTGCTTTCCGTGGGTGAGTCTCTGCTTTCAGGCATCTGTGCGCAGAGATCAAGCTAGGCAGTGTGGCTTCAAATAAAGGGACACTGTAAACTGATGCATGGTTATACAGTGAACACAGAGCGTGTGCTAAGACAGCAGCAGTTTCACGTGGCACCAGCCATGTAACAACCAAATAGTACTTTAGGTACACCTCTTGAGCGGTGTTCAAAAACACTGCTAAAAGGCTCGTCATTGATTCAGAATCCATATGACAAGAGCACAGTGAGTCTGCTTGAGAGCAGAAAATAGCGCTATATAAAAGCAGTCAGTTAATGAATAATTAATGTCCACTTTTAGCCCCTTCAGTTCTTTATCCGCTCACATGCATTGGGGGGTGGGGGGGTAGTAAACACAGATGCAGTCCATTTCCGATGTGAGTTATTTTGCCCTAACCGTCAATTTTATGTAAATGTAGAACACTTAAACGTATGGGGCTGTATGTGGATATTGTCTATTGCTTTCCAGAGTTAATTATTTTGCCCTAACCATCAATTTTATGCAAATGTAGAATACTTCAACATATGGGGCTGTATGTGGATATTGTCTATTGCTTCATTAATCTGTTTGTGTCCAGATGATGGGCTGTACAAAAAACACCTCATGCAAGTTGTTTATCATTCATTACAGCGTAATGAAAATGAACATTGTCAGTGTGACGAGCATCAGTTGCTGGCAGCCTCCTTGTTGACATGTTGGGTTATTATGGACAAATTTTAAAAAAACATACTTGTTGTTGATCGCTTTTACATAGCGCTATTCTCCACTCTCGAGCAGACTCACTGCACTCACATGTGATTCTACACAAGTAAATAGTTTTTTCATAGTGCATTTTTTTAATATCCACCAAAGTGGTGTACTTACTGCGCTGGCGTGGCTGGTGCCACATGAAACTGCAGCCGTGTCAGCACATTCAGTGTACACCATACAACCATGCACTATGTCACTTCATGCAAAGCCACATATGTAAGGTGCATGCATGTTTAGCTGTAACCTGCCACCTGCACTTTTGGCAGAATAAGCAGGATCTTTTATGTGCTACTGCGGTAACACGAGGGTGGAGTGGATACCAAAATTGAGTCAGCACAGAAAGTTGACCCTGGAGAAGAAAATTCTTCTGCCGCACCCTCAGGGATTTGAACCTGCAACCTTTCAATCATGAGTCCGGTGCTCTAACCACTTAGCTATCCCTGTTTTGACATTTATGCATAACCTAGCAAACATAAGTAGTCATTGTCTTGTGCGATATTTGTACATTTAAATATTTATAGTACATGTATTTGCAGTCAGAATCTTGATGCTAAACAGATTTGAAAAGCTTCACAGATTAGAATTATGTAACAAAACTAGTTCCTTGATGAGAATCTCATTTAATGAAGAACTGCTGTGAGAGGCAATCCTAATGAGTGATCATCATTCATTCCTTTCTCATAAACTTTATTTTTTATCAGTCATACTTATTTCATTGTTATATGACTTAGAGCCAAAAGGTGCGCATGCAAGGGGTTCTGCACTTCAGTTGAAAACAAAACATTGTTGAAAACTGTTTTTATTTGAAATGTTGTGTTGTGTACTTGCATGAATGAATGAATATATAGTACAGATAATTTCAGCAACCAGGCTGTGGTTGATTTCAAGATACAGTCATCACACACTGAAAAAGCGCCAAAAAATGACCGCCAAAAATGGACATCCATGTACCGAGTGATTTTCGTCACTTTGCTTACAAACAAATCACAAGCACATGGAGAAACAATCACTGATTTGTACGCGGAAAACATCGTTTTATACGGATAATATAACATCAACACTCACGATAGTTATATTTTCGATCAATTGATCATGAAAGTTTGCCCTGTATGTACGTCAGATGTGTTGCAAACTCGAACTGAAAACTTTGAACAACCGAAAAACGACAGCATCGCTTCAGAATCACCGGAAACGTCGCGTGTGTTCCGATCCATGCATTTGCACTATACAGCGATACTATTTTTTTTTCAGCGAAGTTTTGCACGAAATCTGAAGAATATTTCCCCGATCGTTTGATATTGTTGTAATATCCGACGTCCCTACAAGATATCGAATATTTTGTACAAAACAAACAAGAAAGCAGTCTCTTTTTTATCGACAACGTCCAGAACGTCATGTGACCTTTCCCGAGTGCCTTCATTTTTTCAGCCGCATGGCGTGTCTTTGTTTGGAAACACCGAAAGGTGTGTTGTAGTCTCCTTCAGTGGTGCAACGTCGTTACAGTGGTCTGATGTAGAACATGCACTGTGCGCTTTTTCAGGAGTTTGTTTAGATTATTTTCAAGTTTTCCGCTGATTTGGGTGTGCAAAATGAAAGTACTGTGAAAAGTGGCATCTTCCCGCGCCGAAGATTTGAAACCCGTTTTTTTATGCTTGGTCGAGTACAGCGTGAAGGATTTCATTACGACAAGACAATATCTTGTAAATGTTACGTGCAACTGTTGATTCAGGATGTGAAAGTAATTTCCGTCCTGAAAGTTATGTCAGACATCATGTTTGCCACACAACTGTTGTTGTAATGTGACATAAAATATTAAACTTTTAAAGTTTAATTAAGCCCAGCAGATGTTAGTAATACTAAGAGCGGTTCTGAGAACTGAGTACTGATTTGTGTAGGAGTCATGTTGTGTAGGTTTGACATGTTTGTACTGAGCATATCAGTATTGGGACAGTTGCAGGTTATTGGGCTAATAATTTCATATTCATAACACTTCAAATTCATTGACATGACAGGGGTATGCTGAACTGAGTGTACTCCTGAGCCAAGTGGTATAGCAAGGAGGAAAACATCAAACAAATAGTTGCAGACAGTACAGGGAGAGGCTGGCCACAGAGAATCCACATCTCAAAGAGCTTTTGGGGTGGGGGGGGGGGGGCTGGACTTAATTGTTAATTGCCTTGATAAAATCAGGTCATTCTGATTTGTTTTTGTTAGACTGATCTAAGCAAACAGAATGTTTTCTATGCTAAAAATTGGGGAAATGTTATTTTGTTGTAATACTGATGTAATACAGTAATTTGTTTCATTTAAATTTTATGACCTGTTATTATATTGCATGAAAGGGTGTGTTACTTGTTATATATATAAAAATGAGTTATGGGTTTATGTCACCCATCAGATATTACAACAATCAACATGTCATAATCATGTGTTAAATTATATGAGTGAAAATTTGGCACAAACATAGTAGCGGAGATGTGCACTAATAGTGTGACTTGATTTTGTGCATACTTGTGCAAAACTGAAGACACAATGAACTATGCATGTTGTAATATCTGATGTACAACATGCGGCCTTTTATGACCTTTGTCAGCAAATATTTCCAAAAGCGCACAAGTTTTTATCTTTTGCTTTTAAGAAATATTTCCTAGCATTGTGCCCAGTCTAAAAACACAACTAGTTTAATGTATCATCAACTTATTTCCTACCCCCTTTGTCCTGTTTTCATGCACACCTTTTGGCACTAAGTCATATCCAAACACCTTCTTGACCTGCTTTTTGAGGTGAGTGGGTGGGAGATGACATAGGAATGGTTGCTGATAAGATGCCATTCATTACATTTACCTTGTGTCATATTTTATTACTACTGTCAACTGTGTTTCAGGCCTCCTGACTACAGCACTACAGCCTCCAGCCAGGGACCACTGGATGTGTCAGGAAATCAGCGCATCGTGAGATTCTCAAGGCTGGACCGCAGCGAAAACATCACAACATCACACTTCAATGAGACCTCGCAGAAGCAAAGCTCAAGAGATGTGCCACATACCAAGGAGGCCTACAGCAAGGAGGAGACTCGGCTGCCAAAGGAGTCATCAAACACCAAGTCCACTCCCCAGCCAAAGGACACATCCCTGTGCGGAGGACAGTACAATGCTGGGGAAATGTCGCTGTCAGAAAACTCATTGAGCACAGGGACAATTCCGCCGTCTCCACTGACGGTCGCAGCTGTTGCAGCACACAACCAGCATCTGAAGACCATGCAGTCCAAGAGGGGCAATTTCTCCTTCCACAGCTGGGATGGGGGAGAACACCAGAGGTCGCTGGTGGGGAACCAGTCGCTGCCGTACCACTCTGATCCAGAGTCGACCATATTCCCACCTCAGGGCTCCAGGAAAGGTTCCGACAAACCTCACAGCCGGATTCAGCAGTGGTCAACCGGGGTGGACACAGAAAGACAGCAAGCAGCTCAAAGTCTCAAGCACAGTTCGCATCATGGTGCATTTGACCACATGGCCAGTAAAAACAAAGACTGCTCAGATGGCAAAGCTGATACATATTCTGAAACAGGATCTGTGCCAACCCTCTCTGAAATTCCTTTCTCAGAAACGGATGCTGGTCAATCGGCAAAGGACTGCGAATCTGAATCAGCCACAAACAACATTCGGCATAGCGTTACAGAATATTTCAAAAAGTACCCTGACACGAGGCAGACTTCCTCTGCACCGAAGTCTCCCCAGCTCACCCCACCCAAACCAAGCTACCAGAACAAGAACAATCAGTCTATTACCCCTGCAGTTAGAGAAAAGGCAGCAGACAAGCGAAGTCCTCCAATCTCCAGTCCCAACTCCTCCCTGACCTGCAGCACTTCCAATACCACCCAGAAAGACTATTTCCAGGGGTCAGAGTTGGATATATCCCTCAGCACTATTCCGGAGGATGGTTTGTCTTCTGTAACCGGGTTGACAGGTGCTAGTATTTCAACGGCCATGTCCCTGGACGATCGGAAGTTTAAGGAAGGGGTCAGTGCCCTGGATGAAAAAATCACAAAGGTCAAGGAGTCACTTCAGGTCTGGAAGCAGGCGTTTTCTTAGGAGTGCAGTCTACTGGGCTAGAGTCGGCATCTTTGGGAAGCAGTTACGTATCTGGTTACGTCTTATGCCTTGGTAATTTCAGTGCATCACATCTTCAGAGATGAATCTCGGTGTTAAAACTGACTGGGTTGCTTGCCTACTTTGCTATGCAGCCTGTGTCACATAGTTGGTCTTCTGAGCTTGTTTAGGGAAACCTAGCTATAATATTATCAGCAGTGTTTGTTTCAGTTCATTTGATATGTGTCTGATGTTGTCAATAATCTGTGAAGCTGGTTTCAGTTACCAGAAGGTTAGAAGCAGTTATTTGTCTTGGAAGGCAAAATGTATGTCAGTGGTGGATCAGTCACTGAGTCAGATTCCCTTGGCACAGTGAGAGAAAGAACACACTGTGCAGTGTCATTTTTTGACAGTCTGAAAGATTATTATTTTTGGTGTGATTTGATTTGTTGCTCAAAGAGTGAATGGAAATGTGTTGAGTTTGCCTGTGTACAGTGCTTTGCCTGTTGGCTTGTGTTACTGCTGTTCTAAGTGGACAAGAGAAATAGGGCTCCTTCAATATTTGTAAGGTTTTCTGTTTTGATTGTGAGCCTGGGATGCTCTAACTGGACAACACTTGCTCTCTCTGTCTTGTCAGTTTTCTGCTAATGGTCTGTTCTCCTGCCTTTTTTTTTCTTCAAAAAATTCTCAAACATTTTTGTTAAGGGTTACACATTTTTTATGGCTCTTCTTGAGCAGCTAGGAGATGATAGTTAGTAGATGGTATGTGCCATTATGCATCTGTGTAACTTTTTTTTTTTATCACTATTGTTTCTGTCCATTCCTTTTTTATATTTTTCCTTAATCTGGTGTTGATAAATTAGACAGAATTGTCAACAATACCAACCTGTCCCAGCCTCACGTGCTCTTTTAACAGGGGTAATGTTGAAGGGACTGTCTGTTCAAAAATTTGTGTTTGATGTTTGTGTATGTAATGTTTTATGTTTGTGTATGGTTTAGCTTTGTGGACTGAACTGAGGTAGTTTCTTTTTTGGTTTGGTTTTTGTCATAGTACATGAGTTATCTGAGCCCTTGCAAAAGTAACACAACACTGAATAATGAAAGACACAGCATTGGGAAAGGCTGCATAATGATACGCAAAAACAAATCTAGTCCAGTTGTACTTTTAGTGTGTAAATCTTGAAAAGCCCTTTCACTCCGTAAGGGGTAGAAGGATTTTGTTTTGAGCGCACTTTTGATCTGATGATGTGATGTTTACTGCTTTTTTTGTTTATGCATGTGTCTTGAAGCTTTGTGTTGAATATTTTAAGACAAATTTAACTACCAGTGTTCAGGAGAGAGAAAACACAATAGGATTCGATAAAACTGGGGGGGAGGGGGATCAATCTAATCAGTGAGCAAATAGTTCTTCATACCTTGAGTTACCAGTAGTAAGAACTGAAATGGATGTATTTGCTGTCATTCCCAGTGTTTGGCATTGCTGTAACCTTCTCCTTTCATCTTTGAAGTAGTTGGGATGATTTGGTCCATTAGGGGTGGGGAGGGTCAGTCTTGATTGGTGCATTTTAGTGGCGGAGTTACATGCTTGGAGTGAACATGTTTTTTACTGTTCATTTGGATGTGTTATAGTATATCTTTAGACTACAGTCCATTTTTGATACTGTTTTGACAGTGCTTACCACTACTACACTAACTACACTAATCAGCCATTGTCGGCATGCTGAGATTTATTATTTTTTCCAGTTCCTTTTGAAAATTCTGTTCATCTGTACTCTTACAAATTCAGGATATATTCTGTCTCAGTAAAAACTAAATAATGTATTTCACTAATTTAATGTTACTATGTTTGTGTGTGCAGTTGTGTGTTCTTTCTTTTTTTTTGGGGGGGGGGGGGGGGGCAGATGAATGAGGAACAGATTGATTGATTGATTGATGATCACTTATATAGTGCTATTCTCCGCTCTCTTGAGCAGACTCACTGCGCTCGCCTGTGGTTCTACATGAGTGACTAGCTTTTTATAGCGCGTTTTTTGAATATCCACCGAAGTGGTGTACTTAAGCGCTGGCATGGCTGGTGCCACATGAAACTGCAGCCATCTCGGCGCAAGTTCTGTGTACACCATATAACCATGCACCATGTCACTTCATACAAAGCCACATACGTAACGGTGTGTGCGTGTTTAGCTGTAACCTGCCACCTGCACTTTTGGCAGAATGACCGGGATCTTTTACGTGCTACTGCGGTAACACGGGGGTGGAACGGATACCGAAATTAGAGTCGGCACAGAAAGTCAACCCTGGAGAAGAAAATTCACCCGCCGCTCCTACAGGGATTTGAACCTGGGACCTTTCAGTCTCGAGTCCGTTGCTCTAACCACTGAGCTATCCCCGTCCCCAGATGAGAACAACTCAATCTATAAATCAAATGGGCATTCATTATTACCCAAAATCTGTTGCTATTGTTGTATGTCTGTTTCTTTTTGAGTGTGTGTTTGTTGACAGTGATGGTGATCTTGCTTTTTGTCAAGTTTAAGCAATTTTGGTCCGCAGTATTTTAAGTTATTTAACTAGTTTTTGATAAATATTATTGCTGCTTTTAAATGAGTGTGTGTTCTTCTTTGGTTTTTTGGTTTAATATTCACTATCATCCATGTATATGTTAAAAAAAAATATTTAAAAAATCTTATTTTTCTTTTCAATCAGCTGAATTTAACCTTGCCTTACCAGCTTTATCCCATTTTCTATCAGTTCATTTCAGTGTTTTGAATTTTTATGGCCTGACTTGCTAAGCTTTACATTGTTTGAAAACGGCTTATCTAAATATCCTGTACTGTACATATACAGAGAGAATCTAAACTAACAAATGTACAGTCTTACACCAAAAAGTCCTCCATGTCTGTGCAAGACCATGTATGTGTTTATATAAATCTTGTCAGATATGAGATCTCGCATGGACAGGGATGAAGTGCCAAGTAGTTTGTAACTTTATTCATCAAAATGTCAGTCTGTGTAGTGATTGGCTTTAATCCAGCCGTTGTGCCGTCCTTGGTCAAAACCTTTATTAATGTTTCCCTCTTTAGTAGATGCACTTAAAACAAAAACTTCACATTACTATGCAAGATGATAAAACTTTGTGTTGTGTTACCTTGCAAAGTTTGTATCCTGTCAAATTCAAACCTTGTAGGTTTATTGAATTGTGTAGACAAGATCGCACACAGAGCACATTTCAGTAAATTGCCTGAATCTTGAGTTTCAGCAAAAATTACATGGATTGAGAGTTCATACCTCTTTCTGTGTCACCTTTGCCTTTTTTGTAAAGCCCTGGCATATTCCTCAAGAAATATTTGTGAGCTGCTGAAGCACTTGGTTATGCTGGTTATGTTGTCTTTGTCATTCCTCAGAATATGCTACATCAATGTAAAAATGATATAAAAACTACGGTGTTGTTAGTGTTCCATGAAATACTGTACTGGTGTAGCTTTTGAAATTGATTTTGTTCATAATATTGACAGTTCTAAAATGTGCACTTTTCTGAAGAAGAAAAGTGTTTTTTGTTTTGTTTTCAATCCACCTTTTTCTTTTTACTGGTGGGGCAACTATGGTGCTTGAAATACTGTTGTTGTTGTTTTTAAACTGGTGACTGGTATTTAAGAATGTGTGTGTGTGTGTGTGTGTGCGTGTGTGTGTGTGAGTGTTGGTGAGTGTAACTGTTACTGTTAGACCATCCAAATATTGCTGAAGCTTTAAGTTGCATGACATCTCTCTCTCTCTCTCTCTCTCTCTCTCTCTCTCTCTCTCTCTCTCTCTCTCTCTCTCTCTCTCTCTCTCTCTAAATTTAATAATAATAACAGGGGTCATTTCCAAAGCGGTGCATCTCACCAACAAGGGTGAGCACACAGTGCTTTACAAGAAAGAAGTTTGCATTCTTAACATTACTTGGTTCAGTATTCAGCATTATTCATAAGTTCAATGATTGAAAAAGGGGAAGAACTTTTTGCACTGTGTGTGTGTAAAACAAACACTGACATAAGCTTTTGATAAATGTTATATATATATATGTACATTCTTTATGCCTCAGATGTTTCCCTGTTCCCTGGTCGCATAATACTGATCAATTAACTGAAATGGATGTTTTCTGTCCCACCAAAAACAAAAAAAAAGAAAGATGAGTGGTACTCATCCAAAGATTCAGATCAGGTGCACATTGCATGCAGTTTACAGTGGGGGGAAAATGTATTAAAAAGAAAAAGAAAAGGTATTTCACTAATTTAAGTGGAAAATCAAATTTTGGTAATTGCGTTTAAGCTGTGACAACCATTATCTGTTTTCATTATGGGTTCTCTTGAGACCAACTTCTCAAACAGTCAACGTTGTGGAAATGGTGAGCTTTTTGTTGGAGGTTCAGGGGAGTTTGCTGACATGGAAGCAAAATCATAGTGGCTTTCAGTCTGCATTAGCTAGTGTTTTGCACAGCATTATAACAGGGTTTGATCTTTGTTAATGTAGCGCTTTGCTCATCAGGCTGGTAAAGTGGACTAAATGTCTGGTCCAAGTGAGCATGAATGTTGAGTTCGTAATGTGAAAATGCTGCTGCTGCTCTTGGAATAATAATTACTGGTAGTGGTACACAAACTGCACAATATACAGTAAGGCTTCTTGTGGTTGATGAGACTGTTTTGAGGTATGGGTTGTTGTTTTTCTGATGTTTTGAGTACCTCTCAGCTTGTGTTAGGCTGATAAAGTGTGTACACATGTCTATACATGACTGCTTTCTTTGATAGCTGATTATTAAATTTAAAAATCTCTTGTTCTTGTTGACAGACATTTTGTTCTTCTTTGACTACAGTTCCAGTTTCCTATTTTTTGGTCCAATCATACCTGGACATGTTTTATTGTTTTGGAGAATTCAGACACGATACTATTGCCATTTTTTGCAGCGGGTTGATATTTGCATTTTTCGCCCATGTACTGTGATATTGCATTTTGGATTAAACGTTTTTTTCCATCTTTGGTATTTGTATTTATGTTGTGTGTGTCTGTACTTTACCCATCCCACCAAGATGCCCCTTGTATGGACTCTATCATTTTGAGGGTTTCATTTTTCACCCTCATGGCAGTCATGGACACAGACATTTTCCCAAAAAGGTTGTTGTTGTTTTTATTTTATTTACTTCAACTCCAAAGACAAAAACAAAACAGACAACTTCTGATCAGAGAAAAACAAAACAGACAACTTCTGATCAGAGTATGCACATGCAAAAGCACCCACAGATTCTTTATCATTAATGTCCACCATCATCACACTGATGGTTTTGATGTGTACAACCTAATAAAACACAATGTATTCAGTAAGAGTGTTATAGAATGCTAGCACTGAACATTCTTTTTTCTTTTTTTTTAAATAGTTTTTTTCTGTATTTGCTAGAAGTTGAAATGAAACAAAGAAGGGTGTGTGTAGCCTGCTTCAACAGGCTGTTCTTAGTAACCTGTGCAAGTGATAATTGGTCTAGTTGCACAGGCTTGGGGGAAATTCCAGAATGCTCTCCCCTGCTTCGTATCCCACGTTTCATGGATTTGGTTGAATCGAAAGGAAAAGCCGCAAGATTACAAGATGGGACAGCAACAGCTCAGTTTGTGGGCATTTGTTTCAGATGTAGGATGATTTCAGTGTTTCCTGCTTTTATCTTCCATAAAAAAAACTGAAGTGCGGATCCTCGCAGTTTTGTGTATTTGCGATAGAAAGAGGAGGAAGAAGTGTACACTGCAGAATTACCGTGTTACATGTCTGTGGCATTTCATGATTTGCTTACTGTTCATGACTAAACTACATGTATAATGCACAAGCATGCGCGCGCGCGCGCGCGCACACACACACACACACACACACACACACACACACACACACACACACACACACACACACACACACACACACACACACACACACGTTTATTCAGCAAGCACACGCACTTTCTGCAAAAGGTTCTACACAGGTAGGGAATAACACAGTGTAATGAATTAGAATGACGTCAGTGATCAAACTTCTTTCTTTTTTTAAGGGAAAAGGGGTAGTTCCACATGCAGCATCAAAGCTGTGATGCAGCTTCCTGTCCCCTGTAGTGCAGAAATGCACATCTCTAGTACAGTAGTAGCACTGGTAAGATGACTAAGAACATGAAGGATTCATGAGCCTTTGCAGAGAAGTTGCAGAAAATGTATCACATTGTGAGTAGTGACCTAAGGCCAACATAACTAGGGGTAAATGACAATAGCTGCAAGTAAATTATGATCATACTTTGCTCATATTACGTGGTCCACAACATTATCAAGTGAAATGAATCTGTGGATGGATATATGACATACACGGGTTGTGCGTGTTAGCACTGATGCATGTACATGCCTCTATGCCATGACTAAAACATGTCCAAAATTGCTTCAGTTTTTGCATCCATCGTCAATGCGGATGTTGAGTGCCATGCTGGTGGGGGTAATGATGGTGCACCTGGTGATCTGCCCTTACACCAAGGTGGAAGAGAGTTTCAACCTGCAAGCCATGCATGACATCCTGAACCACGGCAGTAACCTGGACCAGGTGAGAGAAATGTATACCTGGGCTTTTGCTTCTGTGTGTGCTAAACTGCTATGGCATGGACTTACTATATACACAAGTTTACTAATAGAGGTTTATATTCTCTCATGCTAAATTGCCTTGATATAACCATACCACTACCAGTTGAATGGGTGTGAAACACCAACTTACTTACTCTCATGCTAAATTATACATGTTCAGGCTGCCATAGTGTAGCACTAGCAGTCAGCAGTTTGGGATTTGTTAGCCCTAAGTAGGTGGTTTCTAGTCTTGCACAGAGCTGTAATCAGTTCTCCACAGGCCCAGTGGGAGGGTTAGGATCACACAGTCATGAAAGCATTATGAATGCACTTCATTGGTGTATCTTGAAGGTCTAAATAACTTGACCAGCACTGCAGGTATTGCTCTTGTTGGGCCTAGTGAACATATCATTCATCAATAATGATGTCAGTAAGTGCAGTCTGCAGCCCTGTCTGAACTAAAATTTACCTCTGGCCCTAGCATCAGTTATGATTTCCAGCCTCATGCAATCCATCCTTGCATTGTAAAAATTATCTTCTGTCAGTCTGTGGCTTTCCATGTCCTAGTCTCATGATAACCTCAGTTTTATGCTTCTGCCTCCTTCCTTGCTTTGGGCAGCTCTGATCAAAGTCTTCAGCACCAGAGAGTTCACTTTGACGAGGGAACTTATGGAGAGAACCTGAGACAGTCTTCTTTGGGGGGGGGGGGATGCTTACCCAGTCTGGCTTTGCGATTTAGCTGACATTGTCAGCATATTTGCTGGTTTCCACCCTGCATATAAAATATTCAGTCAGAACAGGATCACTGACTACCACCAGTTAATGACCAGGCACAGTGCTTCAGCTGTCTCCAGCTTTTGACATCTGGCAGTAAGGTTGTGATGCAGAACAAACCCAAGTTGTGGCTGGGACTAGTGGGAGTGCAAGTGCTGAGACAAGCAGTGTGATAGAATTGCTTCCCTAAATGCTGAATTCCACACACACAAAAAACAGTGTTTTTAATATGATTAGTATGCGTGTGTGCTGAAAACAAGGACCTGTTCTGTTTCAGTTTGATCATCTGGAATTTCCTGGAGTGGTGCCCAGAACATTCCTGGGTCCACTGCTGGTCTCTGTTACTGCTTTTCCTGGAGTTCTGCTTTCTAAGCTCTTCTCTTCTGACAAGTTTGTCCAGCAGTATCTTGGTATGTTAATAATAATACTTAGTTCCATAAAATTAATGCTTTTTCACCGGGACAATTCCATTCTGAGATGGTGATGTTTAGATCTAAACATTTCACAGCATCCTACATGTGTATGCATTTGTACCATATGTATGTGATATATATAATATATACCCAAGTCCTTCAGTAAAATCCCTCTGAAGATGGCAAGCTGCAGAATTTGGGCATTAAGTCATTTAGCTTGTTTTCCTTTTTATTTTCTTATGCAGAAAGAGAGATAGTCCATTTTACTGGTTGCCATTTACAAAGATTTTAATTTGAGGCAGTTACATGGGCATGCTAAACAGCATTCGGCACTTTTCCTTAAAAAGAACAATTTTAAAGGGAATATAACCAGCAACCACATTGCATCCGTTTAATAATAATATGTTAGGCAATTTGATCGGCACACATGTTCTTCTTTTCTTCTTCTTCTTCTTCGTCGTCTTCTTCTTCCTTGTCCTTTTCCTCTTCTCCATTTTCTTTTTCCTCTGTTTTCAGTTTCTGTTCATGTGGCCAAGCCTTCACAGTATGCTCATTTGGTTACTTAGAGCCAGTGCATTTTCACCAACCAAGTGAAAGGGTGGGACTTGGATCCTCTTAAAAAAAAGTCATCTTTCACTTTTAGTATGCCAGTAGATTTTCACTAATTTCAGGCTGGTTGTTAGTGGTTTTCTCAAGATACCCCCCATCCCCCCATACTTTAAAAAAAAGAAGGTGTCATTAACATGTTTACAGGATAAACATACTTCTTTCAGTTAACGTAAGGAGCAGCAGTCTTCTTCCATATAGTGTGCAACTTCAGCTTCAGCACTTTGAAGACTGACAGTTTTTATTGTTTGTGTGTGTTTAAGTTTGAAATTGTATAATTAATAGCATTTATCTTTTGCAGTGAGAGGTGTCCTGGGCTTGTACGTGATTTCAGCATTTTGGGGCTTTTGTCGAGCAGTGAAGGTGAAGTTCAGCGTCAGCATAATGCGATGGCTGATCATTTTAACGCTTACCCAGTTTCACTTTCTGTTCTACGTCACACGACCTCTTCCCAACACATTTGCGCTCGGGCTTGGTAAGTGTTTTGTTTTCCTTTTCAGCAGTGATTGCTTTTTTGTTACAGCTTTAATTTATTATTTATTATCTTTTTAATTGTTAGAAGTGTGACTAATAGTCTTACCATAGTTTCCAAAATAACATTGTAAAATTGGAATGGATAGAGATCCTTTCAGGCATTTCTCTGGAGACAAAAACACGCACGGGCAGGCTTCATAATCATGTTATGAGCTATGAAGAACTTTTGCTGCTTTAGTTGAAGAGGAATTGACTTATTCAGTTATTCCCATTGGCAACACTGCAATGATGGTGACAGAACTGTGATGCATACGATGGCATTTATTGGTTGCAGCTGAAATTGTTTCTCCAGTCAGCCTGTAGAAATTGAAATGACTGAGACAATAATGTAGCAGTGTTAGCACTTGTGCATTTCACAGTAATAAGGAATAAGAGCATGCTCACATTCATGTTACTTCTGATGTTGTAAACGGTATTCTTTTAATCTTTCTGTGTCTGCTTTTATCAAAACGTGTGTGTGTATGTGTGTGTGTGTGTGTTTCAGTACTTTTGTCTGGAATTTAATGTTTTGCCCCACATTTCACTGTGGTAATGAATAGCTGCATGCACATATTCATGCTTCTTTTGATGTTGTGTACAGTATTCTTTTAAACTTTCCGGTAGCTGCTTCTGTTCAAATGTTTGTTTTTTGTTTTGATATGGTTTGCTTGAGTACTCATGTTTGGAATTTGATGTTTTTTTAAGATTCAGAGCTTTGAGACTGAGAGGTCTTCATTTTGTTGTTGTTGTTGTTGTTTGTTTCTTCTTCTTCAGTTCTGATGGCTTTGACGTACTGGTTGCGTCAGCGCTATGCAATGTTTGCCTGGGCAGCTGGAGCAGCAGCACTTATCTTCCGCATTGAGACACTGATCTTTCTGGGGCTGTTTGTGCTCGGAGATCTCTTGCGTGGACGATTCAGTGCTATAGTCCAAATTATCAAGCATGCCATCCCAGCTGCTGTTGTGCTGTTAGGTAAGAACTGAAGAGTTTTAGTATTCAATCCCAGTTTGTTTTCTGTTGCTTTTATCACCAGAAGGAAGTGTCTTGAACATAAACGCAGAGTACTTTAAAGATTCCTTGTGTATTTTCACTAGAACTGGATCTAATAAAGAAAAAGAGATAGTGATTTTGTTGATGTTGGGGACATTTTTAAAAAATGTTTTGTGGTCCCCCTTTTTTGCTCTTTTGTTCTATTCCAGTACAGTTTTACAGATAGGAAGTTGTCTTTAGTATTCACGCCAGCATGTATGTACAATGGTGTCAGCTGGGCTTTATTTTGTTTGCAATGATGTCAAGGAGAAAATTTGATCAAACTACACAAAAGATAAAGAATGAACACCTTATGGGACACAACAGCTAAACAAGACAGTGTGCAAAGTTTAACCAAAAAATGTCTTAATACCTTAATATATAAAAGTAAGGAACAGTTATTTTTTTACATGAAAACATAGAAACAGTTTATCTTCAGTCATTATGCGTTCAAAACAGAAATAACTTACACGTGTGTATTGTGTGCTGCTCATCAGCATAACTTTATAATCCAAAACGGAAAACCATTTAGTTCCTTCTTCGCCTTTTTGTTTGTTTGTTTATTAGGTGTAACAGTGGTGGTAGACTCTGTGTTCTGGCGGCGTTGGCTGTGGCCTGAAGGGGAAGTGCTGTGGTTCAACGTGTACCTCAACAAAAGCTCCCAGTGGGGAGTATCCTTCAGACAGCTGTAGTCCTGGATCTCTGATTGTAGAGGCTCATGATACACTGATTCTGATTCACTGAGAGTGTGTTTGTGTGCACGCAAGTGTGCATGCGTGTGGTGCGGTGTTGTGTGTATTGATTTGTATGGTGTGTGTGTTGGTGTGTGTGTGTGTGTGTGTGTGTGTGTGTGTGTGTGTGTGTGTGTGTGTGTGTGTGTGTGTGTGTGTGAGAGAGAGAGAGAGGGGGCAATGGTTGGGCATGATACTCTTTTGTACTTGCTTCTGTTAAGATGTTTCCATCATCACCCCGATTTGACTGGGCGTTAAAAATCAAATACCTGCCTATGCTTTCCCCAGACCTCACCTGCCTCCATCCCAGCCACCCCAACTTCCTGGAAGGTCACTCTCTTTTCAGGATCCAGTCGGGTATTTTATACCAAGCAAGGTAAGCTCTGTTGCAAAAACACAACTACTTTCACTCCCTCACCTTAACTCGTTCTAGACTTCCCCTTTTTGGTGGTACTTCTACTCCGTTTTGCCAAGAGCACTGATGGGAGCGTTGGTGCTGGTGCCCTGGAGTTGCTGGCTTTCCTGGCCGGCTTTCACGCTGGCCTTGCCGGCTGTGGTGTACATTTTGATCTACTCCCTTCTGCCTCACAAAGAGCTGCGCTTCATCATCTACACCTTCCCTGTGCTCAACACAGCTGCCGCCTGTGCTGCAGCTGCCGTGTGAGTTCTTTAGTGCGTCATTTTTTGGTTGCAGACGTTCTGTGTAGCTGATCAACTTCTTTATAAAATAAGAGAAGTATGAGTTCACACTGAGCCAACACAGATGCCAAGGACATCACACCATTGATCGCCTGGGGGAGAGAGGCATGGAAAGAGGAAGCACTAGACAATCTTCCTCAAAAGCTTTAAGTGAAAAGACTGAGACAGATAAGGTTCTAAGTAACTAATTAAAAAAAAAAATTGTCCCCCCTCCTCAGATGGCGGAATCGGACCAAGTCAGTACTGCGAGCGCTTACAGCCCTGGCTTTGCTGGGTCTTCTGGCACTGAACATCGTTGGGACTGCTTTCTTCCTCTACATCTCCCACCTGAACTACCCTGGCGGCCAGGCCATGGCCTCCCTTCACAAAACAGAGTGGCAGCAGAATGGTAATAGCATTTTATCAGTTAACAAGGTGGCTATTGTTGAAAGGAAAGACGCTTGCAAAGTTAACGTATCCTCACAATTGTATTTGGGAAACTCTTACAAATACATGGTATTTTGACTTCTTTGTTTTTTGATGGCAGGTTTCTCCTATATCACCCTGTGTTTTGAAGCAACATTGCATTTATTGCTGTGTTTTCCATTTAATTTGTCACACATACAGGTGAGGTGTAAAACAAAACAAAAAATACTTTGCACTTGAGAATTTTGCTCTTGTTGCTGGTTTTTATTTGTGTAACTACCTTTCACTGGTTGTTTGCAAATGGTAAGCAAGGAGATTCTAGTCTAAGTTATACTGTGCAAGAACAAATTAATAATATAATATAAAGAAACTGTGTCTGAATTTTACTTTCATACTATGTCTCACCATACTTAAGTTGCTCTTTGAAATTTCAGATGTGCATGTCCACATTGATGTCTACACTGCTCAGACTGGAGTTTCACGCTTCACACAGCTGCGAGACTCTTGGAGGTGATTCAATTACTGCATTGATTTTATTTGATGTTTCTGGGTGTGTTTTGCGCTCCCTCTTTATTTTGTTCGCAACTTCTTCCCCAGCATTGTAGTTCATTTGCTTTCTTTTCATGCATCCTTTTTTTGTGCTGTGTGATTTCAGTTACAACAAAACAGAGGATCTAGCCCCAGGGAGTGCAGACATGCTGTCCTTTTCCCACCTGATGCTCGGCGTTCTGTCAGAGAATCGTTCAGAACTGGCGCCATATACATCGACACACACAGTTCTGTACTCCATCCCTTCATATAGTGGCCTTGGAATCTCATGGAATTCATTCCCTTTTTTGCTTATCAAAACAAGAGAGACACTGTGGGTTTTAAAAAGGTTTACTGATGGAGTGTAGTGGAGCCAAGAAAGTGCAAGACTGAAAGAAGTGGATGGATTGTAGTGTAGCCAAAAAAGTGTGAGACTGAAAGAAGTGGATGGCTGTATAGACGGTGTTCTGTTTTGCTTTGGTGTGACAAAAAGGTGGATGGGTCTTATTTGTACTAATTGTAGTTTGTTTATATTGTTCAGTGTGTTCTGAAGTAATCAAGAAATTAAACATTGTGGGCAGTTCTCCCCCCCCACCCCCTTCCCACCTTTTCTCTCTCTTTCTCACACTCACTCTCCTTCTCCTCTCTCTCATCAATGTGAAATTGCTCTGAAAATTTGTAATTTCTTCTTGCTCACAGAGAAACTGATCAAAGAAGACTGGATGGCAGAAGACAGTGTTTGTTTGGCACCATAAAATTGCTTGAGGATTGTTGAGATTTATTGTAAATACTTTCTGCATTTGGTTAGGTCTTGTTCTAAGATCAGTAACTTTTGAAGCATTATTAGAGAAATGGTTATGGTTACATTACCATTTGCCAGTACTGTTTTGTTTTACTTTGTTAAGGGACACGTTGTGCTGTTCCGCTGATATTTGTTATCATTCAGTTGATATTTGTTATCACTCTAAGCCGCCACTGCAGACAGTAGAAGACTGTCTGATTCAAGCTGTCTGTATTTAATTTTAAGATTTTGACTGATTACATTATTAGATACTAATTGGTTGTGCATATAATATGTAATGATGTAAAAAGAACTTGATGCCATTAAAAGTCTGATGGACTTTAGTGTCACTTTTTTTGTACAGAGAGGGAGAGAGAGTGTGTGTGTGTGTGTGCAGCATTTCCTTGTGTTCAGCAGTGAGCTGCTTGTCTTTGTGTGTGTGGCTGTTTGTGTGTGTGTTAATGCAACATTTGCTCATGTTCAGCAGTGAGCTGCTTGTCTTCCTCTGTGTGTGTGTGTGTGTGTGTGTGTGTGTGTGTGTGTGTGTGTGTGTGTGTGTGTGTGTGTGTGTGTTTTATGGCTCTGAAATGTCTAAAGTCGTCTTATTTGTAAGCAGTGGTATGTGACTAAAAATGACTATTTTCTGGATTGAATGCGGTATTTAAAAAATAAATAATAAAATGTAAGTGAATAAACACCTCCAGTAGTGCATTGCACCTGTGACGGCCGCAGGGGGATAAACCGGGAAGGAAAAATGTTGCTGTCTTTTGCAGTTACTCCCCCTGAAATGCTTGGTAACACTAACAGACAGCAAAATATTCGAGATCAGTTCGTGCATATGTCACGTTTATGATTGACCTAATTAGATTTTTTTAAATTTTAAATACACTAATATATTCGTGTGTATATGAGTCAGCCTCTAGTCTTCTGGAATGTGACCAGCAGGCGAACTGAAATCGGAGATCCTGCGAATTTGCGCCACTGTGTATCTAGACGCGCGGGTTTACATAGTTTCTATTTTTAGTATCAGGCAACACGTGGAGGCGGAAGTTTGGGCAAAACAAGATCATTTCCTATTATTTCACCATCGTTTGCTACAAATACGTGTCCGGGGAGTGGGAACTGGACTGGCATAAACTTGGTTTCAAAGTCAGTAAGTGTCACGTGAAACCGGTGTTCTGCCACACAGACCTGATCTTCGACTTCAAGTAAGTTCCTTCAGCTCCTTGCTTCATTCAACTTGTTTGGGCTATGAAAACGAGTCGGAAACCCTTTTAAAGTATTCCCAGGCTAAACTTCTCGTATGCTTGGAGCTAGTTAAAAAATATATATATACATAATCCGAAGTAAAAGTTTAAGAACGTGCCGTTGATTTGTATTTGTTGATTTGGTAAGGTGACCTTTTATCTTTCTTTTTTTAAGGACACCATCACAAAGACTTGTTTCAAAAGTTTCGTGCTCTTTTCCCGCTCTTCTTTTTGAGGTCACCAAAATGACTTTGACGTCATGAATGGATCTCGAGGAAGCGCGCAGTTTTGTGTACAGGACACGGAAGAGATGTGTGTGGATTGCACTAGTGTCACCGATGTTTTTTTGTTTGTTTTTACTTTGTCTCCATGGAGTGAACTTTTGATGACTGGCTGCAGCGTTATTGAAAAGAAAAATGTAAATCCACAGTGTGGTCAAATGGTTTTACCGCAATCTATTTTTAACTCATAATGCTTGGTAATTGTTTTTATAAAATTACCCAGCAGATGAAAAAAATAATGCAACAAACAAATCGTGGCAAAATTTCATACCAGATCATTTTTTCACCAAATGTGAGAAGGCTAGTTCCTTTAATACTGTAATAGGTCAGTTAGTTGGAAAGTCAATGACAATGCAGTCACCGATTTGGCCTCAGAAGCCTGGACACACTGGTATGAACAATCGTCACAGCTGGAGACATTAGCTGCATTGGGTTACCATCTTCTGTACCTTGTCATGCTTCATTATGCTCTCCACAAAGCATTGCAGTTTAACGGTCTTCCTGGCCCTTGGATCCTTCTAATGATCTCTTCTGCCCAGTCCACTGGAACTGACATAGCATGCAAGGGGAGACAAGCCTTCATTCGCCAAGCATTTGTTTTCCGTCAGCTAAACAAGCTACCGTCAGCCGTTGTACTTTTAGCCCACCAGTCAAACGCAAAGCGATCTCCCAGGACATGGCCAATGTCTCAAGGTGATGAACTGTGTACTGCTCCTGGTGAGAACTGGATGACCAGAGACAGTGAGCAGCTACTATTTATTTATGGAGTATGTTGACGTACAGCATTTTCACCGTTGAGAGGTGTTATACCCCTTACCCTCACTTGAATATTTCATGTATGCCACAGTGACAGTAGGCTGCATAGTTTCGAATTTCCTCACAGTTGTTTTGGTTTAATCCTTATTTTGTACAGGAAAAACAACAACAGTATGTGTGTGAAAAGAGGGTTTGTATTGCTTTTGCATCATTACACTTACCAAGTACAGTTATTGTGAATTTGTATTTGGCAGTTTGCAATTATATACTGAATGCCTCTGTTATTAGGTTTAGAGTGCTAATTCAGTATTTGTGGAACATTATTTTTCAGGGAACATGGCAAGTGGAAAAGTGTATCTTTCATTTGGACTCATTGCCGATGTGCAATATGCTGACGTGGAAAATGGCACCAACTTCGCCAAGACAAGGCGACGCTACTACAGACCTGCTCTTGGCTCACTGCAAAGAGCCATCTCCACATGGAAGCACTTGCACAACGATCTGGCGTTTGTCCTGCAGTTGGGTGACCTCATTGATGGAGTCAACATACGCAGAAATGGAAAAGAAGCTTCTGCAGCTGCCCTGAAAACTGCACTGGCACCATTCAAACAGCTGGCGTGTCCAGTGTACCACATGATAGGCAACCATGACCTGTACAACTTGACCCGCACTGAGTGCTTGTCATCGGAACTCCATTTCAGCAACCTGCCCACAGCTGAAGGGGTGGAAGGAGCCCTGTATTTTTCAGCGGAGGTGCATCCACGCCTCAGGCTGGTGGTTCTAGACTCGTACGATATTGGCGTGCTAGGATTCAAGGACTGCCCAGACCACCCCCACTACCTGGAAGCTGAGGACATCCTTGAGCAGAACAATCCAAACACTGAGAAGAATTCCGCTGTTGGCTTGAAAGGGGTTAATAAGCGGTTTGTGGCATACAACGGCGGTATCGGAAAACAGCAGCTGCGCTGGCTGGATGCTCAGCTGACTGAGGCAGACTCCAAACGGCAGAATGTGCTTATCTGTGGTGAGTTATAACTGATACACAAGTATTTATTTATTTTTAATAGGGGGTGGAGGGGTACATAGATTCATATAGTATTAATACTACTGGCAGTGGGATGGGGAAGAGGGGGGTAGATTCATATAGTATTAACACTATCATCATGATCATATATATATATAGACTATGAAATCATGAAATGGCCTGTTAAAGGCTGTTTACTGCTAGTGCACAGAAACTAGAGTATAGGTCCATTTTATTCTTGATTGGTCTGCTTTTGATGCAGCTTTCTTAGTAACCTTTTGTCATGCACAGGTCATGTTCAACTGAACCCTGTGGTGACAGAGGACACCACCTCTGGCACATGTCTGGTATGGAACTACACTGAGGTACAGGAAGTGATTTACTCTCACAACTGCGTGGTGGGGTGCGTGATGGGACACGACCATGATGGTTCTCACAGCATCGACTCAGAAGGAATTCACCACCTTGTGCTGAATGGCGTGATTGAAACGCCCCCCGATTCTGATGCCTATGCCACAGGGTTTCTGTGCGATCAGACTCTAGAGATACATGGCAGTGGAGTTGTGCCTTGTGTCTCTTTCCCGCTAAAATACTTTGTTGACAGCGAAAGCATTGAAACTCAAAGAAATGGTTGCAGTTGAAAAGTACATCTACCCTACTACTACTTACTAAATACTAGTTTAAAAAAAAATAATCTTTTTTAAAGTAGTACACGTTAGTATTACATGTCTGTGTGGTGATGCTGTGTGATCCTGTCTTGCTATCACTGTATCAGTTACTTTGTATATTGATACAATTGTAAGAAATAGCACTGTTGCACTTCTTAATCATAAGTATAATCAGTATTTCAAATGTCTTACAAGTTGGTCCATTTTTATAATGTTAATTTATAATAATACCGGTGTTATTGTGCTAACATGTATTGTTGAGTGGTCTTATTTTTTCAGAATAACTTTGACACTCTGAACCAACATTTTACATTGATCAAAGTGTTGTAAATTTAAAGGCATTAACAATTGACACTTACGAGAGGCCATGAATTCTTCTTTTTGAGAATCATCTGATCTCTGGTATAATTTTCAAAATGTATCACTTTGAATTTGATCTGGACTGTTTTCAAACAAGTGCAATTAATCAAACTAATGTCACTGCCTTATCACTGAATTAGGATCAAAGATTCAAATCAAGCTATCCATTGGCTGATTTGCTGTTTTTGTATTACATATAATTTCCAAGTGACATTCCAATGAAAATCCTTTGCAACTACAAGGCTGACTGTCCATTTTGTAGTTTAAAATAAAATTGTAATACAGTGGAGTGATACATAAATTGGTTATTTTCTATAAATGTATTCTGTGATTATTAGTTTGTGGTGCCTTGTTTTTATTACTTTGATTGTTCACCCTGTTATGACATCCAGATGTGCAAACTACAAGTTGCACAAGGTTGATAGGGCAATATATTACGTTACTTGTTTTATTGGTGCTGTTTTTTCTGATTTGGCTGATGGGGGCAGATTTATTGGGGTTGAATGAATAAATTATAAACTGTATGACCAGAAACTTGATTTACATACATGTTTAACATTAAAGTATTTAAATAGCACACATAAATAAACAGTGAATTGGATGGAATGAGTTTTGAATGTAAAGTCAGTATTTGCAGGTGGTGTACATCAGTATATTCCACTTACTGTGTGTACTAGAATAATATTCTGTGCATTAGTTGAAGCTAGGAATGTGCAACTGATGTATAACCATCAACATCATTTTCTGTTCAAGGAATTTAACACATACAGTTTCAGCAAAAAAGAAGGAAGGAAAAAAAGAGGAAAGAAAAAGACTCCCACATTGGGTGTTATATTTTGTTGTTATGTTTCTTCAAATAGCAAACTGTCAAAACATTCCTCAATTCCATCATCGTCTTTCAACAAGCTCTGGTCACTGGGTAGTCCTCTGCCAGTGTGTTCATCCGCTTGCTCTGCTGTGTGTTCATCCACCTGATCTGCTGTGTGTTCACCCACTTGATCTGTTCCATGAGCAGGAGTTGCAGGCGGGTGTTGGTGATGCGTTCGCTTGGCTTGTTTTTCCTTGCTGTGTGTCCCTGAATCTAGTGGCTTTTCAACCATGGCCTTGAAGTTCTGAAAGAATCTTAAACAAACAAAAACAAATCTTGTTTTTATTAAAGAACATTTTTCTTTTTTAAAATTTTGGGTCTTTCTCTACACATGTGTGTGTGTGTGTGTGTGTGTGTCCCTCCATATATATGTGCATCACATGACTGTGTGTGTGCATTTTCTTGGAGGGAAAGACTGCCTGCCTGCTGAGAACCCAGATTCTGTTTTCAGATGCCACACACATGTTGATGTTTTCAGATGTCACACACATGTTGATGTTTTCAGAAGTAGCATGCTGCATATCTAGATAGATATACATAATATATACAGAAAGGCTGTCTTCCTGGTGGAAATGACGTATGTATACAATATAAATGATTATACCATTCAACTGAGCCATGTGAGCAGTATATCATGATGAATCACTGACTTTGTACAAATAAGGTTATTATACACAATCTAAACAACAAATAATTTCAAAATTTGATAAATGGTGTGTGTTTTTATGAAGAGGAAGAGTATAATCTGAGTTGGTAATTCACATCCACATTAAAACTTGTCATGACAAATTATAATGTTAATAACCACCTCATCAGAAGAAGAGGTCTCCCCTGTATTCAACATGGAATAAGATTTCAATTGTCATTAAACAGCTGCCTCCACACCTGCAAATTCTGGTGTTGTTTTCTCGCAGCTTCTTGTTTGCACAGTGGACTAGATGCTCGATGTACTGAAACAAAACACAAATCACCAATTTCAATATATATATATAAATATCTAGAACTGGAAACGTGTTCACAGCGACATGGACATGTATACTAAAGCAGTAATACTATAATAGTGTGGCTGTAACAGTGTGCCCATGCATATATATATATATATACAGAACTCCTTAAAAGACTGAACCAACAAACAAGCAAGATATTTCAGGGTGCTTAAAGGTTCAAAAGCCCTGTCAATAACACGCAGTACTAAGAATCCGATGAGCTCAAACCTTCAAACAGTAAGCATCACAGATTTTCTGTGATAAGAGTCTAGATTTCTGGTAAACAAAAGATGCAAAATGCCTGAAATTCGACACAGAGTGAACACGTTTATCAGGTAGATTCTGGCTTCTGTGTTCAGCTGAATACATTTTTAATCACTGAAGTGACGGCATCTAGGTTACATTTCTCATATGTGTGGGTTAACAAAAATAATAATAATAGTAACACCACAAGTTAAACCACCACTGACCTGAACCAGTACCCATCATGTATGCCCAATGCTGGGTGTGAACGGACAGTGGTGAGAAGACAAAGTCATCACAACAGTAAATTTTGTGTCAAATAACCCTGTGCACATCAGTCTATCAAAGGCATGCACTGAATATACAGCCAGAGTCATTAATTAGTTTCTGGATTTTCATGTCCCAGTAAAAGCATGCCTAATCAGGTCCATACAAAGTTTGAACTGGCCCATACAAAACATACAACTACAAATTTATGAAGTGATGATGCCATGGCTTTGAAATTATGCAGAGTAACTGAAAATGGTATGAGTTATAGAGGTACTGCTTCACCACCATGCAAAGTTTGAATTTTATCACATTTATTGCACAGCAACCAGGAAAATTGCATCATTTTTTAATGTTTGCCACACTTAGCTAAAATGCTGATCATAACACAGATTTGTCTTTTTTAGGCAAGTAAAAAAAACGTCTTACAGAATCGGTGACCAAAAGCTGTCCACTACAGGACAGGGGAACCTCAAGGGAATGGGTACTTCGAACAGCCTGAAACAAAACCAGCATTCACAGGGGACCAAATAATGGTACTGGTAACAGTTCACAGCTGAATTCAAATTTCCTCTGTTTACAGAGGACATTTAAATAGTCTCGATTCTTGACTGCCTGTGATTTATGTAAACAACAGGTACATGGCTGACCATGACCTCCCCTACCCCCCCCCCCCCCCCCCTAAAAAAAAAGTACTTTGTCTTTAACCTACTTTTCTCTTCTTTTTTTTTTTGGGCGGGGGGGGGGGGGGGGGGGGGGGGGGGGTATTGGGAGGGTTGTTGTCTTTTTATTTACAAAGATCAAACATGACCAATTCAGACAAAATAGGGACAAAGTGTCAAGCTAGGAATTCTGAGTGACTGACACCAGCAAAAAGTGCAATCTGTGACCCACAGGTCTTAACCATCCACCAAGGTCACGAAGGTGAAGTTATGAATTCATAAAATAAGCTCAAAGTAGAGAACTTCGCCATCTGCTAAAATTAATCAGAAAGAAGTTACACAATACTCCCCTGTCAATCGGCTACACAAGTCACATTACATTGTCAGCAAAATCAAAATGGAACGTCTGGTTTAGCTGAAAACGAAACAAATCATGAAAATAACATACAAAACATTCCAGTCAGTTGAGTGTGACTATTCACAAAATAAACTGACTCACCACAATAATCTTTCCCTTTCCACCAACCGTGATGCCAGAATTTCTGAATCCTGATGCCACTGCAGTTGCATGCTGAAAAGCAGACAAATGTGCAATGTGAAATTACATACAATTCATTATGTCCATACTGTAAAAGTATAAATGCAATGTGAACTATTTCTTTTATTCTCCTGAGTTTGAAAATCTTTCACAATTTATTTTTCTTTGCCTAGAAAGTTTGTTTCATGTTGACATTATTATCAAAAATGCATGTCCATGCTTTGAAAGTCCAGTGTTACATGCACTTCTGGTTCTATGAGAAAACTGAAATTCTATGATTAAGAATGCTAATGAGACTGGTTAACAATGCTGGAGAGAGAAAAAAAATCACTATTGGCGTTATACACCAAAAGCTAAAAGAAGTCAAAAAACTGATTCTTTAACTCTTTCATCCCTGTTTCGTATTTGGCATTACTTCCCCTTATTCCTATGTTCCTATATGCATAACAGTCCTTTCATTCCTGGGTTTTCATAAGGAAAAAATCTGTGAAAGAGGGTATGTGGGTTTGAGTCATCTGTGTCTGCAAGCTCTTAGTAAAACCATGGCAACCTATATATCGCTGTGTAGGTAAATGAAGTCAGAAGGCAATGGTCACACTTTCAGAGTCACTGTCACCAGGAGGGTGACACACAGGTGCAAATAAAGGTGACACATACCCTTTTTAAGACAAACAGACGAAACCAACATTTGCAGGCCCACAGAACATGCCAAGAGAAATGGAACAGGCTCCCTACTTACAGTCTGATGTCCCAGATAACATCCACATAGAAACTGTCTCCAGAAATTCCGTTTGTCACATTGTCTGTGTCCTTGAAATGGTGATGAAAAGGTGACGGTTTGCACAAGAGTAGGAAGCATGAGTTCACAGTATGATTGTTTCATTTTAGTGTAATCCATACGCCGTTTCTATCATATATATACACAATGTTTCCACCATAACTCTGTACAACTATATTTACTATGTCTCTGTACACATCTGCATTGGACATCAGAGGTATGTCTCGTGTCACAGCAGTGTCCCCCACCTGTCCGCTCAAAACGTGGCTGAGTAAAAAACAATGGCAGGTTTTCATCATCCAATTCATCACCACTCTCACTATCATCTTTAAATGCATTTGCAAGCTCTGCTCTCTCCTCTTCTGTCAGTTCAAACAGATCAAAATCATTTTCGCCCAGAT